>LPNX010666258.1:283461-300255 GCA_001517045.1 Pseudotsuga menziesii
GAAAAGAATATGCAAGATTCAGGGAAATCAAATGTTCTTGGGTTTTCAAAGGAAGTTGAGAAAGTTCAAAACCAAGAACCTCAAGGTGACTCCATAGATAAGCTCACCCAATTGATTAAACAAATGGAATTGAATCATGCTAATCAGATAGCTGCCATGCAGGCAAACCAGACAGCATTGCGTAATAAGATAGTTGCCATGGAAAAAGATAAAGGTAATAATCATAAGCCAAATGATAGATGGCAAAAGGGTCTCCCTAAAGGACACCCTTATCAAGAACAAGAAAGACCTCCAGAGCCTATGGAAGCAAACAATTGGTTTGATGATCCAGTAATCCCTTACTGTAGGGCTTGTGATGATTCACATGAGGAGGGGACTTGTCCCATTTTCTTTCAGATTATAAAGAAAAAGTTAGCAGCTAGAGAAAGAATGGAACAGGTTAATATGATGGGTCATGAATGTGTGTTTGACAATAATGAGGATTTATTGGATTCAGTAGAAGATAGTAAGGACATGGTTTGCATGGCTAGAAATATGGTCAAAGTAGAAGAAACATGTGACCATCAACTTACCCCTAAACAAAGTGTATTTTCAAATAATAATTTGAGTATGAATTTAGGGGATTGGATCAGTAATGTAAAGGTATCAGTTCCTGTAGCAGAGAATGTAAAGGTTCCAGCCCAAAAGGATAAGCCACCCAAGGCTTTAGTAAGGTCTCCTCAAGTCAGTAAAGTGTCAGATCATTTTCAGAATGTTTTAGAAGAAAAGACAGTCGAGGCATGCCAGAATGAATCAGTGTTTTTTCAGAATGTGGACAGTGTACATAGTGTAAAGGATCATGTTATTTTTGTTAGCTTCCCGGAAAATATAAAGGATGGAATCAAAATAAAGGAAGTTAACAAAATTTGGCATGAGCAGTTTTTTGATAGTGTGGACTTTTGGCAAATTTTCAAAGATGTGAAGCACTATCAAAGTCACAAGAAACAGGAAAGGGTCAAACGAGCCACAAATCAGGTTTTTCTTCAAAAAAATAAATACTTGGTGTCCTAAGGGACACTCTCTGTAATGTATCTCTAACCCTTTTCCTTGCATTTCTTTAAAGTTTTGTATTATTTCATTTGTTTATTATTTATGCATATATGTATAGCAATTTCATTTATTTATATTGTTTATTGTTTATTTATTGGTCTTTGCTTAAGGTCTTATGTTGGTTATTGGTGAGAAATTAGTGGTTGCAGAATTCTGGAGTTCTCATATGCTCTCCGATGATCGAACACATGTCCCCTAGTTGGAGCCAGATGTTGCCCACCTATTTCGACTAGGCGGCAACTCCATGTACATGAAGATGTACATAGTTGTACAAATTGTACCTTGGAAAAATCTGAGGATTTTTTCACTTCTGTAGGGCAGTTGCCTCTTTGTAAAATGAAATGTCCGCTCCCCTGCATGGGAAAATTAATGTAATTATATGTGCTAGTGTGGGTCATATGATATGGATGCCACACCATGGAACTGGTTGTTAGGGAAGTCCCCTCATCGAGTGTTTTTTCCCTTTCCAATTAATCTTGTTGAGTAAACGATTTTAATTGGTTTGGTTTTTCACTCAAAATCCTCCAAAGTGGTGACGGGTGTTCTAACAGTCAAGTCCATGGGGTGGCTAAGGGTTCAAAATGTTATTCGTGACCATGCTAGACATTTGTATAGAGTCTTGCGGAGTTTCGTTATGTTGTTATATTTTTATTATTTTTTCCTAGTTAATTAATTTCACCCCTTGGTGGTTAATTAACTCAATTTTGATGTAATGGTGTAATTGCTCAAGCACTGGCACTTTGTAATAAGGGCTATGAATGCAAGGTGAATTGCTATGAAACCCCCTAAGCCACTGCTTCGAGTCCCATGTCATTCAGACAAGAGGTTGAAGAGATAGACCAATTTTGGTCAAGCAAGGTCTATTTTTCCTAGGGAATTAATTAATTTCCCTAAGTCAAAAATTCATATTATTTGATTTTGAAGGAAAATATCAAATAATGCCATGGTAATTTAGTTTGGGGGTTGTTAAGCCTAGGAAAATTTATTTAAAATTTTTCCACCCCCCCATGGCCAAGACATAATTTTAGATATCCACCTAAGCCAGCAACCCTTTTCGTAGATAGCAACATGCCATACACAGGGGAAGATCAATCACCACTACATCCATCATGGTATTTAAATCAGGGCAAGCAAATAAATCAGCTTTCAAGTTCTTGATTAACCCATATGCTTGGACACCCCCTAAATCAATTCTGCAAACATCTCCATATGGATGGGTGATTCCTAATCCCATTTCTTTCATAATGCTCAAAGGCATAACATTCATAGCAGCTCCCGAGTCTAGCATGCAGCTATGGAGTAAGAAGTTGTTAATATGCAATGTGGGATAGAAAGGAGGATGTCCTCCACTCTTCCTCTCATAGATAGCAGTGTGAATCGGAATAGAAGGATCTTCTTCTACCTCCCTACCTATAACACTCTGAATGTGGCAAGACTCGTAAGCAACCTTGGGAACATTTGCTACTGGAATATTATTGAAAAATTGTTGAACTTGATCTTTGATTGATGGTAACTTTACTAATCCGCTTAGGGGTACACTTTGCATGACCTTACATAATTCCTTCTCTATATCAATCCCTAAGTCATAGTCACAAAGATCATGTTCTAATTCTTCATCTTCTGAATTTAAGTCCTTATCTAGGAAAGGTGTAATATGTCGATCTTGATTTCTACACCGGTAAACCTGGGTGGTGGGTTGTGTCATGTTGCACACCATGTCTTCTTCTTCACCCCAATCTTCCTCTTCTAGTAAGATTCTACCAAAATCCTCTCATCAGTGAAGTCTTCAACTAAATTTATACCTTGATCTTCAGGGTCAAAAACTTTGGAATCTTCGTGAGACTCCTCACATAAGTTCACATTCTTATTCTTTGTGGCTTCATTTCTCCTAGGGGCTTGTCTATTATTATCATCTACAGGCCCTCTCTGATTGTTCCAATAAGGTCTTGGGCCGTAGGAATTTCTATATCGATCATTGTCCCTAGTCCTTGCTATATCTTTGGTGAACAATGCGAGACTTTTCATCATTTCAAACATCGCTTCCAGAGTTAGTTTTTCTTCGACTACAGGTTCCTAAGCTTTCCTGGGTTTTGGATCACCACAGGAAGAAGAGGGAGCATAAGCATCAAAGAAATTCTTCTTTCCCATAGAGGCTATATTGGATTCTTCTTTCTTAGCCAAGGTTTGAGCGGTTTTGAGGTCATTAGGGCTCTTTTCCTTAAGGTTTAGGCCAAACCATCCTTCAAAAGCATTTAGATAAAGGATAAGGATAACTTGTTATGTAGGTCTTAAGTCTTGAGGAACATTAGAGACAAGTTTATCAAATTGTAAGTTGAATTCATGGATAGTCTCATTCTCTTTCTTCTTGACCTCAAAGAGTTGATTTAAAAGGAACCTATTGTCTGGCTTGGACGACCAATCTTCAATGAGTTTCTTCGTAAAGATAACATATCCATCTACCGACCCTGGAAGAAATCTATCAAACCATCCCTCGGCATCTCCTTCTAACGATGATTTAAGGGCTACCATGTAAACGTCTTCAGCTTCAGCCCCATATGCATCCATATAATTCCATATTGATTCAATGTGTTCTTCAATAGGACTTGCGAATTAACCATTGAACTTCAGAAGTTTAACTAAGTATTTTTCAGGCATGTCATGAAGAGCACCTTGAATCAATTTAAAGTCAAAAGGAGATAGCCTGGTTCAACTTCCGAAACGTCTAGGACCTACTGGGGGATTGTTATTAGCCATTGGAGGATTTATTCTAGTTGGATTTTTTGGAGGAGTAGGAGAATTCGAACTATTGGCAGGAGAACTATATCAGATTAATAAAGGACTTGATAGAAAGTTTTATGGGGGGTTATCTAAAACATGTCTTGGTGAATTAACCACCCTCCAAAAGAAATTAGACGATTGATCTTTAAGGTTCTTATTCTAATTTCGGGTATAAGTTAGGGAACTTTTAGGATTACTTCGGCTTCGAAGGCTATACTCGTGGGTAGGTCCCTCAGGGGACTTGCATTGTGGAGTCGCCAGGTGAACGAATTGTCGTGTTCACCGAAAATAAAATGCCATAGGAGAGATAAAAATAATATAGTGGTTGTACAGGATTTAAACAATTGAAAATGGAATCACTAGATTTAAAACCGGATGTGATATGAATGAATATGAAAGATGAACGCATTCACAAACACCGAAGGTAGGGAATTCTATACCATCGAGTGCCAAAAGTGTTGGCAAAGAACGGGATTAGATATTAAGATAAATGTCGAACCAGGGTAGGCCTCTACCTCCCTGACAACGACGCCAAAAATGTTATCACGAATCTTGAAGTTGCCCCGTGGGGTGATCATATCCAGGATGGTAGAGGAAAGGAAACTAAAGTCGCGACCTACGATATCCAAGACCTCTGAAAGAACTCAGAAGCCACACCAGTCGAGGATACCAACACTTCAAACTGTAGTGAATATACCAAACCCAGGGGGCATCCCTATAACCAAGATGACCCTTAAAACAAGGAATGCAAGTGAATAACCTAGGAAACTTGATTATATCTCTTGGTATTATAGTTAATTAGAGTTTTTCACAGTTACTAAGAGGTTTCGAGTGTCCGTATGAAAAGCCCCAATTTACCTTAGGGTTTTAAGCATGGAAAATTAGATCTAGGGGTAAATGGTGAAATTAAGTGAAATTGGACATTCAGATTGATCGCTAGGTTTAAGATAAGGCAATTGGAGGTGAAAATAGCAATACCCAGTTTGCGGATCTGAAAATACCCATTCCTCCCAAGGAGGGCGTCTTCCCCTAAGAGGCATACCGGTGCGTTAGGTGGGCAAATGGAGTCCAATGATCGTGAAAATTTAGACTTGAGAGTTTTATGATTATTCTGAAGTGGGTTTCAAGTTTTATATCCCGCTGCAAACTATAACCTAAAGATCTACGAAATGAGGGTTTGATGAAAAGAAAATGTAGCCCCAATTAGATACTGAGAAAAATGATAGATCTTACCTAGGAGAAACGTACCTGATTTTTTCGAGGATGAATGTCGAGGTGATGAAGATTATTTCCACATAGATCAAGTGAAGGAATGCGAAAAATCCAGCTTTGAAAATGCCCAAGGAAGCCAATCAAGGAATCCAATCAAGTTGATATGTCACACAACAAGGGGCGCACCCCTCATATAAGATATACTCGCTATCTTTTAAAAAGGAATCCAATCAAGTTGATATGTCATACAACAAGTCGCTTTTGACATGGGATGAGTTTGCCCACTAATGGAAACAAGATCGCCACCTCATCCAACATGTCGAAAACATGTTTCCTTGACATTTTTTATTAAGATTTAGTGGTAGTGGTTTAGATGAATGAGTTTTGTTATCACAAATATATTGTAGCTGGGCTACCATGATCCGGCATGTAGATTTTCTCTTTTCCTCTGAGCCATACTTATTCATGGGGATACAACATGGATCATTATTATAGCATGAGCCATTCAGAGCCTTTTTTAGCAGCAGATACAGAGTATTTCCTTGCCAGGACCGAGATTTCCTTGTCCTTTGAGATGACTTCAGTATAACCTAGTTCATTCGAGCAGAGAGACAAATATGGTCCACAGTTTACAGATGGGCATATCAGATAGAGACAAGTATATGGTGAGATCATGTATATGGGCTCTTTGGTAGGATTTTTCTCTCTGATG
Source organism: Pseudotsuga menziesii (assembly GCA_001517045.1). Classification (NCBI taxonomy): domain Eukaryota; kingdom Viridiplantae; phylum Streptophyta; class Pinopsida; order Pinales; family Pinaceae; genus Pseudotsuga; species Pseudotsuga menziesii. Next base: position 289,253 of record LPNX010666258.1, read on the forward strand.
TATACTAATACCTTGGAATTGTTGTGTTATGATGATTATGGTGACCTTTGCCTATATTATACGTATATTGATGCTTAAACTTGTGTTGAGAATGATTAAAGAATCTAATGTAGAAGACTATTGCTTATGTCGTGCTTCACACAACTTTTAAACCTTAGTGCTTTGTTGGTTCTATGTATCACTTGTCCCCATCTATCCAGTTCATCCATAATTGATTTTCCTCCCATTACCTATGATATTGAAGATCATCTTCCCTACTTTGATCCCTATGCATAATGGATCCCATGCTGTTTTGTGTCTCGACTCTGACTTGTGCAACAAAACTTGTCGAAGCTTTGATCCTCATGGGCCAGGAAAATCTGTTAGTGTTGGTTCCTGAGCTTAAGCGAGCTGGGCTTTGAAGCCTTGACCTCTCTGGTCAGTTGCCCCCGATGTTTGGTCCTGACTGTGGATATTCCCCCCTAGTCACCCGAAGAGTGTCAGCTAAAACTTGATGCAATATGTCTACCATCATTACATGCATTGTGTTATATGCTATATACTGAGAAATGCAAGACCTCAAATAAAGTTGCAAATTGTGTCTTTAGACACAACTCAAAAAGGGCTATGAAATGAAATTGTGAAAGGCCCAAAAAAGCAGTGGATAAATAAATGCAAAATCTAAAGACTGTTGGCCATCTTATTAAAATGTAATGATTAATTCCTGACAAAGCCTATGAGTTTTGATGTGAGATGAAGTAAGGGACAAGTAATTCTAAGTGTCCCCTAGGATCTCTTCACTACAGTTTCTTGCGTACTCAACGCAAGGGTCCTAGAAAAGATCCTCACAAAGTTTGACCATTAGCTTGGATGTGAGTTGTAGACATGTTGTTAAAGTTGAATGGACTCTTTTCATATCAACTCATCCACTTGTGAGACACCACCATTCCCTAGTGTTTATCTGTCATATATATGTCACTGTGGTTGTGTGTACTTGTCATCATTCGGAGAGATCATATGATCAAAATCAACTGTAAGTCATTTCCTTTTACCTTAGCCTTGTTTTCCACCTTCACCTAGCACTAGCAAATTGTTTAAACTTTGTAAGCATGGCATATACAAGAGACTACCAGAGGATTCAATGATTACTCAAAGACAGGTATATCTTATTGATTGTTATTATTATTTAGTATTGTCACCATGACTCTGAATGGTATAGTTTAAGTTGGGTTTTAATATGCATCTTGGAGCAGTTCTTACCTTGGATGCATGCAAGTTCAGCTCAATTCAATATCTCACTTTCAGTTTGGGTATTTTCACCTAGTCAACCCAGTTGACCAAGTCAAACATGGTTCCCAAGGCAATGGCTAAAAATTTGGCAGTGATTATATTTGCTCCAAACATGCCTAGGACCAATACTGTGGTTTCAGTTTTCATAGTTTGGCCCCAGATTTCATGATCAGTGATTATTATCACTTTATTATTGGTCAAACCATATTTTTTATTACAAATTGCAGTTATTATGGTTCTCCTAGGGCGCCACAGTGCTCTAGGGGGTATGAGTAGTCACTTGTACCATTCTACTATGTCTCCAGACGTATCTCTGTAGTCAGTTTTCCCCAGTTCTCAGCCTGAACAAAGCTATGATGATTATTATTATTTTCAGAGGATGTACCACTAAAAAATGAACTAGGAAATCATTAAAGAAATCGATTTGGCTTGTGTGGTCAAGGTTATGGCAAGGGAATTTCTCTAGATGATTTATTATAGCTCTCCAGACATATTGGCATCAATTTCAGTCAGTTTGATGTTTTGGATTTTTTTTTGGCTCTCTCGGGGAGGATGTGCCCCATAGGGCGAAATTAGACAAAATGGCCAAAATAAAAGTGTGTAAATCAAGTTGTATCTGTAGAAATGTGTATTCCCTGGATGATTTATTATAGCTCTCCAGACATATTGGCATCAATTTCAGTCAGTTTGATGTTTTGGATTTTTTTTGGCTCTCTCGGGGAGGACGTCCCCCATAGGGCGAAATTAGACAAAATGGCCAAAATAAAAGCGTGTAAATCAAGTTATATCTGTAGAAATATGTATGGGGGGGGCGCTAATGACCCCCCCATGTCCCCTAAGTGTCAAACTTGCAAAAATAATGATTTATCATGTTGTAAAAATGGGCTTTATGAGGTAATTCGCTCCCCTCAAATGTATTTGTCTAAGTTGATCCATGTAATGTAAAACTAAAAGATCTCCACCGTTGATGATGTTTTAATCTCAACTGTTGGATTGATGTTGGTTAGAATGTGGACACACTCTCGATATATGTAAGAGTTGTGATCCCCTCATTGTATCCCATCGGGAATTTTGGCTATTGGCTTATTGGAATAGAGAAAAATCTTTTGTGAGAAATACTTGCGTTCTTGTGGAAGGGATGTCAACAATTGTGATTGAAACTACTTTTCCTTTGCATTGAAAGATCTTTGGGAAGAATCTAGCATATTTTTCGTGGATTATTATTTTATTGCAGGCAGAGAGGTCGTTTCGGAGAGACGCATCATTTGGGGAGACCCATTGTTTGTTTCTCTTCTGGATTTGTTCTGAACAAGGAGTGATTTTGTCTATGACCAATTATTTCTCTTATCTTTTATCTCTTGTTTGCAATAGTTCATTTTCTTGCCGATCTGATTGATTTTTCCTTGGTTTGGCAGGAAGAGGGGCGCACATCTCCACTTGAGCGTTTAGCTGGATCTTCAACAAAACTTTCATTTGATCTCTGTGGGAGTAATGCTCACCTTTTCGGGATTCATCTATAATTTCCAAGTATGTTTTCACAAGGTATATTCTTCTATCTCCATTATTTCAATCCACCCAGTCTTAATAAAATTAAAACCATGGTCTTAAAACCCTCATCCTTTAGATTTGTAGGTTCTAGTTTGTGGTGAGCTTTGAAACCGAAAACCCACTTCTTAAATAATTTAAAACCCTCAGATCTAAATTTTAATGATCACCAAATACCATTTTCCCACCTAAAGCACTGGTCTTGCCCATAGAAGAGGGGCGCCTCTCCCTGGGGAAGTGGCTATTTTAAATTCCGCAAACTGAGTATTGCTAGTTTCATCTTTAATTGTCTTATATTACCTCTAGCAATCAATCTGAGTGTCTAATTTTGTTTAATTTCACCATTTACCCTTAGATTCCATTTTCATGCTTCAAACCCTAGGGTAAATTGGGGCTTTTCACATAGACACTCTTCTCCTCTTAGTAACCATTCAAACCTCTAATTAAATACAACACTAAGAGATTTAATCAAGATACCCTAGGTTATCTACCTGTTTTCCTCATTTTTAGGATCATCTTTGTCTTAGGGACGCCCCCTAGGCTTAGTATCTTCATTGAGTCTAAAGTGCATGTATCCTTGACTCGTGTGACATCTGAGTTCTTTCTCCTCTGCCATCCTGAACAAGATCACCTTACAGGGAAACTGTGAGATTCGTGATAACAAGTTTTTTAAGAGTTTTTAAACAACTATGAGACAAGAGACCTGTAAGATGAATAAATTACGACAGCATAAACAACACAAGCACTGTTATAAGATCATACAACACATAAATTCTCTCAAGCAAGGCTTATACATATAGAAAAATAAAGACCAGTGCTGAATTAAATGGAGTTAAAAAATGTATGTGTTGTAATGCTGGAATGGATGTTTTGCAATTGTCTCTTGATAACTTTTAAATTATTGTCGATTAATGAGGGAGGGGGATTCTCGATATACCACGGAGGTACAGGGAATATGTCCAGAATCACTAAGTGTGGTAGCAGACGAGGAAATGTGGGCTGAATGGAGTCACGGGTGGATGTCCAACACTACACCAACAAGGATGTAGCTTGACGGGACCCCATGGTCGCTTTTCAATTGTTCTCACTTCATCTGTACAATTTCCTTGCACAAAGCAAAACGCAACGCTGGATTTTCGTTGTTGGGAGGTCAATTGAGAGTGTGAAGGTTAATTAAACAAGTCACTCTCGTTGCTTTTGATGCATCCAACTGGTCGGTCGAACCGCAGAGGTGCAGAGCATACACAATGGAGCCTTGGTAAAATTTTAAGAGTTTTATAGCAAAGTATTCTTAGTTAGAAAGGAAAACCCAAGAATCTCTTTTCAGGTCCAGTACTCGGGCAAGCCCTTGTCCATAAACTGTACTCAAGAAAGAAAGGGGTTTATTTTAGAAGTAAAATTGAAAAAAGGTCAGGTTTTCTAATTACAACACTAAGCAAATATTTTCCCTTTCGGTAATTCGGTATAGCGCAATGGGTTAGTATTTGTATTACTTTGCAAAAATGAAAGATGAATCGAATATAATTTGTCAAAGTATACAGATCTGCACAAAAGAAACTAAACTAAAAAAAATATATCACGAAAATGGCACCGACACAAATCCCCCTCAGGGGGGATGGGGAGTGGGTTCTGAACAGCCTACTCGGGAACTTTTATTATGTGGTTACAAGATACTTAAAGAAGAATACTCTTTTGTCTTTATTATCTAGGATCCAAAGGCTTGCAATATTGCATAAAATTGACTAAAAGTGAAATGGGAAGGTGGGGAGGCCCTGAATGGCCCAAAACTTCGAAATTTGGCCAAAGCTTCCTTCCTTTTTTCATCCAACCTGCAAAAATCAGCGAGCTATTAGTCCTAAAAGATGCTCAAAAACACTTTAAGAGAGTCTTTAAACATCCACAAAAAATTTCCTAAAAAAATCCTAAGTTAAATCTATGATAAGAATGCGTAAAAAAGACCAAGGAAAGCAATATTTCGTTGGGATCTTGGCTTTCCTTTTGGGCAGCCAATATAATGCACACTTTTTGCTAGATTTAAAAATGAAAGTGCAAACTGACTTAACTTTCCAAGCTTAAGATTTTCTAGAAAATACAACTTGTAAAAGAAAGCTTATTTAAGACTAGATCTGACTAAAAATGACACTTATGAATGCTTAGATCTAGAAAGCTAATCAGATCTATGTAAAATATAACTTTTGAAAAATAGATTTGAAAGAAACAAGTAATCGAGAGAGTGTTTTAATTTTAAAGGAGAGGAAGAGAAGTAGAGCCCTATTTGTTGTCGGAAAGATCAACTATGGAAAGCCTTTTCGTGGAGTGTTGAGGGACAATGTCTTAGCATTTTGTTGGAGATGGAATGGAGTCAATCTAGATCCACACCTTCTTCACATTTGGAAACCCGAAAGCTAAATCAGAATCTTGCAAAACACCTCATGAGATCTAGATATACATATGTAAAAAGATAAAAATAACATGCAAATAATCTTATTAAACATGTAAACTTTTAGATCTTTAAACACATTACAAAATAGAAACAAGTAAGTAATATTTACTTACATGTCTCTACTCCTATTGATTCGGAGAAATCCTTGAAGACCAGAACAAAGATGAAGCAATAATTGAGAAAACGTAAAATAACCTCATTAGCAGCATGACAATGGTACTCCACACACAATAGCACTACACAGTATAGCCTCCAAAGCTTCTTTATTTTCAAGCAAAATAAGGAATATCATCGTATTACAATAGTAAACAACGTCTTCATCCAACTCTAACTAGTTTGGAATGATAGGTGATGCATTATTTATAGCCAACATTACCCATAGGGGGCACATCCATCACTGGCAGAAAGAGGCCGAGTTTGTGGAGATGATTGAGGGATGAGTGTACTGAAGAGTAGAGTGGAACTAAGGAGGTAGGCGCCACCTCTCCTACCAACCTCCACCAACCCATTCAACACCTGCACTTTACCCATACGTGAGGATGAGAGAGGCGGGCGCATCCTTAACCTAGCGTGAGCTTGCCACCTCTATCACCTACCCAAAGTTGACGCTTTCTTCAAGGAGAGAACTCGCCTCCTTCACTGAGAGCCAATGCAATTGATTGCAATCAATTCCGACCACTTTCCATTGATTTAGGAAATGAATATTTTTCTCCCTTTTTTATTTTTTTCTATTTTTTAATTGACTTTTTTAATTTTTTGGAGAATTTTGACTTAAGTGATAAATTTATCACTTAAAACTTAGGAAAAGTGGGTTCAAGGGTAAAATGGGTTCTTTGAGTTAGAAAATGAGCACCCGCATGGAAAAATCTGACCCCTAAGAACACTTTTATTACATTTGTAATTTTCTCAATTAAACTATTAAAAAATAGCCTAAGTTTACGAGAAATTTTATTTTCTCAAAAATTAAAACATAACCTAGGGGGACCTAGCACATGTCCATATGACTCAATATTAATGTCTAGCATGTTTATAAACATCGACACATAGACTTTAATAACCTCTTAAGGCCTAACCACCAAGATGACTAATCCAACTTTGGAGGTGTGAGTGAAAAACTTAGAAATTATTAGTCATTTGTTCAACAACAAATAATTACAAGGGAACAAACAATCTCGACTAGTCAGCTTGATGTCCAAGTCTAGGAGACCGAGTCTTTTACATATTTCACCATACTAGTACATTTATTACAACTCCCACGAGGGGGTATGAAAATGTGGTATAAGAAAATTTTAAAAAATTCCCAAAAAAGGCCTGGCGAACTTCTGAACTCTAAAGAATGAACAAGTACGCTTGTTCCACTTTGTCGGCTCACTTGAAATCCAACTAAGTATGACTTAGTACCTATGTTGCACGGGAACCGCTCCCGGGCTTCAGGGAACTCGTTCCACAAGTTCCCGCGTTCCATGGAGCTTAGGAACGGGTACGAAACATTCCAAAACCTGTGGGAACGGTACCAGGAGCTTCGGAACTTCTTGGGAACGTGGAACTGTCAAATCTAGGAATGTGGGAACTTATCCTTTTGCGTTCCGTCTTCTGGGAGCTTCCACACGCTCCTCGTCGAGCAGGAACGGCTGGTCGTTCCCGGTTAGATGGACCCTAATCTTCCGGCAAATTGACCATTCAACCAATGCAAATGATTCCCACCAACGTTAATCTCTCCCGCCAAGGTTAACCCTTCGCTAATCTGCCAAAAAAACTATAAAGGAAATGCCTAACTGCTGTTAAATCCATTATGCATTTCTTTTTGAGGTTCCGATTAAGTGTTCACTGGTTCAGTGCCTTCGCCTGAGTGTTCAACTTTGCCTGAGCATTCGTTGTTCAGCTTGAGCATTCACTGTTCATTGTGGCTGTGAGAGAGCAAAGAGAGTGGAGTGTGGCTGTGAGAGCGGAGTGTGGTTGTGGGTGCCAGCCAAGCCGCATGTGAGGACGCTTGCCCCTTGCTTTGGACGTCGGCCTCAGCCCTCGACCCTCCACAGCGTCAAGACTCAAGAGGCATAGAAATCAACCGGCAGAGAATCAAACACAAAAATCGTGGACGGTGGGCAGACAGAGAAATCGTGGATGGTGGGCATATAGAGAAATCATGGGCAGTGGGCAAAGTCGCGCATCCTCTAGTTTTCAACCGGCACACAGTTGCAGACCGCGCATCCTCCAATTTTCAACCGGCAAACGACGCATCCTCCAATTTGCAGATGGCACCCTCCAATTTGCAGACGGCATGGCAAACAGTCAAAGGTAAAGAGTAATATGCATTATAAAGTTTAAACTATAGTTAAAATAATAAATTTCATTTTAATTTTTAAGTTTTTATATTTTAACAAAAGTCTAATTTTAATTTTTAATTTTTCCATTTATTAAATATTTATTTTATACTAAGTTTTGGTTTATTAACTTTATTTTAATTTAATATGGTTTAAACTTTATTTTAATTTAGTATGGTTTCTAGTTTATTTAAAATTTTAATATGGTTTATCAATTATATTTTAATCATGGTTTATCAATTATATTTTAATTTAGTTTATGGTTTATTTTTAATTTAGTTTAGTTTATTTTAATTTTATATGGTTTTATTTTATTTTATAATATATATGGTTTATAGTTTTAGGATTTAGTTTATAGTTTAAACTTTATTTATAGCATATACTATAGTTTATTTTAATTTTAACTTTTAACTTTTAACTAATGGTTTAAACTTTATATGGTTTATAAAATTTTAAATTATATAACTTGTTTTATTTTGCCATTGTTTATTAAATTATTTTTAAAGTTTTAAAAGTATTTTTAAAGTTTTAAAATTTATTGTTAAATTATTTTTAAAGTTTTAAAATTATTTTTAATGTTTTAAAATTTATTGTTAATTTATTTTTTAATTTTTTAAAATTTCAATGCGGCATAAATTTCAATGGCCTATGGTGTATTTAAATATTTTTAAAGTTCTAAATTCTATTATTAATTTATTTTAAAGTTTCTTTTTAATTTTTAAAATTTTAATATTAAATTTATGATTTTAATTTTTATAAAGTATTCAATTATGTTTTTAACTTTTTAATTTTAATATTAAATTTATGATTTTAATTTTTATAAAGTATTCAATTATGTTTTTAACTTTTTAATTTTTTTATTAAGTGAATGGTAATGTATATGGTTGCATTTAATTTTTATGAATGAATCAATTGCATGATAACAATTGTAATTTATTTTTATAATTAATTATATCAATCACAATGTTAATTAGCTATTTTAATTTATTATTTTTATTATGTTAATTGCATTTTTCTAATGTATGTTTTTATTTTTAGATTTTTCCTAAAACTTATTAAGATATTACAATTTTAAATTTTGAGTATATATAAAAAATCAAAATAATATAATTTAATGGCACATTGAATCATTTTAATTTTAAGTTTTTACTAAATATTCAAAGAAGCAAAGATACAATACAATCATTATATCATATCACTTTATAAGCTATATATCTAGCTTAGTTACAATTAAGTTTAGAAATTATGTTTCTATTACCATTTATGTTCAATCTCCAATGCCAAGTTTCACTTTACATTGTTACAACTTTACTTTCATTCAAATTCCATATTAATTAAAAATTTTAAAGTTTCACTTTACAACTTTACTTTCATAAATCTTTCAATCAAATTCCATATTTAATTAAGATTTTAAAATAAATGACACTTTTAAAGCTTTTAAGTTAAAATATATTTAATATTAGTATGTAGGTATGATTTATGATTTTATAAGTTTATGTTCATTGATCAATGATAATTTATGTCAATTTGGCACAGATTAATTTTCAATTTGTTTTAAGTTTTAAGTTTTAACTATGCACATTTATCATCAAACTAAATTTTAAACATGCTATGTTGTGTACTATTTAGGCAAGTCATGGAGAGTGGGAACATACCATCTAGTGAGCAAGACACTAATTCTACTCCAAGTCCAGTTGAAAGCTCAGGCTCAAGCCAAAGAACAGACCCCAAGAAACCCTTGTTAAAATTTGTGAAGAAAATTACTCAAAATAAGAAAAAGAACAGTGGCGGTTGTGAAGAATGGGTGTGCATGTTGTGCAATCATGTGTTTAAGGGGAGCTATACTAGAGTGTGGCATCATCTTTTGTGCATAGCTGGTGATGGGGTTAAGGGTTGTACATGTAATGTTGAAAAAAGAATGGAGTTGACCAAGCTTCACATGGCTGCCACAGGTGTCTGTGAAACTGACTTAAACAATGATCGTCCTTTTAAGATACCTAGGGTTTTATCATCCTCCAATGATGTCCAAGATTCAATGAATCAAAGTCAACTAAACCAAGTTGAGTCTCAAGCTGGTTCTACTCCTGAGAGGAACAAATATGCTAGTGCTGCTGCTGTTGAACAAATTCGTAAAATCTACAATGTTGTACATAGGGATGAGGCTGACGATGCTATCGCTGATTTTTTCATGGCAAATGGGATTTCATTTAATGCCACTCGTTCACCATATTACAAGGAAATGGTGAAAAAAATCTTCGTTGTTGGGCAAGGATATACACCCCCAGGTTGCAACAAAATGAGGACATCATTGTTAGACAAGGGGGTGACAAGAATGCAAGGGCGTATGGTGGACCTCAAACAAACATGGACTTCTTCAAGGTGTTCAATAGTCATGGACGGTTGGACAGATATTCAACATAGGCCATTGTTGAATATTATTGTTACATCTCCTGCAGGACCCTACTTCTTAAGAGCAATTGATTATAGTGGAAAATTGAAAGATGCTACTTTCATGTTTGAAATATTGAAGGACGCAATTGATGAGATTGGTCATTCAAATGTTGTACACATTATCACAGATGCAGCACCTGTTTGAAAAGCAGCTGGATTGATGCTCCAAAGCCGATACAAGCATATCTTTTGGACTCCTTGTTGTGTACATGCTCTTAACAATGTCCTCAAAGACATTGGTAAAATATCCTGGATTTCAAAAATCATTTTAGAGGCAAGAGAGGCACAAATGTCCATTTGCAACCACCATGCCTCATTGGCAATCTATAGGATGAAATCAAGGAAACAATTTTTGAAGCCTGCAGAAACAAGGTATGCAACATACTTCATTCTTCTTGAGCGTATGGTTGAGGTGTATGCACCCTTACAAGCCACTGTCGTTGCAGAAGAGTGGAATTCATGGTCCGAGTCTAAATCAACTCAAGCAAAGAAGATAAAAGATATGCTTCTTAATGAGGATTGGTGGTGTGAGTGTAAGTATATTGTTTCTTTTACATCTCCAATTGTGGAGTTGATTAGGTATGCAGATTCTGATTCCCCTAATCTTGGGGAAATATATGAATGTATGGATTGTATGGTAGGAAAGGTAAGGAATGTAATTCGTCAAAGAAACCCTTCTTTGGAATTTTTCCAAGAAATCCATAAGATAATAGGGAAGAGATGGAACAAACTCAATACCTCTCTTCACATGGCTGCATATGCCCTTAATCCAAAGTGGTATATGGAGAGACCAAACAGAGTTCTACCCATTGATGATGAAGAGGTAAAAAATGGCTTTCTTGATGCCATAAATAAGATGTATACCCCAGATGAATCAAATGTGTTGCGTGGGCAATTTATTGATTTTGGAACCTTAAGTCCTTCTTCATTCACTCAAGATGCAAGGCGGGACATCAAGATTTATGCACAAAAGA
>LPNX010666258.1:300539-322555 GCA_001517045.1 Pseudotsuga menziesii
CTAAATTTTGAACTATGTATTACTTTCAGCATTTTTAATTTTATACTTTAAAGTTTATGGTATTTTAATTTTATTGGAGGATGAAAATGGTATTATGAAGTATGGATTCATTTATCAATGAACTATAACGTGCATGAGATTTTAATTTTATAATACAATCCTTAAATAGATAGCATGCCATATGTTTAATTTTGTTTTTAAATTATATTATTTTTTATATTTTTTAATATATATTATTCCTGCTCCCAACCTGCCGTTTCCTATAAATTTAGGGGAAACTTCTAGCCGTATCGGACACTCGTACCCCAGTTCCCAACGTTCCCGTGTTCCGGAAACTCATGCAACATAGCTTAGTAGGTAACAATGGTGAAGCTTCAAATAGTGACTTGATTGCTATTCTAGTTCCACTCTTGTATAATAATTAATGAATAATTGAATTGTTAAAAGCAATACTCCAACCTCACCGTTAACTATTCTAGTTGATATTCTACTTTTATCTTAACAACTAACTTTCAATAGTAACATTTGCTCAATTTTAAAACTTCTAAAATTGTAAATCTATTTAAACATTTTGTCAACTTTACCGTATCTGTACCATGCCAAATATTCACCAAATTTCAAACTCTGCGAAATTTCATACACAAACTGCCAATATAGCCGAATCTTGCTACTATGTTTTATACAGCTCCTTATTTAAAAACATTTCATGAATTTTATATCTTTTTAGTGCCAATGTACTTCCCCAGCAACAATAGAACACTTCATTGAGTCAAAATGTGAAATTCATTTGTCTCACTGATGACGAGACTAATGACAGTTTTGTCTATTTAAAGCAAGGTGTTCACAGTGAGTAATATGGAATATGTCCAAAACAATCTAATAACAGATAAGGATATAAGATCACTGACCTTGGGTCGCAGATGTTCATGAATCTTGAAGGTTGCAACTGGACTAGACTCCATGTTTATATCCCACAGCTACAACCAAAGATGAAAAAGCCATAAATATATCAACAGAAACAATTATCAGAAGTTGAAAATAAATACAAAATAAGAAAAACGTAAGGGATAAAAGAGGAGATAATTCGATTCATCGTAGATTATGATCACAAGCCTCTCACCTACCTAATTATATTTAATAAATTAGGACACCCACAACAGAGTGACTCAAAAAATGATACTTTCCAAAAGAATACAAAAGAAACAATCAGTAGCATATAATTCCATAAGAGACGCCATCAAAGTATAGTAAATCAGTAGAGTGCACTATATAGCGTTCTGTCTACAATATTTCTTAAATATTTGGACAGTGAGTAAAGGTACTTCCAATTCAGTGTGAGCATTTTCTCCTATTGTGTATCTTTTTCAAGTGTCCTATGCTGGATCCTTTTCAAGTGTCGCTATGATGCAACTCACTTATTCAACCTTCCACACCATAAATTTCCCTTGTGCCTGTAATAGTAGCCTCTCACATGCATGCAACTTCCAACTCTTTCAATCAAACAACTAAACTATCCCCAGCCATCAGCTTCCTATTACCAGTAATTTCAAACATGACTTCCTCAATTGTACTAGGCACCTGTATTCATCATCCTCTGCATAGTCCTCCTCGCTAAAATCTGCTCATTGTATTGTTGACAATTTAAGTTCTTGCTAGTCGACCACCATTCTTCTTAATGCAAACAATATAATATCACTACATCAGTTATTTACTTTCAGCTTTGCATTCCTTGCCCCCTCGCTCCAACCTGCATATTGCAATGTGCTATTTAGTTTCTGGTTAGTTTATCTTCCATGATCATTATGAAGATTACATTTATTAGCACTTCTTCATACCATTTTTTATCTCATGTTTAGATCCCACTGTCATCCGCATGAAGCTCCATATATTGTTAAATTGTAAAAGGAAAGTGTCTAACCAAGTCTCACCGCAAGTCAAATTACTATTAATTAAAGGAGACATTAATATGATCTACACTGTTGCAAGCCCTAAAAAATGACTGCCGTGCCCACACCTTCACTCAATGGGGGCTCTCAATTCTCCAAAATTTTATATGTCTAGTTCATTTTTGTGACTAGGATTTGCAGTGTTCTTATACTCATCTTAATTCTTTTATGTAGAACGAATACTATTAACTCTACTGGCTTTCTTCCTATACAAGCTAAAACAGTAAGGACAAAATAAAACCTTTTAATTTCTGTGAGACAGCATTTACATTTGGCACCATCAATGCAAAATCACAGTTCATGCATACCATCTAGATTTCTCAAGCTGATTGAACGCATGTAAGGAAGCAAACAAAAATGGATACAGCACCAAAGATGACTCCATTAGCTGAGATATAATAACACAAAGTACAAGAGATATGGAATATGCATCTGAAAAAGTAGTAGAATGAAGTTTGAACATGGTTTGCCAGGGAAACAATGTTGCAAGTGGCGAAAAGGCAATCAATAGGCTCTCTCTAGAAATATCCCAGCAGCTATACACAAACTGTCGCTAATCTACTGTTGATTTTTCTGATTTCAGCACTAGATAAAAAAAACTCCTAGTAATTTTCCTTGCTTAAAATTAATTTCAGCCCACTGATTATTTCAAACTTTCTGTAATCTATCAACAGTAAACAAAAACAACGAAAGCAAACTAGGAAACAGATCACATAAAATACAAACAGATTTCTGCCCTTAAAAATCAGCTTTTCATTAAATAATAATCCAAGCTTACAAGGGCTCCCTTCATGGGAAAATGGCCCTGAGAAATTAAACAGAAAGCCTGGCAAATTCTGCCCTGCTGAAGACAACTTAACCTACAAAACTGCCATGGAAAAAAACGCAGCAAACCCTGAAATTTTCTGCCCCTGCAAACTGCTGTATGGCACGTATGGTCCGTACAACTGTATGGATCTGTACGGTACAATCCAGACGACTGTACATCCATACATCCTATAAGTGATTTGTAGCATGTCGGATGAGGAAGCATTTAATTGGTGGTCTCTGCTGAACTAGCGAGCCAAAGGTATTTCTTTGAATTCCTAAAAGGGATTGGATTCAAAGTGTCTTCCTCTTATTCAGCTCAAATGTGGTTGCTCGACGTGTCCTTTAGTTTGGTACTTGGAACATTGTTGGCTTACTCACATAAGTGCAGCCGTGGAGTGTGGATTTCAACCCAAAGGATCGAGATCAAACTAATTACCCCCTATGGATAGAGTTCCCTTGCCTCCCCTTGACATGTGTTTGCTTGTTGATCTATTTGCCCAACGGCTTGGAAAAAATCTTATTCCAGATTAGCTGGGATAACTCTTTTCAAGCTTCACAGATGGTGTGTATGGAGTTGGACCTGAAGCAAAAGCTCCCTGCCTTTAGATCAATTTGCACAATTGATGGAATCAAGCAGCAAAACTTCGGTACCTTAATCTATCAAACACTTGCTCTCCATGTTAAGCATGGGGCATGTTATCACGAATCATGTAGATGCCCCGTGAGATGATCCTATACAGGACGGCAGAGGAAAGGCAACTAAAGTCGTGACCTACAATATACAGGACTTCTTAAAAAACTCGGATGTCACACCAGTCGAGGATACCGGCACTTTGGACCCAATGAAGCACTAAACCGAGGGGGCGTCCCTATGACCAAGAAACCCTAAAATTAAGGATATTGAACAGAGAGACGAGGGAAACTTGGTTGAATCCCTTAGTTAAATGATTAATTAGAGTTTAAAATGAAAACCGAGAGTTTCGGAGCATCCAACTGAAAAGCCCCAATTTGCCCTAGGGTTTATGCAGGAAAATTGGGATCTGGGGAAAAATGGTGAAATTAAGTAAAACTGGACACTCAGATTGGTTGTTGGGTGCAAGATTAGGTGATTGGAGATGAAACCAACAATACCCATTTTGCGGTTTGTGAAAAAGACCAATTTCCCCAAGGGGGGCGTTTTCCCCTAGTAACCGACCAGTGCTCTGAACGGGCAAATGGAGTCTGATTAAGCCGAAAATTTAAATCTATGGGTTTTATGTTAAATCAAAAGTGGGTTTTTAATTTTATGGCTCGCCGCAAGCTAGAACTTATAGATCTACGAAACGAGGGTTTTAATATTATGGAATGATGAGCAATGCATATACAGAAAATAAAAGAAGAAAAACTTACCTGCGAGACGTACCTCGAACTCGTAGATGGATCGAGAAACGATGAAGAATGTCGATCTCCCGTCAAAATGAACTTTCCCGAGGAAGATCTTGATATTGTTATGCCACGGTCAGTCACCTTTGCGCCCCCTTCAACCTGCCAGATCAGAGAAAATCAACCGATCAAACAAACGAATGATATCTGCAAAATACGGAAAGGAAAAGGGAATAAAAAATTATTAAGAAGAAGATACTCCCTGAACCAAACGCCCTAGAACCGAGACGAAGGCGAGTTGCCCCACAAAAACTCCTTCTCTCTCCTAGCACACCTCCTTTTCCTGAAGATGAGATGGGTAAAGAAAAATGCAAGATCTATCCCGAATGAAGCTCAATATGGAAGAAAAGCAATGTTAGTCATCATATCAGAACATCCACAAGATACACAGAAAAGTAATCCTAGACAAAAATCTCTTTATTAATATTTCGGTTCCAGAGCTCATGAATTACAATGGGGGGTCACCTCTCTTAAATAGTTTGAGAGAGACATAAACCCTAACTCAGTTTATCATCCAACGCTTGAGATTATAACATCATCAACGGTGGAGATCAAAATATATTAACTAATACATGGATCAAGTGACTAATTCAAAGAGGGAGCGCACTTTGCTCAAGAATGCCCCTCTAAAGTGAAATGTCACAACATAACATAAGATATGACATGATACATCATAGGAGGGGATCACTAGGGGCTTAATTCACCCTAGGCACCTTTACAACTTCATAATATAAGATATAACAATGAAATACATCAATAGCTAGTTAGAGGGGGGCCCCCTTAGGGGGTTTTCCTCACTGGCTGAGCCATAAATAAATAATTCGGACATCTGCTGACTGAAAACTGCTGGAAGACTGTCTGGGATGCTAAGAAACATCATATATCAAAGTTCCAAGCCATTTCCTTGACCCAGGAGGCCACATCGATTTTTTTGGTGATTTTCAAGTTCATTTTCTGTAAGGTACAATCTCTAGAAACTGATAAATCCATCACAACTCACTCCAGGATGCAAACTGGGGAAAACTGACTGCTCTTGGTGATCTGGAGACATAGGAGAATGGTATAAGTGACTACTCATACCCCCTGGAACACTTCTCTGCTCTAGGAGAACCAAACATACTACTATCTGGAATAAAAAATGATCATCTGGCCAATAATTCAGTGATAATAATCACTTTTCTGGAGAATCGGGGCCAAACTCTCAAAACTGAAACTGCAGTATTGGTCATGGGCATGTTTCGAACAAATATAGGCCATGTATTTTTAGTCACTGCCTTGGGAAACGTGATTGACTTGGTCAACTAGGTGGACTAGGTCAAAGTACCCAAAATTAGGTGAGATAACATGCCAATATGATCTTGCTACATTCTAGGGTAAGACATGCTCCAATGGTATATATCAAAACCCAATTTGAGTCAGTTATTCATAATCATGGTGACCAACAATAATAATAATAATAAAATATACCTTTGCTTCTGAAAGATCTTAGTCTTCTGGAAATCTGCTTGCTCATGCCATACTTACAAAGTGTAATCAATGTGCTATAGATGGGTGATGATGGAGGAACCAGGCTAAGGCAAATGGGAAATGACTTTGAATGACTTTGACTCGGTGATCTATACAACTCATAACCAATTATACTCTACCAAGGTGACATATGCATGACAGATAGCAATCAATGTTATCGGAACCGGAGCGGTCATCGAACCGGCGAAGCCCAAAATGTGAACCGGACCGACCAAAAACCGGGTAAAAAACCGACTGACTAAAAAATACATAAAATATTCAAATTTTGTAAAAAACATATATATTCATGTGCATACATATGAATCCAAACCATTAATACAAAATATGCAAAGTTTCTCATATATATAGCAAATATGGGAGCAAATATCCAAAATAGCACCTAGTGCAATACATCTCTAAGGTTCTGAACCAAAGTACATTAACAAAGAGGCTCCAAAGTACATCAGCAAAGTTTTATTTTCTGGTTTTTTTTTTTAAATTGAGTTTCGTGACTCCCCAATCCAGACCGGCCGGTTTTGGCCGGTTCCGTTCCCGGTCTGGAAAAAAATCCGGTTTTTTTATTTCTTTTTGCTGACCGGACCAACCAACCCTGTAGACCGGTCAAACCGCCCGGTTTTGCCGGTTCTGATAACACTGATTGCAATAAAGGATGGAGGGGCCTCACAAATGGGTGAAGTACTTGGGTATGCTTCCCTCAGACTCTGGCAAGTTTTCCTTTGCAATTTTATTGAAAATATAGGTCAACCTTCAAAGGCAGGTGCCCTGGATACCTTCTGAGCTCCAGTACTGACAAAGACCCAATCTTCCTAGACTAGTCTCACCCTGTGGCCTTATGGGGACCATTATGTCGAACACTATACAAAGAGTGAGTGCTCATCCTTTGAACATCGACCTTTTCAATACTTTTCACAATTCATAAGATGGTAGCCAACCTACAAGAGCAGGTGCCCTGGAAACCCTTTTGGGCTTCCAGTAAATGACTAAGGCCTAGACCCATTACCCCCGAGCAGACCATAGCCCCGACGGGTTTGCCTCTCCCTAGAGCCCCTGTGGAGGGAAAATTGAGCCTTACACTATACAAGGAATGAGTACTCAACCTCTTGGTCACTAACTACCTTTTCCAATATTTTATACTTTTGCATCCTTTAGATATAGCTTTTATGCGTTTCGATGCTTTAGTGTTTAGCAACACTTATGGTGGAGCACTTGTTTTGAGGACTTAAGGAGACAACTTTGTGAACCCAGCCAGACTGGCCAAGACACATACTTCATAGCCCGAGACACATAGCAACATGGAGTCTATCATACATAGTGGTCAGAATGGGGAAACGGTCTTCAATCTCACAAGTCTCTATCAGTCTTAGTCATGGGGTAAAACCAAAGATGAATGAATCTGAATGGATGGGCACAGATGATGTGGAACCAACCTAGCACCAAGGTTTACACTTTGTTTGAGCATGGCATGGGAAACAATCTTCACATTGGATTCCTTGATCAATCATAACATAGGTTAGAGCAATATAAAACATATAAGCATAGGTCACCATAATCATCCTAACATGACAAGCACGTGTCTAAGATACATCACAGAGCAAAAATAAACCCACGAAATATACCTGATCTCACCATGTATACCTGTCTCCAACTTATCGGCCCCTCTGTGACTGTGTGTATCAACTCCTGGTCTGTTACTTTGCTCTTATGAACTAGATCATCACCAAAATCATCTCAATGGACTCCTAAATCTCGGTCTTGGCAAGGAAAATATCAAGAACAAGGCTCTGAAGTGAAATGAAGTTGTAGAGATCCATGCTGATACCCCATGTAAAAGTAGCCCGAAATAGAAAAGAGACAAGTCTGCATGTTGCATCATGGAAGCCTCGCGAAAAATGTATATGTGATAACAGAACCATTTGATTTGTGATTGCCCCTCACCTTCAACCTAGGATGAGGGAGGTGTTACCGCCTTTCACACACCTGGGGGGGACGTGGCAGAAATCTTCAAGCCCCTCGGTGTGTCCTTGGGGGCAAGTCTTGAGTCAAGGCTGTCACCTTGTTCTTGACTCCTTCGTGTAGGCCAACTCCTAACGAAGCCAAGGGGGGTAGACCCTATTAAAGAAAATCTATGGTTTTTAGTCTACGAAAGAAAAGACTAAATCTAGGAGTTCATATGAAATGGATAAAATAACACAACGGACTATTGCAAGAAAGAGATCACATCAACAGCATATGACAATGTAAGCACCATTCACGACATTGTGCAATAATTGATTTAAGCATTTAAAGTAAAACAGGAGTGCCGATGAACATGGAGTGCTTGTAAAAGTGGAGTGTTGTTGTGTCGTGTAAGTATTGCAATTGCCTCGTTGGTAAGTTTTAAAATCATTAATGAGTAATTAAGGGCGTGGGTTAATTGTGGGTTTGGCCCAACAAGTCAAGTCCCTTCGAACTGAGTGCTAAAGCGATAATACCAACTGCCCAACGGGGCGAGGATGAACCTGCTTGGAGTAGCCTTCTGACTCTGTAGTAGTTACCCTTTGCAACCTCTCGAGTTCTCGAAAAAATCACTTGTGTGGATTTTCCTTTTAAATCTAGTAACTCGCATCCCTTTCTGATACATCCAACTCATCAGAGAAGCTGTAGTGGTGTAGAGCATACGAGGCAGGAGTCTTGGTAATTTTTTAAAGATTTTAAACTTGTGTTCTTGTTAAAACTAAAAAAACCTCCAAGAATCACTTTCGGTCCAAATGGACCTCAATCGGGAAAGCGAGAAGGGGTTGATTTTAGATAACAGAAAATTGCCAGAAACAATCACAGATTATCTAATTAGTCCTACCACGCATCTCTTTCCCCTTTTGGGTCAATCGAGAAGTCGTGGGATAAGTAATATGATTACTTTGAAATTGTAAAAGATATTAAAATGCTTATGATTCAAAGTATACAATGCTACTAAAAGCAACTAAACTCGAAAAAACTGAAAAAATCACAAAATCACAAAAACGCAGAATCTCCCCCTAGGGGGATGGGGAGTGGGTTTGAAAGAGCCTACTCGAACTTGCTTTTATTAATCGGTTACAATGCTTCAACAGAAATGCTCTTTGGTCCTTGTTATATGGGATCCAAAGGCTTACAAAATATAACAAAAAGAAGCCCGGCTAAGGGGGAAGCCTCCTAGAAGCTCCGAATGGCCCACAAATTGGTTTTTGGGCAGCATATCCTCTTCTTTTCGAACAGACCTGCTAAAAACCAGCAAGCAAAGTTTAGTAAAAAGTTCCCGAAAACACTTTAGAAGTGTCTTTGGACAACACAAAAAATACCCAAAAAATTCTAAGTTAAGAAAGTAGGAAAACGGAGCAAAAAAGAACCAAGACAAGCAAGTTTTCCTTGGGATCTTGGCTTGCCTTTTGGGCAGCCAATATGATATGCACTTTATGCTAGATCTAAAATTGAAAACATCAAAAAAATATCTTTGGACTTTGCAAGATGCAAAAAATAGTAAAATACTCTTTTTGGACCAAACTTCCAAGAAAAGACTTTAAAGGCTAGATCTAATTAAAATTTAGCCTTAAAAGGGGCTTAGATCTAGATTAGAATGCAGATCTATGTAAAATATTATTCTTGCAACTAGATCTGAAGACAACGAACCAAATAACCAGGTAAAATTTTAAATTTAGAGGGAGGAAGGGATATGAAGAGGAAAGGCTTGTTGCCGCAAAGAGCTAGCCCAAAGGCTTCGTAGTGGGATGCCGAGGGACTATGTCATTTAGAGATGTCGAAAGTAATGCGGAGTCAAACTAGATCCACGATTCTTCCCAACCAAGCAACCTGTAAATCACTCAAAGACTTACAAACCCGTGAGATTTGGTGATTACACATAAATCGAGACTAAAACTACATGCATATAAACATGTCAGATCTAGATCTCTAAGTACACGTATTCAAAATAGAAGAAACAAGTAAACGTACTTATAGCCCTCTATTTCCAATGATTGGGAGCAAGCTTTGTTCAACCAAATTCATAATCCAAGATACAAAAATTTGAAACAACACACAAATTACCTCATGAAGATCAGACAATAATGGCCCACACACAATTGCACCACACCATTAGCCTCCAAAGCTTTCTTTATTGCAGAAAAATCACAAAATACTATATCAATTACAACTAACAAGCCACGTCTTCCAACTCTAACTAGCTTGGAAGAGAGCAAGGTTGCTTTATTTATAGCCAGATCCAAGCCCCTAGGGTGCTACCAACACTAAAGATGCATTCAGAGTTACAAAGAGCTTAACTAGGTTAATCTGAAGTTGAACTATAGGGGAACTGCCAACACACTCAATCAATGCCAATCACACCCAAACAAACATCCACAAAGATCTACCCACCATCCATTGTCGTCAATCCTCTCCTTCACAAGTGAGCTCCAAGGTAGGTTAAAGATTTGGTTGAAACTTGACGTCACCCATCATTTCATACAAGTGCTTACCCAAAGTAAATTATACCATACGTAACCCACAAATCAAAACTTGAAACGTTGAAAGGGGTGGACCCCCCCCCCACTTCCAACCTCACGTGAGCCATTCTTCACGTCAAGAAAACCCATGACGTCACCCTCATGTTATAACTCATATTATAACCAAAGTTTGGCATGCTTTGATTATATGAATAAAGGAGGGGTCCACTACTTAATACCAACTCACCTTTCAAATTCTAGCGTGAGTCTCACTTCAATTTCCATGCACGTAAGCTTTTAAAATATAAACCAAAATTTTGAAACAATGATTTAATACCCACTTAAGTTGAAGAGGGTTGTAAGTTTCATGGGGACCCATGCCATGTCACCCCTTTAACTATTATTTTAATTTTTCACCTTTTTCAAACTTAGACCATGGTGCCAATTTGCCGAAATTTAGCATTAAAAAGGTCTTCTAGTGCATTTTTAGCTGAATAATGCCTCATGAGGTGTTTTGGCTGCCCGACTGAAGTGGAAAGTGGCTCCTGGGGTAAAGTGGACGCTTCGGGTGTGAAAATGAGTGTCCCCACGTCAGAAACGGACTCTGTATCTGACTTTTATTACATCTTGAAATTTTCTAATTAAACCATTAAAAAATGGCCTAATTTTGGGGAAAAATTTTATTTTCTCGAAAACTGATGAAACTCTAGGGGGGCCTAGCACATGTCCATACGACTCAAAATCAATCCCTAGCACGTTGAAAAACACTAACACGAAGGCTCTAATAACCTCCCAAGGCCGAAACACCAATACGACTACCCCAACTTTGGAGGTGTGAGTGAAAAACTCAAAAATTATTAGTCATTTGTACAACAACCAATAATAACCGAGGGAAAAAACACTCTGGGCTAGTCGGCATGATGCTTACGTCCGGGAAGCCGAGCCTTTTATAAAAAAATAAATGCTAGGACATTTTTTACAATTTCCCCAAGGGGGTATGAACATGTGTTTACAAAAAATAACAAAAAGTTCCTAGACAAAGCCTGAATGACTTCTGAATTCTGAAAGGTGAACAAGTGTATGTTCTCATCACCCGGCTCACTTGATAATACCGACTATGTATGACTTAGTAGGTAACATCTGGCTCCATCTAGGGACACGTGCTCTAAATGATCCTCTGATCAAAGAAGAGGATGTGAGAACTCCGGAATCTCTGGATCCTGCACGAAAACTAAAGTCCATCAGTAACACATATATAAAAGGAAACCAACTAGGAAACTAAGCTATTGCACAAAGTTAGTATATAATGTCCAAAAGGAAAACTATTTTACAACACTAATATACAACAAAACCTTCAAAGTTCGTACTATGATACAACATCTATAATACAAAAATATGATACAAAAATAAAACACATGCAAGGATAAGTTAAGAAATAGGCCTTGATATCACCGATGCCAATAAAGGCATCAAACCGTCTCGGTGAAGAACATCTTGAGCAGAAGGCCATTCACTAGAAGGCTTAATCTTTCCCCTTCCAGGTCATTTAGATAGAAATAATTAGCGCCTACTACTTCGTCATTGATATAAGGTCCCATCCATAGGTTGTCAAACTTTCCATGTTTTCCCGGTTTTTCCCTCCGTTTGTCCCATAATAAAACTGTATCACCTACTTGAAAGGATCCAGGTCTGGTAGATTTATCAAAAGTCCTCTTGATTTTATCTGGATTTCTAATACTCTAGTCAAGGGACTTCCTTTTGTTCTCATCTAACTCAATCAACTGGTTAACTTTGTTCTGAATGGCATCATGATCTGAGCTAAAGTTCTGAAGAAGATGATACACTGGAAGCTTTAAATGGATTGGTAAGGTGACATCTAGGCCATAGACAAGTTTGAAAGGACTCTTCTCGGTTGAACTCTTTTTGGCAATCCGATCAACCCATAATGCATACTTAATCTTGCTATCCCATGCTTTCTTATTATCACCAACTGTTTTCTTGATTATGGTCATTAAGTTTTTATTACTTGACTCAGCTAGACCATTTCCTTGAGGATAATAGTTGGATGAATGCGATAAGACAATGCCATATTTGAAGCAAAAAGATGACATTTCTGAAGAACTGAAACATGGGCCATTATCTGTGATAATTCTGGCTGGCACACCGAATCTTGTGATAATCCTATCTTCTAGGAAATCCATGACTACAGCATCAGTTGCCTTCTTGGTGGGTATTGCCTCTACCCACTTGGTGAAATAATCTGTGGTGGTAAGTATCCAAGAATAACCATTGCTTGAATTGTCTTTGAACTCACCGATGAAATCAAGCCCCCACTGCTGGAAAGGGGCTTGGACTACTATTGGTTTTAAGGGCAAAGCTTTCATCTTTTGCTTCCCGGTGAACAACTGACACTGAGGGCAACTTCTGACAAACTTATGCACATCTGAAAAAAGGTTTGGCCAATAGTAACCTACTCTAAGGATTTTGTGGGCAGTTGTTCTAGCTACAAAATGCCCACCACAAAATCCTGCATGGAACTCAACCGTGAGTCTCTTGGACTTAGGTTCATCAACACATCTAAGTATTAAGTCGTCTGGGTTTCTCCAACCTAGACCATCATTTGTTAAACAATACTTAGTTTCTTTTAACCTTAATGCTCTACGTTTATGGCCAAGTAAGTGATCGGGGCATGTAAGGTTACGAAGGAAAAAGATGATGTCTAAATACCAAGGCTGTTGCTCTAATCTCTGAAACTCGTCTGATACACTTTGTTCTGGATTACTGTTCTGACAAATCATTCCTAAAGCTTTCTCATTCCCTTGAGTTAACATCTTTGCAAGCCCTTGTCCCTTAATCAATTTAGTGGGTTTTATCTCTAAGCCATATTCCTGAATCTTTGAAACCCATTTACCCCTGATGCCTAGACAATCCTGCTAAGACATGATGTCTTTGACAGCTGCATGGGGAACATACCCAATGATCTTAGAGTATCTGACATAAGTTCTAAACTGTTTAAGGGACTTGACAAGCACATAAGCTTGCTTTTCCATGGAAGTGTACTTCAATTCTGAATTTTTTAAGGCTCTACTCATAAAGGCTATAGGCTGCTCTTGTCCTTCATTGTTTTTCTGAAACAAAACACCAGCAATGGTGTCTTCCGAGACGAAAGAGAAAATCTAAAACTCTTTTGAATAATCTAGACTTATTAAAACAGGTGATCTAGATATAGCATCTTTGATGCTTCTGAAAGCATCCTTCCCTCCATCTGTCCACACAAATTTAGCATCTTTCTTTAATAATTTTTGTAGAGGTTTCATTAGTTCTGCTAAATTTGGGATGAATCTCCTTATAAAACTTATCTGACCGTTGAAAGACTGGAGAGCTTTTAAATTTTGAGGCAAGGGGACCTTCTTAATGGCTTCTACCCGTTCAGGATCAATCTTGACCCCATCCTTGGAGATGATGTGTCCCAACAACTTGCCTTCGTCAACCCCAAAGATTGACTTGGAAGGATTTAAGGAAATGCCATATTTACGACATCTCATAAATACTTGCCTAAGATGACCTATGTGGTCGGATCTTCCTTTCGAAAAAACAGTTAAGTCATCTTGGTAGATTTCAATCACTTTGCCTATGAGTTCTTTGAAGGCAAAGTCCATGGCTCTCTGGAAAGTGGCACCTGCATTTAATAAACCAAAAGGCATTCTTAAAAACTTGTAAGTGCCCCAAGGTGTGGTAAATGTAGTCTTATCATTTATGTTGATCCTCTTTATTTACTAACACCTGGTTATATCCTAAAAAGCCATCCAACATGGACATCATTCCTGAACCAGTTACTCTTTGAAGTAACGTTTCCATGTCGAGCGATGGGTAATTATCTTTTAGGCATGATGTATTGAAATTCCTGAAATCTATACATATTCTAATTGACCCATTCGTCTTTCTAACAACAACTAAGTTGGAGCACCACGATGAATGTCTTGTATGTGAGATGATACCTGCTGCTAACATTTTCTGAAGTTCCTTCTGAACAATGGGGGTCAACTTAGGATTTATTCGCCTAAGTTTTTGTCGGAAAGGTTTGACCTCCTTGGCTTCTTCTATGAGGGGAATAGTGTGATGAAACACATCTTCCCGATAAGCTTTAAGTTCATCATAACTAAAGGCCAACACATCTCTATATTCTTTGATTAGATTGATTAAACTGTTCATTTCTTTTTCCAAAGTACTTTTTCCAATTTTTATTAACTTGGGGTCTTTGTCTATACCTATATTTATTTCCACATAATCCCCAGTTTTTATTGACTCTTTTTTATTTTTAAAATGATCCTGTCTGTCAAACAACTTCTCAAAAGCTATAAGGCTACTTGGAATGTGATTTCTTAAATTATCCTCATCCTCCTAATACTCTTTACGCTCTTGCTGATAACTGATCTTGCAACCTTCAAACTCCTGGATATTATGGATGAATCTTAAAAGTTGTTTATCATCTTTAAATACCTTCCAATGGTCTACATTATCAGGAATTGAAGGCCTGAAGTTTATTTCCATTTTGCCATTCCCACTAATCATCTCATCTGAAGGTTGAAGGCTGGATGCTGCTACTGCCAACTTATCTGCTAAACCATTCATTTCCCTAGGGATTTTCTGAAGATTGAGTGCATCAAACCAGTCCATGGTATCCCATATAGCATTCCTATACTTCCTTAGTCTATCACTTTTACACTGATATTGATTCTTAAGCTGGAGGATGACTAAGTCTAGATCACCTTTTATGTTTAACATTTTTATGCCTATGTCTTTAGCAGTTTCTAATCCTAGAAACAATGCCTCATACTCAGCCACATTGTTCGATGCTTCAAACTCCAATCTAAAAGCAAAGTTGTAGATTTTATTAGAAGGTGAAATGATTACTATGCCCGCACCCTTTCCAGCTTTGGAATAAGCTCTGTCAAAGTACATTTGCCAAACTTCATCTATCTTTTCATTTTTGATATTTTCTTTAATAGTTGCTATGAAGTTGGACAAGGACAAGATGGCATAGTTTCCAAAGTTGTCAGTGCCATGCGCAAATTCATTTCCAGACTTCTTAGGATTCTCTACATGCCGCTTTCTTTCCTTTTCTCTCTTAAGTATAACCCTAGTGTTTTCTGATGTAGGTATGGTTGCGTATGTCCAATCCATTTGGATGTGTCCACCTAGAGTTGCAGCCCACTTTCTGGACAAAAGCAATCCCCAATTATCTGGTACATTGATTACAACAACATCCATTGCCATATCAATGCCAGGATACTTGGCCAACTTTACATGCAAGTTTAAAATTATCCCTACCACTTCAACTTCTCTTGCACCCATTGCACAAACATTGTGGTAGGGCCATGTAATCATTAGGTTTAATTGTTCCATTACCTTCCTTGTAATTACGTTTGATGAAGCACCTGAATCTAACATGCAGTCATGAAGGAAGAGGTCATCAACTAAAAGAGAGACATAAAAAGGCGGGTGATCCTTCCTTTTTGGATCAACACTGTGAAGGACTATAGGCATATTTTAGAGGAGAACAGGCAGATCTTCAAGGACGGCATTATTACTTGGAGGAGCAGTTTCTTTGACAATATTATGATTACTTTCTAAAGCTTTCATCAATTTTTCATTTTGGCCAGGAATTTGAAGGATATCAGTTGCATAAGCTGAAATTTTAACATCATTCAACCATTGTCCAATGTCAAGCTTTGATTCTACAACAACCGGAGGGTTTATAATAGGAGGAATTGTTACCTTAGGTTTGTATTGTTTAGTTGGTGTAGACTTCTCCTTTCTCTGATATGTAGCTCCATTGTATCTAGCATTCCTCATTTCTAAGATTTTTTCCTAGGAAGGCATTTCACCATAACTTTGAGAAATGAAATCCTTTTCCAAACTATAAAAAGGGTAGTCCGGCCTACCATGTTCACGAACTCAGGCTCGCTTGATGGTGTATCCTGACTACTGATTTCAGGGAGTCCATGTTCCATTACTTGGTTTGCAATGTAACAAGTACTTTCCTGGTGAAACTGAGAACAAGGCCTGCAAAATGTAATTCCATCCTCTACTAGGTTGACAGAATCCAGCTGGTTTGGAATCCTAGGTTCTTGAGTTTTCTTTTGATACATCTGATTAGGCTTTGGCTAAAAGTTACTTAGTGCATGAGAAACATGATTTCTTTCCATCATAACCAACCTATTATGAATATGATTTAGTTGAGCAACACGATTGGCCACTTGTTGGTTTTGATTAGTCACCAAGGTTTTCATCATTTCGGCCATTTCCTTCGTAGGATCTTTAGATGCTTCCTTATCCTCTGATTCAACAACCTTTCCCTTAGATTCTTTGTTATAGGAAGAGTTT
Source organism: Pseudotsuga menziesii (assembly GCA_001517045.1). Classification (NCBI taxonomy): domain Eukaryota; kingdom Viridiplantae; phylum Streptophyta; class Pinopsida; order Pinales; family Pinaceae; genus Pseudotsuga; species Pseudotsuga menziesii. The sequence continues at coordinate 317,086 of LPNX010666258.1, forward strand.
CCTCTAGTGTACCCTGGTATGTTGGACTTACCCGATGATTGCATATTTTTTTCAATTTTCTCGGCCAATTCCTGGGCAGTCTTTAGATCAGCAGTTTCTTTATCTCTTAATGGATACCTCAAATCTCCAGTGAATGCTTCAATATAATAGATGATAGCAGCATCATTTGGCTTGATGTCTTTATGAAGATTAGAAACAATGCGTCTGAATTTTGTATTAAACTCATCCATGGTTTCATTTTCCATCTTTTTTATGTTATGAAGGGCAGCAAGCTGATGTCTTGGTTCCTTTTTCTCTCCCCATTTCTTCCTAAAACCATCCTGGAATTCACTAAGAGTTTTGTAGGAATTATCTGCTAAGTCAAGGTACCACTCTCAAGCATCTTCTTCTAAGGATAAAGCAAAGAGCTTCATTTTGACGTCACCATGGTCATGGGCAGCATCATTGCAATAACTAACCAAGAGCTTTTCAAACTTCTGAAGGTGAGACTTGGCGGTGATTGCATTATTGCCTTGAAATGTAGGGAGCTTCTCGATAGCATCATTCGGAATGACATGGGGAGCACCTGCTATCTGAGAAAAGTCAAGGGGCTTGAAGAAATTCGTCATCTCTTGAGATTGATATATATGAGTCTCTATAAATAAATGATGGATATCTGAGAGGGATTGGGACCCTATATCTTCAAGGATTCTACAAGAAGTCTATCTATATAATCTTTTTCTATAAGCCCTTTCAGGCTCAGGGATGAGATCAAATACTCCTTCGTAGTTCCTTCGGGTAGAATACCTTGGAGGGATATTAAACAGTGGAGTCGCCAGATGGATCGAGTTTTAATTTAAAATTTTCAAGACAAGATCTATCAATTTTTTTTATCTTTTTATCTTTAATGGCATCTGTCTCTGTCATGGGGTTGAGATGGAAGTAAGTATCCAACTTCTAAACCCATATTCTCGTTGATCCTCCTCGAGTCCCGTCAAAGTTTGGGATGGTCAATCTACCCAAGGTCTTCTGCAACTCATAATTCGGGTTAAACCCTTTGTTAAAATTATGGGGCCGATTCCTACTCTTCATATTGCAGAAGTCTGAGAAGGACATGGCTACATGGAACTCATCTCCCAAATCCCTGTACTCCTGCAAGTAGGCTCCAAATGGTTCACGAGGTTCTACTGGCATGACTGGTCCTGCTACCGCATCTGCCAAGAAGTGAGGCATAGTAGGTCTGTTGGAAGGTCTGTTATATATATGGGGGGTGTTTTGCATATTAGTGTATGCATGCTTCCCACTACTACTTGTAGAACCTCTATCTACTTGTGAAAGTGGTATACTACTATGACCTGGTTTTGGTTTCGAAGCCAATCTGTTTATTGCATGAGGTACTTCCTTTTGCCCTTTAGCTAGGTCATGCAATGCGTTCACCAAGATATGAAACTCCATCCTATCTTCCTCTTCTCCTGTTCCTTTCCCTCTTTCAAAGTGTATACCTGTTGGGTCCATATCTGAGTTGGTATCTTCTAACTAGATATCCTCAAATTCCTGCTCCTCAGTGTACCTACTCTTCCTTCTCCTATAGGTTACAAAAGTGTCTTCTTCAGTATTCATTTACTTCTCCTGTTCAAGCCCACAGCTGGCAAGGAACATGCTCTGATACCACTATAATATCCCAAATACTGATATTCTACTATTCTACTAATATAGGATTGGCTAGTACACTCAAGTGGGTATAAAATACTGAATTTTATTGTGCATGCGAGGTGTCGTATCAAAGGCCCTAAAATATAGCAAACTGGAGAATTTATAGGGTGGAAAGTTCAAAAAGAAATGGTACACTTACCACTGATAAATGAGCTGATGATACTCCAGAGATAAGTTGCATGCATATAGTGTTGGACAGATGATGTACTGGTGCTCCCTTCCTTCAGTTGATGCCTAGCTACAAAGGAGGCTCTTCCCCGGCTAAAGGTGACGTTTTTGGTGAAGGAGGTGTCTGATGCAGGTGGAACTTTGCTGGGATGTTGGTATTCTCGTGCCTGAGCGAATGACCGGAGCATGCAAAGGTTTTGACCCCTCTAAGCTGGCTGGCGAATTGATCTACCCGTTTGGTGCCCACACCCTCAGCATCATGGATCTGTTGATAACTGCTCTGGATGAGCAAACTGATGGCTGATAATCACTCAAGGCAGTGGAGTGACCCTGCTGATGAAGATGATGCTGACATGCGAAAGATAAACTGGGATTCAGAGACCCAGCGAATACTTATGGGGTTTTCCAACTATTCCCCAGCTGCACACATGAACCTGCAAACAATCTTCCGGTGGATGTTGAATCGTTGGATATGGATGAATATGATGAATATCGTTGATAAACCTGGATGGTCTATCTTGAAAGAGACTAGGGCAAATAGGTGCACTGTCGAACCCTCCTTAGCTGAAGACATCGTCTTCAACCCCAACTGCTGCAGCTGCACGCTATGTTGCTGCTCAAAAACTCCAAATCAACAACAATAATAATAATAGATAGCTCCTTTAATCCAATAGCCCTTCTTAAATAGATCATCATTCGCTTTTAGGGTTTGCATGTCACTTTTAGGGTTTATGCTTCACTTTTGCAAGCATGCAATTCTAATTTTATGTTGACCTTTAAGCTTAAAGAAATAAGGCTTCTTTTATCCAACTGATGACTTTAATACTGGATGAGTGTCCTGATCTTGTTCTACGTATCAAATGTCCTCAGTCAATTCTCTCTTATGCAGTACTCGCTCGAACCTTTGGGAATTAAGTAGGCTAGCGAGTGTTTTGGAATTAAGCAGTACTGATGACTTAATTAGAAGATGACATTACAAAATTTCAATCATTGTAACAAGTCCAAGAGAGTCTTTTGGGCTCGATTTTCTTTTGCATTTCAAGTTGCATTTAAGTTTCATTTGTTTGTCATCCATTGCTTGCAACTGAAGTTGGGCTTGCCCACCCTTGCATAAGCAACTGTTGATTGGCTTGCGGTTAGTTTAGTTTGTATTTTCTTCTTGAAAATTTTATTTGCCCATACCTTGCAAGCGATTTGGCTTTGCCATCCTTGCAAAAGCGTGTTGGTTTTTATTGCATTTTCTTTTATATTCATATTGCCTTTGCCCACACCTTACAGGTGAGTTGGCTTCGCCACCCTTGCAATATCGTATTGGATTGTATTGTCCTTAGTTGTTAATTATTTGTTTTGTTTAGAAGTGAAATAAACCTTGCCTCGCTTTGGCCCCGTATTCACTCCCCTAGCCAGTTCGTCTAATCCTATGCGACAAGAAAGGGCGAGAAATTGAATTGGCTAGAATAATAGGCACTTTAACCATTTATTGCAATATTGAAAAAATAAGGACTCCCGGAGCTAGAGGGGTAGAGGTCGTTGGGATCCTCGTGGCACTCAGTGTCCTCCTATTGAGCACCCTGCTTGTCCTTAGAACTGATTTGTGGAGCTAGGAGGGAGCCTTGTGCTCTCTTGTTGAGCACCCAAGAGTTTCTCTCAATTGAGGGGTAAAGGGTAGAGGTAGACACAGTGGTTAGCTTTGCATTTGTTGTACAAACATTAATCCCCTAAGTTGAAGAGAGACCATAAAATAAACTAAAATCTACATGACCACTTGCAAAACATCACAACCTTTTATTTTATTTACTTTCATAGTTCTCTTTATTATTTGGTTCAATCTCGTACAAGCATATTTCGTACATATTGGTCCATTTGCTTAAAGTATTTTACATGTGTTAGATGCGGTTACTTGATTATTGTGGTGAATGAATGGTTTAGTATAATTTGTATATTTTCGCAATTTTATTGTATCTTATTATAAGTTTGTGACTTCATAACCCGAACAAGTAGGCACTAGTTTAGTGATAGTTGATTATCTTTCTCTTGCAATTGTATATGGTCCATGTACAAAGAAGGACTTGCTTGTCATTATATTATTGCACACTTGCATGGTTGTTTTCCATTTAACTAGTGGAACATTAATAATTTACTGCTCCTAATTAAACTCCTTAAAGAAACTTAACAAGTACAGACTACCCCCTTGACCTTTTGGGAGTTGGGGTTTAAAAAGAGGAGTTGGGAATCGAGGTGACGTTAGGTTCTCAACTCATAGTTGCCCTCAAGAACACACCAAACGGTTGGAAAACTTATATGTGGTGAGGTGTCTTTTAGGCGGCAACACATAGCTCCCAGATGATAGTCACTGAAAGAAGATTTAACGTCTTAAAGAAAGCATTCTGGCAATGGAAGAAAGGACAAAGATACTCTGGGACACCATATTATAGCGAGATGTTGAGCTTAATGTTCCTTGAGTTGTATGTGTGAAGTCAACTACCAAGCTTTCTAGAATTAAGGAGCAGTTAGATTCCCTGATGGAGCAACAAAAAAAGCATACCCTTGCATTTCAAGGCTGTCTTCTTCGGGAGCACATAGACGATGAGTGGGCTAGCAGATCTCTCAATTCAGTTTCGCAAGAACTGAAAAGATTGGCAAGCTTAAAGTCGACTCTTGGTACTTGGTTTCCACCAGAGGATTGCATCTTGAGGGCTTGGTTCATTAAGACTAAGATGATTATCAGCATGGCACTACAACAACCCGTAGGAGTTGGGTTTGGTGGACTCACCATTTGGTGGTGGGATCCACGCATTCCTCCGAGCAATGGATTGCTTCATATTATAGCGATGATCGACAAGTCTTTGGCGATGATCAGCCAGTTATATTATGATTGCCATGGAGGAGAGGGTGAGACTTCTTATTTATGGGAGTACATGCTTTCTTGCTTGGTATCCAGGATTGAGTTTGATAGTGGAGTTGCTACAAAGGAGATAGTCAATCTCCACTTTTAGGAGTTTATTCGTCGGATGCTTAGGTTTGGAGCCATGATAGAGCAACCTTTTGAGCAGTTTGTGCATCTTATGATTGTTTTGCTCATCAAGGGATGTCAAATCGATTCTTGTGTTAGAGCCAGGAAGACCAGCGCTCTAGGTAGAGGGTGCTTCACATCTTATAAGGTAGTGGGGGACCCAGGTGACTTTACCTTTTATAGGCAAGTTCGAGGTAGGTTAACATGGGGAAACTTGTTGGATATTACATCTGGTTAGCAGGGTAGGTCGGGACCCACTCATTCAACAACAATGATGCAACCTTTGACCATTTCTGAGCAACCATGGAGAAGCATATTGTTCGATTGCATCACAGGTTTATATAGGATGCAAGGCGTCGAGTATATATGTGCAAGGATTCATCAGTTATAAGAGTCCATGCATGTTTTAGTGAATTCCTCGGAGTACAGGGCAACTGTAATTTCCTCTTCCAATTAGGCCTTAAGGCCCCAAAACCACTAACCTATGTGATTCCTGTGGGTTCGGGCGGTTACTGACAGCTAGGGAATCAGCTAAGAACTGATGCCATCCATAGAAGATCTAGGGCATCATCATTTGGTCGAGAAGGGCCACCGGGG
>LPNX010666258.1:329813-352092 GCA_001517045.1 Pseudotsuga menziesii
CGGGCAAATTCGCAGTTCCATCGGACACCTCCTTCCTTGAGGGCGTCACCCTTTTCTGACTGGGGCGTCTTGTTGTTGGGGTTCACCTGGAGCAGAGGAGATCCACCTATTTTCCGATCCAGTATCCGGTGCTTGCATACTTTCTCCGGAGCAGTTCAGCCGGCTTATCAGTGGTAAGTGTTCATTCTATCTCGCAAACCCTAACCCTAATTTTTCCTATAAAATAGCGATTTTTGCTTGGCAGTCTGCATGCCCCGTTGTATCAGCATATTTGTATAGAAATAGAAAATATCGGGATTTGGGATATTACAGTGGTATCAGAGCAAAGGACCCACTCATTCAACAACAATGATGCAACCTTTGACCATTTCTGAGCAACCATAGAGAAGCATATTGTTCGATTGCATCACAGGTTTATAGAGGATGCAAGGCATCGAGTATATATGTGCAAGGATTCATCAGTTATAAGAGTCCATGCATGTTTTAGTGAATTCCTCAGAGTACAAGGCAACACGAGTGATAAAGCTATCTCTTAAGGAGATGATTAGAGTTCATGAGCAGCCAAGAGTCGTTACCGGTGATCGCAACAAACTTCCTTTGCCGGTATTCCAAGGTGTTTTTTCCCTTGTGAATTATACAATGTTGAATAAGCGATGTATAATTTTCAAGTTTTTCACCGCTCCTCCAAAGCTGGAATTTTCGTCTTGGTGGTTAGGCCTTAGGAAGTTATTAAAGTTCATGTGCCGATGTATATAAGCGTGTTAAGCATTGTTTTTAAGTCTTATGGACATGTACTAGGTCCCCCTAGAATTCCATCTAATTCCGAGAAAAAATATTTTTTTCCATTTTTTAAGCCATTTTTTAATGGTTTAGATGGAGAAATTCAAGATGTAAAAAAAGTGTGATCCGGAGTCAGTTTTTGGCGTGGTTGGGCTCATTTTCAAGCTCAGAGCAGCATCTTTACCCCAATGGCCACTTTCACTATGTTTCAGGCAGCTAAAACACCCCGGAAGGCGCTATTTGACTAATAGAGCACCAGAATGGCATTTAAATGCTAAATTCTAAGAAAATGCACCAAAATCAATTTTGGAAAAGTCAAAGGTAATTGTTTAATGTGTTGGGGTGACATAGCATGGATTCCACCATATTCATGCAACTCTTTTCCATGTGAAGGCTATCCAAACTTTGGTTTAAAAAGAAGCTACGATTTATTTCTAGTGAGGAGGGTGACGTCAACATGGACTCACGCTAAGCCTTGCATGCATGCGATTGGTGTGGAGGGTGGACCCCTCTTCATGAGGATAAAAAAAACTTTTGATATGATATGTTTTGGAATGTGCCATATACTATGGTGTCGAACCTTTCATTATTTTGAGGATGACGTGAGTCCGTACATTCGTGTGAGGAGATTAAAGACTCACACATGTGGGAGTTTGGTGGAGTGGTTGGCAAGTGGTAGGGTGATGTGGCATTTGGAAAGCGGTTAGGAGAGGTGGCATTTACCTCTCCAGTTCCACTCCTGTTTAGCTTTGTTCAACTCGATTACACTCCGGGTTGATCTTCAGTTGGTTGGTGCCCCCCTGGGCTGGGTTTTGTTATAAATAAGAGGTCCCTTCTCCAATTTTTTGGTGAATGATTTTTGCAGAGAATCTCTGGTGAAAAATATTATAATGCTTGTTTCTTTCATGCAATTATTTGAATAAAGAAAAGCTTTGGAGGCTCATGTGGTGTGGTTCTTGGATGCATATGCTTTGGCGAATGAGGTGATACAATTTCAAATTTTTCTCTTGCTTTGCTAATCTATGGTTATTGATCAATGCTTTAGAGGGCTTCCATAAGCACATAAGAATAGATATTTGTAGTCTCAAGTTATCTATTTACTTATTTACTCTTAGAGATCTAAAAGAGCATTGTCTTATTCAGTTGTATCTCATGCTTTTTTTATTTCAATTAGTAGATGGTACATGATCTAGTATCCATTTTTGCAAGTGTATGAGTTCTTTGTTTGCAAATCACTCCACTTTACTGAGTAAAAGGTTGAGCTAGTTTGCATCTCATTTTCTTGGAGCCAAGGATAGAAATTCAACAACTATTTGCTAAGTGAGATCCAAGGTTGCTTCAAAGATTCAAGATCTAAGCGGTTCTACCTCTCTTATTCACCTTTGAAATCAAATTTCAACTCTTAAATTGGTTACTAAGTAAGGTTTGGATCTCAACTTTCCCATTCTTCTCCAAACCTTGTGCTCTCGACTTTGCTTCTTGAGCTTGTTTCTTGTCTTTTTGCTGCTTGCTTCCCTCTCTTAGGCTGCATGCTTGTCCTTTTTTGGTTGACTGTCCCAAACTTCTTTTCGCTGCTCTTTCTCTATCTTTTTCTGCCCCTTACTACCATTTATGTTTGGCTGCCCCTTACCTTTGTTGTTGCTACCCTCACCTCTGTTTGCTAGCCTCCTTGTAGCCTTCTTTCCTCCTCCTCCTCTCGCCCTTGTTCATCTTCTCGTCCTCTTTTCTTTGCTTCTTGCCTCCTTCTTTCGCTTCCTAACTTCTTCCTTTGTTTTGCTTCTTCTTTTTTCATCTTCCGTTTTACTCCTAGTTCTTAGTTTAAACACTTAGCTAGTCTCGCTTCAAAGTTTTATTTCTTAACTTGCATCTATCTCATACTTGGTTCATTTTTCAATTTTCAAAGTTTATAGATCTTAGTCGCTAGTTCATACTTAGTTTATTTTAAAGCTTAGTTTTAGATCTTTACTAACTCATAACAAGTTAGTGTTCAAAGCTCTCATTTTCAGGAATACAAAAAGCTTCAACTCGAATCAAGAAAGCCGAAAGGCTAGAAGCAAACAAAGAGCAAAAAGACAAACTCCTTGAAAAGCACTTCCCTCATCTTTCATTCTCCCATCTCATATTGTGCTTTCAAGCGAAGACAAAAACATCAAAGCATTGTAATAATTAATAAAGAGCAAGTGGGATAAAGGCTTCTACACCCCACTTCCCCCATTTGGGGGAAGTCTGTATCGTCCATTGTCTATTTTCGCACTTTACTTTGCTTTATATCTGCACAATAAATTGATAGAGTAGAATAGAAAGAGTTAGCTTTGTCTTTTGAAAAAGTTTGCTAGTGTAGTTTTCCTTTACTTTTCAAGTATTTTTATCTCATATAAATTGTTAAAAAGAACCCAAAGTCTCTTGAATCTCACTGAAAAGTGGATCAAGAGCACTCTCTATCGAAGAGGTTTTGCTTTTTGTTTTAGATTAGATTTCTTGTTTTCATATAAATTGCTAAATAAAAAGAACATAAAATCTCTTGAATCTCACTGAAAGGTGGTTCAAGAGTACTCTCTGTCGGAGAGTTTGTTGTTTGATTTTCAGTTCATTTACTTTAGCATTTTTTATATTTTCCATAAATCTCTTGAATCTCACCATAAGGCGGATCAAGAGTGCTCTCTATTGGAGAGTTTTTCAGTGGTTCTTGTTCACAACATTTTATAAAATTGGAATTTACATTTACTACACTGTGTATGCTCTACCCACTTGTGGGATACCTAGAAGCAGTTGTAGATTCACTAAATCTTCACATTTTTATCCACTTCAACCATAAATAAAACACTCTCCCAAGAAAACCGATGAAAATCCGGCGTTAATCGCTAAATCCGGCGTTGATCGCTAATAATCGAAAGTGGGCAAATCCTGCCTGGGAACGCGGGAACCACTGTACCGAGACCTTGAAAGCACAGTTAGACTACATCCTTGTTGGTGTAGTGTTGAACACCGTTTTAGAGACTCTGGACAGCCTACGTGTTCTTGTACGGAACCACTTAGACTATTATCCGGACATATCTCCAGTACCGAAAGATATATCCTGGAGATCCCCTTCCCTTTTAAAAATCAACTTCACCCCTAAAATTTACAATAAAATTTACCAAGAACACTTGCAAAACGTTCTCAAGCACACCCAAGACTAGTATTAAGCATCCCAAGCACTACATTGACTCAATTTGGCACTAGTCTTATCAATTATTTATTTTCGTATTATCTATCTAGAGCACTTGTTTTATCTATTTTCATATCATGCTATGGATGCTTTACTTTTAAATTGTCATTATCAAGTGGTTGTGCATCTTTAATTATCTTGCAAGTACATACTTGGATCATTAAATTGTTATTATAAATCTCTTTAAAAAACTCCTAAAAAACACCCATCCTCGTCATACACCAAAAAACTTTTTAAAACACAAGAGCCTAAGAAACTCTTTGTACGGTCTAACCCCCTTGGCTTTGTTAGGAGTTTACCTAAACGGAGGAGTCGAGAACAGTTGACAGCACCCGACTCTTTGCTTTCCCCCAAGGCTACACCTTTCCCACTTGGGAAACAGCTTTCGAAAGAATTCTATTGACAGTGTGCACATCGGCGGGCAACAGAATCTTAGTTGACTGTTGTTAGTGTTGTTTTAATACATAAATATTGCAAAAATAAACATTGTCATATTTTACTACATGTAACTCAACAATAAGGCTTAAGAAGATCAAACCATAAGTTGGAACATCCTTGGCTTTGTTAGGAGTTTGCCTAAACGGAGGAGTCGAGAACAGTTGACAGCACCTAACTCTTTGCTTTCCCCCAAGGCTACATCTTTCCCACTTGGGATCCCACTTGGGAAACAACTTTCGAAAGAATTCTATTGACAGTGTGCACATCGGTGGGCAACAGAATCTTAGTTGACTGTTGTTAATGTTGTTTTAATACATAAATATTGCAAAAATAAACATTGTCATATTTTATTACATGTAACTCAACAATAAGGCTTAAGAAGATCGAACCATAAGTTGGAACATCCTTGGGTTACCTACAATAGCAATACAACTTAACTATTTGACGAAATATCTATAAGCCAGAAGTGCCCAGCCCATCCATTACAGGGTTATTTGAGCATAGAAACAATTTGGGAACATATTAATCAACCCAAACACACAAGTGTTGGTCATAGCGTATAACTCAATCCTCCGCAAATTAATCCGACAGATAATGGCACTACAATTTAATACTTTAGCAGTGTTTAAAGTATTTGCAACCTTTCCAACCAAAATGTTTACCTCTACATTCCATCTTTGAAAAATTAGGCCAGATTGGGGTTAAGGACATCTCATTCTTTCTAATGAGTGGGATTCTTGCATCTATAGCACCAAAGATGATGGGTAAGCCATAGCTCAATTGGTGTAATTTGATCTGACTTTTTGGACATGAGTGCAGGAGGTATATGCCATCAATGAACCTTTGGTAAAGGTTCTTCGTTTGGTTGATGGCAACAAGCCTGCAATGGGCTACTTGTATGAGGCCATGGATAGGGCCAAGGAAGCTATCCATCACTACTATGAGGACAAGGGGGAGGAGGGATTCACAAGACAAGATTAACTATGTAGTGTGATTGATGAACGATGGAATCATACTCTCCATCGTCCCATTCATGCAGCAAGGCTCTACCTTAACCCTGCTTTCTCTTATGCATGTCTTCTATAGTTTGATGCCAAGGTCATGGATGGATTTCTCCTGTGTGTTCAGAGGATGCTATTAACTCGCTCTAAACGCTCAGAGATTTCTAGACAGATGGAGATCTATAGGATGGCAAGTGGCATTTTTTGTTATGACATGGTTGTCCAAGATAGAACCCGAGGATGGCAAGTACAATTTGTTTAAAACTTCTAAATTTCAATATCTTGATTATTTACTCTTTCATTTCTAGCTATTTTTTACTTGGTATAAATTTAATACATTGTCTTTCATTTCCTTCTTTTCTTTGTAGATGTGTGGTGGACTAACTATGGTCGCAAAGTCCTAGAGTTGCAAAAACTTCCCATTAGAGTGCTAAGTCAAACTTGCAACTCATTAGGGTGAGAACACAACTGGAGTGTCTTTGAAAAGATACACTCCAAGAAGTGCAAAAGGCTATAAATATTAAAGAATGAAAATTTAAATTTAAATTTTTTATAATGTTATTAATGTTAAATATAATTTATTACAATTTTGAATTTGAATTTATCATCATTTATCACTCCTAACTATGGATCACAAAAAAACACAACAAGCAACAACACACTACACCAATAATACAACAACATCACCTAGACACACCATACTAAATAACAGCAGCAAGCAACTTCTAGATTACACAAGCTTATCCACAGCCACTCCAAGAAAAATCCACTCTTATTAGATATGATGCATATTTAGTGAGCTATGGATCTCATACTAATGCAAGTTTCTTTCCGAGCGCCTTAATGACATGGTTTGTCTACTACAATCTAAGGCTGCAGGTGAAGCAAATTGAGAAAGTACCCAATTCAAATGTTATTTCATTGGATGGCATTGGCACTACCAGCAAATGGAGGGTGGAGGTGGAGGGTCCTGCGATGGTGGAGACACCTGAATGGTTGGAGGAAGAGGAGGATGTTGATGCAAATGAGAAGAGGAGGGGTAAGAGGAGGATGTTGATGTTCCACTTCCAAAGGATGAGGACATTGAGGAGGAGGTTGATAATCAAGTGCAACGCCAACCAATGCCAGTGCCACCACCTCCAGAGAGTCATGCAGCTGGGATTGGGAGGAGATAGCGCACATTGGCCTCGACCTCATCCCCATTACCTACTCGAGCAGTTGGAGCTTTTAGTTCCACCCCAAGCTCATGCGGACCACCTCCACAGCCACCTACTGCTTCTAGAGGAAGAGTGGTGCCCTTTACTCATAAAAGGGGTAGATTGAGTAAAGAGTCAGGGAGTCGATGACTCGATTCCTATTATTTATCATTGTACTATGTCCTATGTCTAGACTCTATACACTATCTAGATGTCTCATGAATCATGATGATTCTACTCTTAAGAGACATTAATTTTGATCATTTGATGTAATTTTCTATCATTCCATTAGGAAGAACATATTTCAGTATTTACAATTTATATTCGATATGTGATTATGATCCGCCATTTGACATCTTATACATCTTATATAGCAGTTGTATTTTCATATTTATGTAGCAATGTGTTTAATTGATGTTGTTGTTGCTTTAGATGTTACAAATTTTGAAAAAAAATGGTTATATTTGTAAATTTTTATGCTTTATGACATTTGCCGATAATTTCGTCGTTGTTGTCGATAAGTTACAATCGCCGACACAATATATATAACTATGTTCGAGAGCTTGTTGCAGATAGTGTTAATTTTTTAGACTCTTTAGCGTATTGTCCCACAAAAAAGAAAGCAGCTGATATCTTCACCAAACCCATGACGAAAGCAAAGTTTGTGTATCTTCGCGGTCGGGTATGTGGGAAGTTGTCATCAAGGGTGGTAGTTGATGTAATGACATCTTCCTCCTTTTATGTGTTGTTCTCCCAGTCATCAATAAGGGGGAGTGTTGGAATGTGTAATTTTAATAATTACATGTGTAATGATGTCTAGTTGATGTCGTAAGATATCATAACTAGCACTGGAAGGAAAAATCAAACAAAATAACTCTAATATTGTAAAATTGAGTTATCCCACATGCATAATAAAAGAAAATAATCAGTTTACCATTCATTATATCAAGAGGTGGAAATCATTTATCCCGCATGTAAAAGATTGGATGTTAGTCTTCCATACCTCTTGGTTTATAATAGAGGTGAGAGGGAGCCTTTGTAAGACATTGGATGTCAAGCATGTCATTGTACATTCTTTATAATCCTCTGGGATAGTGTTGCCGCACTTGACCGGTGTGCATGTGTCAAAGCCCAAGATTAGGCACACCGACACGATGGCAACTGCGAAAAGAGAAGCCACTATCACCACGCTCCTCTCTTCCTCGCTTCAGGTTGGCTCTTCTCCAACTCAAGGGGGCGTCCCTAATGTTAAGATCACTAAGGCAAGAAACAATGGCGGACAAGGTGAATAGAAGAGGCTGCCTTAGAGAAATGGTTGTGGCATAAGGTAAATTGAATTGTTGATGGAAGGAGGGAAAGATCTGACCTCACTAATGGATCAGTGCCGATATACTTAAAGGGAGAAATGGAGTCAAGGGAGAATCCACGAGGGCCTTGTGTCAACGGGGCAGCTACTAGATCTTCTTCCTCCTAATTGTAGAAGATGCGCTATGCAAACAAGGGAGATACTACACAATCAAACTTGATTAAGTGTAAACATCAATACCCATGCATGCACGCTCACAAAGGGAAAAGGCGAGCAACTGCTAGGATTTCCACCTTCCAATAGGATGGTAGCATCTGTTTATGGTCTCCAACGCAAACATAGAAAAGAAAGAAGGTCTCCAGCAACAAACGCTCATTCACACAAGTTTACACCACACACCATAGAGAGTACTCAACTGAACAATCATAAACCCAAAAATATTTTTTCTATTAATCCCTGGGGAAAAATCCTCCCAGTTTTTCCATCCTTACAAAGAAAGAGACTCATCTCTTTTATAAGCCAAAAGCCTCTTATTATTTTTCAAAAAGCAAAAATAGAATAAATTAATAATAGAAAGGTTGAAGTGAATCTTAGATCCACTTTTTCCTCAACTTAACTAAAGCATAACTACCACTTTTTAAAAGAAATCTATTTTAACTACATCCTCCTTCAAAAAGGTGGATAAATCATGGGACTAGCCCAACTGCTACATGTCAAAGTAAACCAAGCTCCCCATGACTATAGTCGACCCCACTTTGAAAACAAGCCAATGTCTCCAAGTGGATACCTCCTGAAAATCAGAACGTTGAACTCTAGCTGCCAAATAAAACAGAACTGCCCCATGACCCGGCCGGCGAGTTGCTCCAAGAAACTCCACGTTTCGTCACTATCCTCAAACCACTGCCAAATGTTGGCCCAACATTCTGCTGATTATGAAATTCGCAATTTTCCATCGACTAATCGCTTTATCACCAAGTGGACAACGCTCGGCTGCCAGTTGACTCATTCTTTAGCTAAAATCCATTGAAAACTAAGATTTCTAACGACTGCTCCAAAGTTTGGCTGCCAGTGCATTGGCGGCCAATTGCTTTTATTTTCTAAAAGGTGGATAAGTCGATTAGAAGAACAAAAATTGCCATTTATGAAAAGAACACCCCTCGACCTGATGGAAATCTTTTGTGATTTGCTTGGTTGCAGGGTCAAAAATACACGTCCTGGTTGTCAAACAATTGCTATGAAATTTTATCGGCTACCAGGAGATGCGCTATGCAGTGGAGGACAAGATTTATTTGCTAAAACATAGGCTGTCACTAACTCAGCATGGATCCAAGAAGAACTTGGTGCGTTGCTGCTAACTCCATGTCTCTCCTAAAATGCCCCAGAACGACCATCAGTGGATGAATCCGAGCCAAGTGTATGAATTTCATAATTCAAACAGTGGATGAATGGCGATGGTTGACGACATGTCACACAAAACGTAAAGTTTGTCCCTTGCAATCTGCGTGATTTGCTGCTGAAGGAAGAGAACAATGCTGTGTGATAATTATCCTACCAAACCGAGCATCTAGACAACTGAAGTTGATTTCATCAAATCGGCAGTGAATGGAAAATTGGCATAGGTGTCGCTCCGAACTCCACGCTTTTACTGCCACGAGAGACAGGTCTAAGCCATGTCAGGACATGCACCGAGGTTTGTTGGCGGGTAGACTATGCATGTCGATCCATCAATAGCAGCAATCTACGTGATAGGTGATCCATCTATCTTTCTAGAAGCTTCGTGAATTACATCTTCAGATATATCCTTCAACTCTATCCTTTGTTGCAACCCGCGAAAGAATAATTCCCAACCAGTTTTCTTTTCATCTGATTGTGCAGTATATTTTTCCAAGTAAAGTTTTAGCAATTTAAAACGTTCCTCTTCTCCAGGAAGTGGAAATTCAAAAACTTCATCAATTCGATTTGTAGCAACTGCGTCAAGGTCACCAGGTCTGTTTGTTGCAAGAACAAGAACAATATCTCTAGATTGATCTCCATTTAAGAACAAAGGTGCATTCAGACCACTTCGCTGAGCTTCGCTCATGTAGGTGTTGTTCCGTTCGCATAAAAAGGCATTTGCTTCATGAATAAAGAGTAACAAGCCTTTCTTAGACTTTGTAGCCCAATCAAATAGTTGAGGAATTTTTGTGACAACCTTTGAATCCAAAGGAGCCCCATCTCCACCAGTCATCACTGCATACTCCAAGCCCATCACTACACAGATAATACTGTGCCTTGAAACTGCTATAACCCGTCACATATATTGTTGATGCCATGAATCTATCTTCAGAACAGAAAACTATGCTTTTCTGTGAGTGGGCCAGCCATGTTGGAGATCTGGAGATGTAACTGGGGTATTGAATCTACCATGATTGTGCAAAAACAACCACCTGCTGAACAACTATTATCTTTATTCTTTTATTCTACTGCTCATATCTGTACGAGGAAATGAATCTCCTCATTAACCCTAGCCAAAACTCAAAAGTTACCCCTACAAACTAGGAAGTAACAGATAGCATATGTGGAGTGGATCTCCAAGTGTAATGTTGGAGATATTTTGAGGATTTTTCCCTTCCCGCAAATGTTTCCCCATTTGGGGTTTTACTTTTGATGTTTCTCCAGTTTGCAGCATCGGGAAGACATTCTCCTAGATTGGTCATGCTAGTTTGAACAAGGGGGAACAATACATTCACTCACGAGGCTATGCTAGTGGTGGATGGCCCAGGCATAGTCTCTCCAGTTAGCCATGCTAATTTGCTAGGAGTGAAAGACTCGAGATGTAGAATGTCTCCCTCAGTGAGAGGGAGTGTTGATGTTTCTCTAGTTAGCAACATCAAGTAGACATTCTCCTAGATTGGTCACGCTGATTTGACCGAGGCGAAATGATACATTCACTCACAGGGCCATTTGGGTAGTGGTGAATGGTCCAAGCGTAGTCTTTCTCTCAGTATTACTCATGTTGATTTGGCTAGGGATGAAAGGCACGAGGTTCTCTCACATTGCCTACTCCAGGAAGGAGTGTTCTATTTTATATATGAGCATATTTGACTTGTTTACAAGTCTAGTCTTATGTTGAAGATGTAGGCTCAAGAGACCTCTTGTGATGAGGGGCTTCTCCATGGGTCTACTCAACATTAAAGCTCTATATGAATAGACGTGCATGTGAGGAGATGATCATCAACCAGGCTCATGGGTCAAGTAAATTCATCATTGAAGTGGTCAAAGGAACAAGTTGGCCCCAAAAAGAGTACAAGTCGGCCCCCCAGGTGAAATTAAGGTGACTTGTAGTGTATGAATAAGAGGAGCCTCTTCATTTCATCCTGTTATCACATATACATTTTCAGCCAGGCTTCCATGACGCAGCATGCAAACTTCTCTCTTTTTGTATTTCAGGCTACTTTTACATGGGGTATCAGCATTGATCTCTACAGCTTCGTTCCACTTCAGAGCCTTGTTCTTGATATTTTCGTTGCCAGGACAGAGACTCAGGGGTCCATCGAGAGGATTTTGGTGATGATCTAGTTCATTTCAGCAGAGTAGCAGATCAAGAGTTGGTACATACCGTTAGGGGCTTATCAATTGGAGACAGGTATACATGGTGAGATCAGGTATATTTCCTTGGTTTAGTTGTTGCTCTGTGATGTATCTCAGATACCTATATTGTCATGTTAGGATGATTATGGTGACCTGTGTTATATGTTCTAACCTGTGTTATGATTGATCAAGGAATCCAATGTGAAGATTGTTCCCCATGCCTTGCTCAAACAAAATGTAACCCTTAGTGCTAGGTTGCTTCCATTACATTTGTACCCATCCATCCAGTTCATCCACTTTTGTTTCTACTCCATGACTATGACTGATAGAGACTGGTGAGATTGAAGACCCTTTCCCCATTCTGGCCACTATGTATGATAGACTCCATGTTGCTATGTTTCTCGGGCTATGAAGTATGTGTCTTGGCCAATGTGGTTGGGTTCACAGGGTTGTTCTCCTTAAGTCCTCAAAACAAGTGCTCCACCATAACTGTGTTGCTAAACTCTAAAGCATCGAAACGCATAAAAGCTATATCTAAAGGATGCAAAAGTATGAAATATTGAAGAAAGGTAGTCAGTGGCCAAGAGGTTAAGCACTCATTCCTTGTATAATGTAAGGCTAAATTTGCCCTCCACAGGGGCTCCAAGGAGAGGCAAACTCGTCGGGGCTATGGACTGCTCGCTGGCAACGGGTCTAGGCCTTAGTCATTTACTAGAAGCCCAGAAGGCTTTCCAGGGCACCTGCTCTTGTAGGCTGACGTCATCTTATGAATTGTGAAAAGTATTGAAAAGATCGATGGTCAAAGGATGAGCACTCACTCTTTGTATAGTGTTCGGCTCAATGGTCCTCATAGGGCCACAAGGTGAGACTAGTCTAGAAAGACTGGGTCTTTGCCAGTACTAGAGCCCAGAAGGCTTCTAGGGCACCTACCTTTGAAGGTTAACCTGTATTTGCAATAAAGTTGCAAAGGAAAAACTTACTAGAGTTTGAGGGAAGCATACCTAAGTACTTCACCCATCTATGAGGAACCTCCATCCCCTATTGCTATCTGTCGTGCATATGTCACCTTGGTAGAGTATATTGGTTATCAGTTGGATAGATCACTGAGTCAAAGTCAATCAAAGTCATTTCCCATTTTCCTTAGCCTGGTTTCTCCATCATCACATCGATTACACTTTGTAAGTATGGCATGAGCAAGTTTCCCGAAGACTCTAAGATCTGTCAGAAGCAAAGGTATATTTTATTATTATTATTACTATTGGTCACCATGACTATGAATAACTGACTCAAGTTGGGTTTTGATATACACCATTAGAGCATGTCTTACCTTGGAATGTAGCAAGATCATATTAGTATGTTATCTCACCTTGATTTTGGGAACTTTGACCTGGTCAACCCAGTTGACCAAGTCAATCACATTTCCCAAGGCAGTGACTCAAAAATACAACATGGCCTATATTTGTTCATAACATGCCCAGGAACAATACTGCAGTTTCAGTTTTTAGAGTTTGGCCCCGGTTCTCCAGAAAAGTGATTATTAACACTTAATTATTGGCCAAATGATCTGTTTTTATTCCAAAGGGTTGTATGTTTGGTTCTCCTAGAGCAGAGCAGTGTTCCAAGGGATATCAGTAGTCACTTATACCATTCTCCTATGTCTCCAGATCATCCAGAGCAATCAGTTTTCCCCTATTTGCATCCTGGAGTGAGTTATGATGGATTTATCAATTTCCAGGGATTGTACCAGCAAAAAACGAACTAGAAATTCACTGAGAAAATCAATTTGGCCTCCTGGGTCAAGGAAATGGCTTGGAATTTTGACAAATGATGTTTCTCGGCATCCCAGACAGTCCTCCAGCAGTTTTCAGTCCGCAGATGTCTGGATTATTTATTTATGGCTCAGCCAATGAGGAAAACCCCCAAGGGGCGCCCCCTCTCATTGGCTATTGATGTATTTCATTGTTATATCTTATATTATGAAGTTGTAAAGGGGCCTAGGGTGAATTAAACCCCTAGTGACCCCCTCCAATGATGTATCATGTCATATCTTATGTTATGTTTGTGACATTTCACTTTAGAGGGGAGTCCTTCAACAAAGTGCGCCCCCTCTTTAACTTAGTCACTTGATCCATGTATTAATTGATATATTTTGATCTCCACCGTTGATGATGATATAATCTCAACCGTTGGATGATAAATTAAGTTAGGGTTTACGTCTCTCTCAAACTATTTAAAAGAGGTGACCCCCCCATTGTAATTCATGAGCTTTGGAACCGGAATTGGAATAAAGAGATTTTGTCTGGGACTACACTCTTGTCTACTTGCTTGATGAATGAATGAGTTGATGACTGGGACTGCTTTTCTTCTGCACTAAGATATATCCGGCGTAGTTTTTGTATCTTTCCTTGTACCTGTTTACTTACAGGTTGAAGGAGGCGATTCTGAGAGAGGCGCATTGGTAGGGGCACTTGTCCTATGATGGATCTCAGCAATTGGTTATCAGGGAGTTGAAATTCTTTATGATTTCTTCTTCTTGTACTTCTTTTAGCTTACATTTCTCGTTTATTTGACATTCTGATTGATTTTCCTTGGTCTGGCAAGCAAACAAGGGCGCTAGGGACACTGGCAGAAGCAGCACTTAATCAAAATCTTGTCCAAAAATCTTATTTGATCTCAAGAAAGGCATTCTTCATCATCCAGGAGGTCATCAACAATGATTTAGGTATGTTTCTTAGGTAAGTTCTCCAACTTTTGATTTTCATGCAGTGCCCATCACTAATGTTCAATGAAAAACCCTCGTTTAGCATTAGGAAAAATCACCGGACCAATTTGCACTAGGAATCTGCAAATTCAGCGATCTAGGTTTTGTACGGCATACTGAAAAACCCTCGCTCCCACAAAAACATCTAGATTGGACTCCTCTGCCCCCCTCCAGGCACTGGTCTCTGTCTGGGAGAAAACACCCCCCTACAGCAAGTCAGCCATTTTCCCAATGTTTTTTGTCCGATTTCTTCTGGGTATTTTTCATTATCAAATATTTCATCCCAGCTAGTGTGCAGGAAGCCATAATTGTCAATATCAGCTTCGCCTTGGGGATTTCTCTAACATCCGCTTAAATCCCCCCAGGGTCTAAATTTGATCATTTGAACCAGCACACTAAAATCCTAGATCTGACTTAAATCTTTGTAAGCCATCTGTTTTAAACACCTAAGTGACATTTCCAATATCAAATAAACACCCCACTCAGGTATCCTTAATTTGTGGCTTTTCCTTAAATCTAGGGTTTCAAACACTCACCTTACGAATTCTCCGTTAGGAGTCTGATCTGGTGATTTGTCTTGGGTCTTTCATTTTAGGTTTGATCCGAATCTCCCCCCTTGTCACTTGGGCTTCTCTAGTGGCATAAAACGAACGAATCCTTAACCGACGTGACAACCATCCATCTTTTGGGGGTTAGAGTTTCCGTAGGTCATAGCTTTAGTTGTGTGTCCCCTTTGCCATCCTGTATAGGATTCATCTATCGGAGCAACTACAAGATCTGTGATAACACATCCATCCAACTCATCCAAGTTCAAGTGACTAGTGCGCAAGACAAAAAGGGATATTGAAGGCTCAAGAAGCATCTTTTGAAAGTTTCTTATCATTTCCAGCGGTCTGCTATCTTGATGAAGGACACACTTTCTCTGTGACTTGGTATCTTCAAGTTGATGTTGCACTTTTATTACTAGAAAAATTCTTCTTAAGAAAAGTTGTTGGGTTTCCCATGATAAAATTATTGTCTATTGTGCATGGCTATCTTTCTGTGATTCTCTTTTGTTTTCGCTGCATTTAAAGTTGAAATATTCAATGTATAATATTCAATGATAACAGTGGAACGAAATTACTAGTGTTCCACCAAGTTTCTGGGACGTGGGAGCGCGGGAGCAGGGAAACGCACATTGGGGACGTGTGGAGACCACCCCCAAATTTAGGAAAATTTAGGGGACAAGGTGACGTCGAGGTCCTTAAAATTATTAAAATATATATAATTTATATAAATCCTAACATATTAATATATAAATTCTTCATCCCATCACCATTTACATACTAAAACTTAAATAGTAAATACATTATAGTAAACACAATTGTCAATTCATCATTGATTTATGAATCATTTATCATTTGAGTATTTGAATTTCCCATTTGATAAATTCTAATTTTATAATACATGCACATCTTCCATTATAAATTTGAATTATAAGCATAAACAGTAGATGAAAGTTTAAAATATTAAAATCATAGATATGTCATAGAAAGCAAACACCTTCAATTTTAAAGAGTCTAAAGAGAGATGAGACAAAGACTCAGTATGAGGTCATCAATGATAGTATCTACTTCTAGAGTCACGAGTTAAATTGAAAACTAACAATGGACAATGAACACTGAAAATAAAAGTAACGAAAAGAAAGTTGAAAGCATCAAGGAGATAGTTCCATGGACTGGTCCTCCCCATGCATCCACTGCGTGAATCCATCAGGACCATCAATGGGAGTGTCACTATTTGAGTCAGAGTCACTCTCGTTAGTGACCAATGGCACACCAACCAAACCATGTTTTTTTTGTATTGTATGTTATGAAAAAAAAATCGAAAATCATGTGTGGGCGTCCCTCTTTTCTGTGAGGAAACACTCAGACGTCCCCCCCCCCCTCTTTGGGACGTTCCTTGTGAATGTCCTTGAGTTTCAAGGAAAAGGGGACGTGGGCAAACGTTTCCTAAGAAGTCCCCAGGCCCCCGAGGGGTGGGAAACCAAGGGAGCGCACCCCCAACCCTAAGGGACACCTCCCCGTGGAACACTGGATATTATTGTTTGAAATCATTAGGAAATATTTATCAGATCTGAAAATTGTATTTGTACTGCTATAAGAAAAATCAACATTTACCACATATATCTGGTGTTCACTTGTCTATTCTCTTATCTCCATTTTTTGGCATGTTCTTTGTTACTTGATTAGATAGAAGACTAGAATAGCTCATGCTTCGCATGTTTTGTATTGTTGTATGATTTTCTCATATTCTCAATATTCTAACAAAAACCAGACAGGAAAGTAACATAATTGTTGTAACAATTACAAATTATACTTTTGTGATATCACATCCAAGGACAGGATGTGCACTTCTATGCAGAGATGATGTTCCATGTAGGATAAGTAATACACTTTACAAAACATATCATTAAGTAATGGCCTGCATATTAAGTCCACTAAGAAAAGGTGTAAGCTAAACCATCGACTATTTGCACCCGTTTTCCAGTGAATTTTCCAGCCACAATCCGGTTGAAATTGTTGAAATTGCAGTTTTAGGTTGTTGGAATTGCATACTCAAGGTGCCTCATGGGATCAAGGGTTCTGAATCTATTTCTGCAATCAAAATTGCAATTTGAATAATCAAAACCGTGATTTCAGCAAAAATTGCATTGCCGGATTCCGTAAAAAACGACGGAAAAGTGCAAAACGTCTATAGTTTAGCTTACTCCCTATGAAAATGTTGCCTGTTTGTCCTGAATCTGTGTGCTTAAAGAATGATGATCCAGGGAGAAACTAAAGATCAATAGCTTTTCTGTTTTCCAACAAGAAAAATAGGATCAAAGAAAAAGTAATTCAAAATATTTTGAGCACATTCAATACAAATAACTAAGAAAGATAGGGGATACCTTCAAAGTCATATAATCCCGACTCAGTATATATCTCCCTTCCCTTCCAAACTTTATATCTGATATGGAAGCAATTATCTCTGTAAAGAAAGATCTTGAAACATGTGCTTCTTGCTCCTCAAATCTGCAAAGTTTCAAAAAATAAAAAGTATAAAAGAATTGGGGCAAGAAATCACCACCCACCATACTTTCAAAAATAAATTTCGATCTGTACAGGAGGGAAACATCCAATTAAATTCCAAAACCGTTCGCAGTTTAGGAGAAATTAGACAAGCCTATGCATAATACATATACAAATAAAGAAAACAGAACCAAAGGGTGATGTACAAGTAATGAAACTATTATAAAATAAGGAAAGAAAACTCTTACAATTTGTAATGTCTATCACACAAAGCTGATTGTCTCATATCAACAAGTCGAATTGTACCCTTTGAGCTACTATAAGCTAGCATGTTACAGTGAGTAGGGTGGAATTCTGCTGATGTTATTACTTCTGCATGTAAAAGATATGTCGACATATATTATTAAGGGCTAAGGTGGGCTGAACTCCCACAGCAAGGCAGACTAAAGTCATACAGCTTCAAGAAATTGTACATGATTCTTGATTTTGACTTCAAAACCAAAACTAAATGTAAGAAAGGGCATTCCATTAATAAAAGTTCTTAAAATAAGTTTGCATCCTAAATTAGTTATGAAAAAATAGCATACATTATTTCATGCTAGTCTTCTTATTCACGTCTGAATTCTAAAGATTGCAACCCAGCCATAATTGGCAACTGTTTCCATCAATCAAGATTCAAAGCTACCAACTCCAGCTTGAGTATTGACATGGAAAACCCATCAGTCATTTACTAGTTTATGCTATCAAAACAAGCCGTCATATGTTACTATTCCAATTTCTGCAAAGACTATTCCTGTTCAATACCTTGTCAAATGTTATGGCATTTGCAATAAATCTATTTTGTGTCGCAGAATATAGCAAGAATGTGATCAAAAACAATTTCAGTAGTAAAATTCAACCACTAGAAATAAATCCAAAAGAAAGAGAACCAAGCAACATTATCCTTATGCCATAAAAAACCATGAAAAGACACCAGTTACACAAAACTAAATTTTCAATGCAGGGCTAATTTTCATATTTATCAGAAAACCAGATTGAAACCAGAAGGTTCAGACCGTTTTTTCCAGAATGGTGTAATCCTCACATTCAGCTATGGCCAACTCTTAGTGTAATTAATGCAACTGTTTGGGCATTAATGCGATCATTTATTACATTATTAGGTTATCGTTAAGGTTTAATCAACTTTAATGTAGCCAAGTCACAGGACACGTCCATTTTGGCCTTCGCGTCCCATGGAGTCCTGTCCGACACGAACACGGCCTCAACATGTGCCAGACACGTGTTTTTTCGTGTCCAGAAATTAGGACACGAAAAAACACATGTCCGACACGAGTTGAAGTCGTGTCGCACTACTATCAAGTTGTGTCCCAATTCCAAACAAGTTGCTTTTGGTCAAGTTCAATGATGTTTTGTTTGTGTTTAGCCATTTATAACTTCGAAGAATATTCTATATATATTTTAGTGGTCCCCAATGCTCCTATCGGGAGAATCACTTGTATTTCTTTATACCCCGATGTTCCTAATTGGGAGAATTAATAAGAGTCATGAGGAAGTCCACTCTGTTGTAAGTCGGGTCATTAGTACCCCAGTGGTGGTTACTCGAGCCTACATAACTGAGTTAAATATTAAGTGAACGAAAAAATATAAATAGAGGTGAGGTGTTTCTCATTTGAAAACACTCACACACACTTGTGTAGTGCATGAGAGAGAGAGAGAAAGAGCTGTAGCTGGAAAAGGAGGAGGATCAGTCTTTTTGGGCTTTACCTTTTATCTTTTGGGACATCTATATTGAGGAAGCTTTTGCTGGGTTTTTCCCATTAGGGTTTTTCCCCAGGATAAATCTTTACGTTTTTTTTGTGTGGTTGTGTTTGTCTATCTTTCAGTGATCTTTTGGCTTATGGTTATGCTGTTATGATACTAAATGTTGGGGCATCTATATTGAGGAAGCTTTTGCTGGGTTTTTCCCATTAGGGTTTTCCCCAGGATAAATCTTTACTTTTTTTTTTGTGTGGTTGTGCTTGTCTATCTTTCAGCGATCTTTTGGCTTATGGTTATGCTGTTATGATACTAAATGTTTTAAGATCTGATATAACCATTAAAAATTCAACAAAGTTTGCATGAAAGGAGTATTTTCTTAAAGATCATTAAAGTTTTAATCAAGCATCTAGTGCATCATATTGGCTGCCCTCCTACACAAGCACTCTTTTTATTGGCACTAGTCTACTTTATTTTTTATGCATAAATCAATTTTGCAAAAGTGTCTTGAATGGTTTGTATATTTTCTAAGTTGCTAAAGTAATTTATTGCAGTGATTGGTGGGCAATATTTTAATCCATTTTCATCTTAGCTTCTAGAATAGTTGTTGTTTTTACTTTCATAGATTAAACAACTATAGATTAATTCATAGGGACCACCCCCTTGGCTTCGCTAGGAGTTGGCCTAGACAAAGGAGCCAAGTATCAGGTGACAGCACTTGGCTCGAGCTTTCCCCCAAGGTCGCACCCAATGGCTTCAAGATTTATGCCACGTGACTCGAGGTGCAAATTAGGCAGCAACAAAACCCCTTTAGCAACTTGTGGAACCGTGTTGGTAATGGTACTATTCTAAGTCACAGGACACGAGAACATGCGACAAAAAGGACACGAAAATACAAATATATGACACAGGACACATCAACCTCAAAAACAAGACATGAGGGCATGTTATATATATATATATAATTACAAATTACAAATACAAAAATGAAATATTGACATAAAAACCCAAACTTTTTAGAAACTAGAACATTTACAATGCACTTTAAATCCCTTCAAATCTCAATCTTACTCTTCACTTGCATAATGAGAGGAGATGAAAGCTCTTTCCCTATAGCTAAAAGGGATAAAACACAATGAAAAGGATTTTAGAGTGAGACATGTCCAGGGCATGTGTCTAAAACATGTCCTACTTTAGGACATATGTCAAACATGTGTCCTAGCATGTCCATGTCCGATATGTAGGATATGAACATGGGCCCCCAACTAGATGTGTCTTATTTCCTAAGTACTATGGATGTGTCTATATTCCACTGGCCCGCATTCACCATTAAGGGGGGGCAGGTGCAATCTAATGCTTTCTCTTCTTAGCCTCAGGGCAGATGTTGTGCATAGCACTAACCCTACGTTGAGATGGGTATTCATTAACCCTCTCACTACTTTTTTGGCTATGGTCAACAATGCTTTTGATCTGATTATTCACACACCAACTCGCACTTGTATTTCAACAGCCTATATTCTATGTTATGGCCATGGACACTCTTCGTGAGGCACTTGCTATATTTATAAACTCACTAGTGTTTTGTATTTGAGCTTCCTTCTAAGTTGCGCTCTCTCAAATGTATCTGTGTTGGGCATTTACGCACCCACACCCTTGTTGTGTTCAAGTTCATTGAGTTGTGTTCAAAGCTCTTATATTACATTTGAGCTTTCTTCTCAGTTTCGCTCTGATGCTTCTTTAGATGAACAGGTCAGTGGTATTATTCTTCCATTGGATGTGTAGTATTGCTAGGATATGTCCTCCAACCCTCTTCCATTGGATGAGCAGGTCAGTGACAATGTTTCCCAATAGATAAGTAGTTTGGCGGCATCATTCTTCCAGCGGATTATTGGGTCCACTTTTGTATTGAGTTGGATCATCACAAACCCACTCTCTCTTCTTCCAGCTACGACTGACACTTCATTGAGTTGGATATGCCATCACTTTTATACTCTCTCTCTCTCTCTCTCTCTCTCTCTCTCTCTCTCTTGTTTTATGCTTCATTAGTACATTACAATGCATCTTAATCAAATGGACATATCATGATCATATTCCCCCGAATAATAACAATTCAGTGATGGCATTTCTTCAAAAGCTGAGCAGTTCTATGTTGATGATGGTTAAGTATTCATAACCCTTCCATGTTTGTATCGAGTTGGGCCATCACAAACTCATTTTGTCTTATTACAGCTATGGTTGTCCCTCTAATGTGTTGGGTATGCATGATGCTCCTTTTGTATTTTATCATCCTTCTCCATTACCCTATGCTCATAGTAAGGGGGCTGTTGAAATGATGGTAATCTTCACTTGTGGTTTCTTAACATTATGGCTAAGCATCCTCATTATTGTATTACTAGGTTATGGTTTAACAGTGGATCTAGTGGTCATTATTTTATAATATTGGGCATTTATGTGGGCCCATAACCCCCTTATGGGGGAAGGCACCCACCTCATAAGTTGTGTATAACACACACCTTCTGAGACTTTTGTATCATCATCTTGGATTCATTAGTGATTGATTATGTTTCCTAACAGTACCATATCTCATGTTCATGGGTTCACTTGTCTTTATGTGATATTTTTGCTCAAGGTTTACACTGGATTGGGATTTGCTGAAGTGTCAACAGTAGATCCACGATCTCTTTTCAAACATTTCTTCATATAGTCAAAACACTTAAGATCAAGCTAAATTCAAAACATCTCACAAATTCTATGATAGCATGAGGACCATTAAATCAAAGTCAACTGATAATCTGCTACACTAAAGAACAAAGTGAGACATTTGAGAAGATTCACAAAACATAGTAAAAACAGTTGAATAAAGGAAATAACTGCTTAACAAATACAGCCATAGCTTGATAATAGATAGCCACACATATAGAAGTATTCTACAAGAGTGCAATCTTCAATATTTAATGAGCTAAAACTACATTTAACTTTTATAATTATTGAGAGGGTTCTATCATATTCTTATCATATCACAATAAAGCACATCTACATTTAGAACAGAAAGAAATTACCAGTAAGATCCTCCATGTTGGCAGGTTTGATATCTATAATGTTGTAACTTTCATCGCTTATTTCCATGTTCCATAAATTAATTCTTAGGTCATCAGCTGAAATGAAAGTTTCACCATCACTGGAAAATATGAAACAAGAATCAGGTCAAGTGGTT
>LPNX010666258.1:378175-475732 GCA_001517045.1 Pseudotsuga menziesii
CCGGTTTCGGGCCGGTTCTGATAACACTATATACTCAAGTATTTATGGTAGTCGAAATTTCAGGGTGAGATTTTAGGACGCCCAAGATTTTAGGGCGCAAAATTTTAGGGAGGTCTCGAAATTTTAAGGAGGCCCCAAAATTTTAGGGAGGGCACGGAATTTTCGGGTGGACCCGAAAGTGCAAAAAAATTAAATATTTTGATTTTTAGGTTTTCTAACATAAAATTGCAGACATAAAATTACCCTAATTTACCATGTAAAATGAAAATATAAACATATGAAAATGCAATTAAATTGAAGGAAATTTGTATGAGAATAAAGCCAAGGGTTTTAAGGTTTTACCCTAACCCTAGGGTATCAAGGAAGGTGACCAACCTTTCTCTTGAGAGGTCTTTCCAAAGTTTGGCAAGCTAGTGTTATGTTGAATCTATACCCAACGCACCTTCAGATGTGCCCCAGGGAGAGAGAGCCAATTATTTTGACCAAGAGGGGTGTTATCGAGCAATGGTGGTCATGATTGCGCCCTTTGGTCCTTCCTTAAGGAGTACTATGGCTTAATAGCACTGTTGACTGCCCTTTGTTGGGGTTTTTAACCCTGGGGTTGGTATCTAGGGCTCCTAGGGGTTTGTCATTGGGTCACATGGCCCCATATCTTGTTTGCTTGCTCTGGTGGCCTCTGCTTCAGCTGCGAGACATTCATCTTCCTTCACTACCACTTAGGACACCCTCTTGGCCCTTCTGCTAGTTGGCGCCTTCTCTCCTTGGCCTTATTTCCTCAGAGGAAGATATCCTCCAGGCTAGGTCTTCTTGCTGCTTTAAGGAGGGCGTTGAGGTATTTTACAACATTCTTGGGGTTAGATGGGGTATAGAGCCCTCCCTCTAGCTCACTCCAACTTTTCGTTTGGAGTGATTCACTTATTTTGGCATATTTTGACACCTAGGTGAAAAATACCCCAGGTAGCCTACTTTAAGCCTATATTATGGCTATTTTTTATTATTATTTTGTTTAAATTTTAAGTTGACATTTTGTAATTTCAAATTGACATTTTAAAGGTATGTCGCCCTGGATTTTATTTGTAAAAGTGAGTGTGAGATCATATAAATAGATCTCCTCACTTCATTTTTAAAACAAGACTCATGAGATAAAACATTATGTTACTTTTCTACCCTTCTTAGGGTTCTAGGAGTGATGCACACCTCTTGAGGAGAGATATTTTCCGGTTTAATGGCAATCTCTTGAAGCATCTTTGCTTCTTGCTCTTTGCTAAGGTGATGCTAGAATTCTTAGCTTAACACATGCACAAGGAGGTATCTATGCTCGTCTTGATTTCTCTTTGTTAAATGTTGATGGCTGATGCTTGTTTATGGTTGAATGGTAGCCATTAGTGCTGCATTTGGTCTAAACTAGGTCATTTTCAGCCTTTTGTGACCATAACATTGTGAAGGACATCCTCTAGAAGGAGTCTTTTTAAGCTTGGGCCTTAGGTATTTGAGTTTTTCCCTAGCTAGGCTTCCTTTAACAAGCCCTTGTGGTTGTTGGAGAAGGCCCTAGCTTGCCAAACTTTGGAAAGACCTCTCAAGAGGAAGGCTGGTCACTTTCCTTGATGCCCTAGGAATAGGGTAAAACCTTAAAACCCTTGGCTTTATTCTCATCTAATTTTCCTTCAATTTAATTGCATTTTTATATATTTATATTTGCATTTTACATGGTAGATTAGGGTAATTTTAGGTCTGTAATTTTATGTTAGAAACCCTAAAATTCAAACATTTTATTTTTTTGCACTTTTGGATCTCCCTAAAATTTTGTGCCCTAAAATTTTGGGGTTTCCCTAAGATTCTGTGCCCTATAATTTTGGGCCCTCCATAAAATTCCACGCTCTAAAATTTCAGGCCCTCCCTAAAATACTGCGCCCTAAAATCTCGGGCGTGCTAAAATCTTGGCCTGAAATTTTGGCTTCCATAGATGATTTATATTGTTGTACATTGGCATTTCTGATTGTTTGACAAACTACTTCTACTTCATTAATATCTGCATATCATACTATTTGCACATCGATATTCATTAGACACGCAATTGGCTTATCCTTGAATGAACTTGCACAATTCATATGCATGCTCAGAGTACATCTATTCCACTTTTTGATTGACTCCATTAGGCGCTAATCACTAACTTTACACACATATGAAATATACTTGGTGTCTAAGTGTCTTTTGCAGAGTTACATAAGGCTCTCCCCTAGGAGGTTTCGATTTCCAAAGAAGTTAGGAGAAGTGACTAAGGTGACAGTGGTCATTTCTCCGCATATGTTTACCGATGGTTTGGACTGCCATTTTAGCCGGTAGCAGACACAATAACTGATCATTAAATTAAATTACTAAAAATACAATAAGCAAAAAAAACCAATGATAAGTGAAACTTGCTTGGAACTGTGTTGAATCAAATAAAGAACTTGGAATAAAAAATGCTTTGAATAAAGAATTTGCAATGGAGTGCTATTGAAGTAAATGATGCAATGTTTTGCGAATGGTCCTGTATGTTTTAATTAATTTTAGGTTTCACTTGTGCTTAGGATGAGAGTGTTCTACAAAAAAAATGCAAACTAACTAAGGTGTCTACCTCCAACCCTTATCCGTCAATTGAGAGAAACTGTTGGGTGCTTAACAAGAGAGCACAAGGCTCTCTTCTTGCTCTGCAAACTAGTCCCAAGGAAAAGTAGGGTGCTCAACAAGAGGACACAGCGTGCCACAAGGCCCCCAACGACCTCTACCCCTTTGGCTCCACAAACTAATCCTCTTTTCTGAATCTTGCAATAATAGATTGAAATGCCTATTATTCTAGCCAACTCGAATCTTCTCCCTTTCTTGTCACCCAGCGTCGGACCAACCAACAAGGGGAGTGGATACAGGGCGAAGATTGGGGCAAGGTTTATTTTGCTTCAAACGAAAAAAAAGAGATAACAATTATTAACAATGCAAACCAACACGATATTACAAGGATCGCATAGCCAAATCACTTGCAAGGTGTGGGAAAACTAAAATTGAAATAAAATAGAATGCTAGTCGACACGAATTTGCAAGGATGGCATAGCCAAATCACTTGCAAGGTGTGAGAAAAATAAAAGAAAAAATAAAATGAAATTCTAACTAAGCTAAAACCAAGCCAATCAACAATTGCTTATGCAAAGATAGACAAGCCCAACTTCTTTTGCATCCAAGGGATGGCCAACAAGGGAAACTTCAATTTAACTTTAAATGAAAATAAGAAATCAAGTCCAAGGGACTCTCTTGGACTTGTTACAATGGCTGAAATTTCAGCATAAAGAAAAACAAGAAAAGAAGTGAAAAAAACCGTGTTTTCACTCATTTCTTGTGATGGCCTTGAAGCTTTTCCTTTGGGGTAGCCTTTGCACTCTTTTATGGCTGAAATCTGACGGAGTTTGCCTTGTTTTGTCACCAACCTGCTAAAAACCAGCAAACAGAAAATGATAAAATGTGCCCAAAATCAGTTTGGAGAAGTTAGTATGTTAGTGCAATATATTTACAAAATTTACACAGTTGTCGAATGAATAATTTTGAAAAAACTTGAGCATATAAGAATTAAAAATCAGATTTGAAACACTCAACAAAATAAAACTAAAATGTAGAATTTTTTATGTAAAGAAAGAAAACATTTGACCTTGCCTCTTCAAGAAGTGAAGCAATGGAGCTTCCAACCTTGGAATCCCACTCTTCAATCAAATAACCTGCAACTTATAAGATTTTCATTACACAACTACAAGAAGTTGAGAATCAAATAATGAGCAAAGAAATCATAAACTTCAAACTAGAAAATTTATGAGCTTCGTTTGCTACAAGAATGAAAACTCACAAAATTTATGGAATGAAAATACCATAAATTTTACAAAAGAAAATAAGTATGATTCCTTGGCCTCACTAACTTGTGTAGCTCCTCAAGCATGGAAGAAAATTATCAATGGGAACAATGGACACAAAATTCCTCCAAAGATTTTGCTTAACAAAGTCAAATGGCTGAAAGTTATAATGGCCCAAGCAAGAGCAAGGGAATGAGAACAATTGAAAGAGAATGAGAGCAAGAGCATGAAAGAGTGTAACCAAAATGAGGAGGAATGACCTCCTTAAATAGGAAAAACAAGAGAGACCCCTCTTGCATGCCCAACACTTGGCATTGCTTGAGAGAGGCCCATGAAGGGGGGCACAACTCCTTGAGGAGGCCCCTCCTAAGGTATGATATCAAATAAAATGGGGGGGGGGGGAACCCCTCTTAAGCCTTTGTTGATTTTGCTAGTTAAAATGAGAGGGACCCATGGAGGTGGGACTCCTCATTTCTTCACTTTCACGAACGCCCCCCTTGGGTGACAACTTCATTTTTCCCAAACACTTGCTTGGGGGGGCCCTCTTTGTCTCCATGTCACCTTAGGAACATATTATGACTTTAGGAAAGACAATTTTTCCCTTCTATGTGACTTCAGCCACTTTTCCAAAATTTGGCTGCTAATTATTTGCCAATTTTCCTGATTTCCTTGACTTAATTTGAAAAATATGTCCAAAACCTTAGCAAAACCTATCTGAATGACTTTAATCTATTCCCAAGGGTGTAGGGGGACTCATTCCATTGATTTTGAGTACCCATACCCCAATACATCGGCGTTAAATGCCATTTAACCCTCTTTTTATTACAACATTTTTATGCTGAGGGACATTTGTTAATCACCAAAAATTAAAAATCTTAGGTAAAACCTAATGAAATTCCACAAGACTCTGGATAGTGTCTAGCATGGTTACATAGAACATTCCTAGCCCTTAGTTACCCCGTGGCCTCGATCATTAGATCACCTTTCACCACTTTGGAGGTATTTTTGAGTGAAAGACTCAGATAATTAAAATCACTAAAAATGAATTTTAATTATCCAAGGAAAAAAACACTCGATGAAAGAACTTCCCTAATGATAAAGTCCTAGGTAACTAAGTTATATAAAAACTAGACCTTCATGCTGACATATCATTACAATATCCTCGGTAGGGGTGCAAAAATTTCATGGAAAAAAGATGAGAAAAAGAGCTACCTTGCTTGAAAAGCTTTATTAGGTAATTCTTTCTCATCTTCAAGGCACATGGTACATGGTTGGCCACTTAGTTGGTTAGGTGGTCAACAAGCAGCAAGACTAAATTACAAGTGGCTTATACTGGCGATTATAAGCACAATATATAAATAATATATCCAAATCAAAGTAATCAATTACTATAAACAAAAGCCTCACGTGTATACTCATTCATAGATTTGGCCATTTTGCTAATCAAGGGTGGAAGTGATAAAACAAGGTTAG
Source organism: Pseudotsuga menziesii (assembly GCA_001517045.1). Classification (NCBI taxonomy): domain Eukaryota; kingdom Viridiplantae; phylum Streptophyta; class Pinopsida; order Pinales; family Pinaceae; genus Pseudotsuga; species Pseudotsuga menziesii. The sequence goes on from LPNX010666258.1 coordinate 383,521, forward strand.
ATAAAGGGGAATGAATTGACACTCGACACTGTGAACATCTCAGCTGAAGGACAAAGGGATCCACACTACACATATGCTGGAATTAGATGAACACTAGGGAATGGTGTTGTCTCACAGATGGGTGGAATAATGAGAATGCTTCAACTAGACGCTAGACAAGTAATCTTTAACAAGATTTAACATTTAAGCCCATTAAACTTTAAGTAATTTATTCAATTTAACGCAAGATATTAACCATCCTCCAAAGGCAGGTGCCTTGGAAAGCCTTCTGGGCCCCAGAAAATGACTCGGCCTAGCCTCGTTGCCTGCGAGCGTCCATATCCCTAACGGGTTTGCCACCCTGTTGCCCTGTAGGGACAAATGAATCTTACATCATACAATGGATGAGTGCCCATCCTTTGGCCACTGACTAGTTTTGTAACATTTATACTTGGACATTAGTGCTTACAAGCACTACTAATCGTAGTTTGCCTTTTTTGCATCATTTAGATATGGCGTTTATGCGTCCCGATGCTTTAGTGTCTAAAGACACTATTGGTTAGACTACTTGTTTTCAAGGACTAGAGGAAGACCATCCATGTGATAAGAATCACATAAACCAACACCGAGACACAAGACAAACATGGGATCTAATCCAACATAGAGGTATAGGTGGGGGGGAATTCTCGATATCACTAGTCAAGATACAAGTCATGGGTAAAACAAAACTAGATGATAACGGATGATAGCAAGCTGAGTTCCCATGGGAAATGACCAAGTCCATACTGACAATAGGGCATGACCAATGAGTATACACAAGAACCTCTTGAGTAAAGCCACTAGATCACTTTTACTCTAGATCTCAATAAAACCAGATAAGATATCGCCAATGCACAACCACTATCAACCAAGTCTAGCTGCTAAAATAGATAAAAGAGCAACACTAAAATCCACATTTACATATCTATATATCACTTGGGTCATATACCTGCATCTGCTCTGAACAATCTGAAAGGCACTGAAACATTGTTGTTGTACATCATGGGCACTGTCAACATATCTGCTAAGAAAAACAAAGAATGGCTAACTCAGTCATCAAATCTGGGGTCATGAGGCTCACTCATGGCATGAAACAAATCATCTGTATGCTTTGGGTTCACTGAATAATAAGAGTGATCATCAACTGGATGTTCATCAACTGCTGATCTCAAAGTAAAGGACTGGCTTAGGAATGTGCTCAGGACTGCTCTGGAATCATGGTATCCCAACTACTATGTATGTGACAACAACATCCATACAAAATGGGGGGTAAAAAAAGGCAAGCAACATGCACTTTGAAAACCCTGCATAAATCTGGTAATAAAAACTAATTAAGAGGGTGGAATTTTAAGAAATACTTGAGATTTGAGAATATGAAAACCATAGGTAGATAGAAATCAATCCCTAGTCTAAGAAAAAGATCTTTCCCTCCTAATATTGATTGTTTGTGATGAGAATGATTGTTTATCCCTCCTAAGATTGATTGATGGTGATGGTAAACTCTTTCCCTCTCAATCTCCCACTGTTGCAAAGGCAAATGAGTCAACAAAAAACCAAAATTGGCACTTTATGAGGGTTAAACCAGACCTTGGTGATTTTTTTCTGATTTTTCATGACTTTTTCATCACCATGGGATGTCATGATTTTCTGTAAACAGTGTTATTTTTTTGTGGCAATTTCTTGTTTCAGGTTTAGCATCACTATTTCTCATGATGTGGCTGACTTTTGGGCAATTTTTTCATTTACGATTTCAGTAGCGATTTGGCCTGAAATTCTTCTCTTCATTTCTAATACTGAAATTATTGATGTAAAGATCCCTTTTATGCATCTTCACTGTCCATTTTGTGTGTTTCTAATAGCTAAGATTTGGTTGAAATTGTTTTTTTGTTAATAGTTTCATATGCTCTATCTCTCACAAGTGGCCTTAAATTGGGGTTACAGGACCGTGTTCCTGCCATTTCTTCTCAGAAGGCAAGAGGTCTGATAGAGAAGGAATTAGGAATGCCAGTCAATATGATTTTTAAAGAGTTTGAGGATCAACCAATTGCTGCAGCCAGCCTTGGACAGGTAACCTCTCTTTCCTCTCCATTTCTGATGCTGAAATAGGCAGTATATATACCATGGTCTTTGAATATGATGAGCAAATAGTCCAGTCCTATAAGCTGCAAAGTCTCAGCCATGGAAAGAAGAGAGGTCAAGAAGATGCTAAGTATACTTATACTGCTGAGAGTCCATACTTCTCCAGACTGCTGTTTCTGTTTGTCCCTTCAATATTTCAGACTATAGTTTTGACTACAATAATGACAATAAGTCAATCTAATTATTCCAACTGCTAGGATACATTCCTTTGCAAAATCACTTCAGTAAGGAATATGATTGCCAACTAGCCCTCAAACAACAGAAGAATACAGCCATCCTACAGATGAAAAGAGGCGCTTGAAAACAGAAGAAATATTGAGATCAAGCTTATTGTCTTGGTTTTAACACAAAATTACATTCTATTGATAGCTATTATCTTGTAGGTTCATAGAGCAGTGCTACAAAATGGAGAACGAGTTGCTGTAAAAGTCCAAAGACCTGGCTTAAAGAGACTTTTTGACATTGACTTAGGTAAGGTGACATTCTTTTTTTCTGGTAAAGAGGTTGACTTTCTCTTATTTACATTCGCTATATATTTTAGTAGCATATCTTTGTGCTGGAAAATTTATTGAAAAGGAAGAAGTACTGCATGTGCTCTTAAGAATTGTATTAGTGGAAGCATGGGAGGAATAGGCCTGCTAGAGACTAAAGTGGTTTCTTTTGATTTCATATATACATATTGGTCAGAGCTTTTGCATCAAATTTTACCTTCTTTTTGCTGTGTTTTGTTGATCATGCTTTAGTATAGTTGAGTATTATTACAAGTTTGCTAAAGATTATAGGTCATTAATACCTGTGGTTGTGACTTCATACTGGATTAGTTATAAGGAATTGATTGTGTGAGAATTTTTTTGGTGTTTTGCAAGAACATATTTCTAGGTTTGGAGGCTTAAACATGTTACTCGTAGAAATCAGATCTCAATTAATTTAATTACATTTACCCGGAAATTTATTTCAATGTTGTTCAAAGTAAGCAGCCTAATTGTTTTGGCAGTCTTAGTTATTGTTACCAACCAGGTAAAACTGGTCAGAAATGTTGTTGAGGAGGGGGAAAAGTTTGGAAACAGTTAGTGAGGATCTATAAATGCTTGGATCCACATTAATCAAAGCTAAAACATGTTAACAAGTACAGAAAGTAGAGTCACTGAAAGGGTTAATTGAAAAGTTCATAACAATTATTTGAGGGAATAGTTTCTCTCCATTGGAACATTCCCTTCAAATAAAAGAGAATTATTCAATGGAGGTGTTATTTCTATATAAGAATGGATTCTAGCTCAGTTTTGCTTCATATTAATTTGAGCTTGTTGTTTGACTAAGTTGAGGAGGTGCTTAGACTTTCAGCAAAAATTCTTGATATTGTGATATTTTGTCCTGCATTATTTACTTTACTGATAGTTTCAAAACATTTCATATTTGCTGTTGTTTGTAGAAAAATTATTAAGCTAGGTTTATAATCTCTTGCGATTATAGAGAATATATTCTATGAATCTCTCATATGGAAGTTCTGTTATCCATTATGCATATGATTTTAAATTTTTATGTCTCAGCATTGTTTTGCATGCATACTCCATATAAATGATAATGTTAGGCTTAGTTTTTCTATATATTCATGTAAGGGTCTTGTTAAGCAAAATCTAGCACCCTCTATGATGTAAATTCCCAAGCACCAAGGTGTTAGTTTTGTGCAACTCAGGACGGCTACCCATTGTTACCTCAGTAGCTCCTCCTCTCACTTTAGGCTAGCTCCTCTTTAAGCACAAGGGGGTGTTACAACAAAAATTTACAACCCTTGTGCTAAAGCCCTAAAGCACAAGTGTGAGCCTAGGTCGAATTAGGAGGGGGATGTTATCACAATTTCTGTAGTGACCCAACTAAGTGATCCTATCCAGAACGGTAGAGAATGATGGTCACCAAGATTGTGATGCTCAAGAAAGACTACCCCCCTAAAGGTGCTATAGGTTGTCACTCCGGATAGTTTTCTTCTCTCTTTAGGCTTCTTAATTCACACAAGGTGAACTAAACTAGCCACGGGAGGTGTCCCAAGTTAGGCTTAGATTCCCAACCCCTTTTAGCTACATGATACTAGTGAAGGTTTAAAAGTAAGAAATGGGTACCCTGAGAAGAGAATCTAATGAAATGACTATTGAGCTAGGGTTTAAATGAATTGGTTAGGGGTTTAGCTAGATGATTTAGATGCAATCCAATTCAAGGAATTTTCAATGGTTAATAAGCTTAAGAGATCTAGGAATTTTCATGTTAGGGTTTGAATGATCCAAATCGCTACCGTTGGTAAAATGATCAAATCAATGGGAGATTAACAAAAATAAGATATGGATTGTATTTTTAAGAAGCCCCTAATCACAAGATTTGCTTGCTATGTATCAAATATCAAACATTCAACACTCACAAAGCAATATTTAACACATGCCAAGCAAAAGGGCAGAAAAACCAGCCAGGGTAGATGTCGAACAGGAATTGTCATTGATATCAAAGGATCGAATGCTGAACATGAATTGTCATTGATGTCAAAGGATATTGTTAAGGAGATTGATGTCAAAGGAGATTGTTGAACATGATGTAATTGATGTCAAAGGATAGACTGATGCCAAAACAGATGAAGACTTCTTCACACAAAGCCAGTTTGAAGATATACATATGGAGGAATGTGGAAGTCCAGAAAAGGCAAAGATCCCACCATGACACTGGTCATAAATGCACAAATAACAATCCAAAAAGAAGAACATTGAAAATGATAAATATGCGCAAATACCATTTGTATGGGACTTACAAAAGAAGAGCATGAAATACAAACTTGTGTGTAAAAGTCCCACAAAGAAAATGATACGTGGTACAGGATATTAACTTATGTGCAAAAGTCCCACAAGGAAGTTGGCATATGTGCACCAAACTCCACAAAGATGAATTGCGATAAGCGACACACCGACGCAGATCATAACTTGAAGAAAACACAAACAAGTGGGAATGTTATTCAAGGATAAGGAACTTCAGCAAGTGGACACATCCATGATTTGGAAAGAGTATAAATAAGCAAGAGATGGATGTGCTTAAGTAAGCTTGTAAGTATGAAGACTTGAAGATATTCTGATTTGAACAAGCTTCGTTTCCGGGGTACCAATGGCTCGTTGATCGCAGGAAGAGTTTTATGCAGTGGTGCCAAAGTACGCAAATCAACATATGAGCAACTAAGTCACATGACACGAGGACACGGGACACGGAGGACACGAAAATACGAGTATTCGACACGGGACACGACGACCCCGGAAACAGGACACGAAGGACACGTTTCATATATATATATATAAAATTTTAAATTTATATATATATATTAAAAACTTAAATATATATATTAATTTTTAAATATACCACATTTTTTAAAAACTAGAAGTCTATACATCAATCTAAAATTTGAATCATAATATCATTGAAGTTGAACATTCAATTTAAATTTGACAATCAATCATGAATCAATAATAAAATTATAATTTAATAATTTATCAATGAACATTGAATCATGAACTTTGAGTCTGATATTTCTCATTAAACCATCAAAACCAAAATGTATTACATAGATGATAGATATCGAGAGAATGCAACTGTCAAATACAAAATAGAGATACTACTACAGTCTAGTATCTACAGTACTACTAGATCTAAGATCTTAGATAGTAGATACTAGATACAAAAAGAAAATAGTAAAATACTAAATAGCCACAAGGAAGATTCTCATAGCTCATCGGTGGTACTAACCATGGACAACTGTCAATAGTCCTCATGCTCCTCCATGTCAAATTCATCACCACTGTCGCTGCTCTCTCCTCTCTCCTCCTCCTCCTCCTCCTCTATACCCAATGGCAATCCAAGATCTGATGTTATGTCTGCTGGTGTGGAGGATGACCCCTCATTAGGCTCATCATCAAAAGTCACTGGCTCTAGCACTGGGTCAGTAAGATCCATGTTGGCTAATGCCAACTCTATATTGTTGTCCAAACCCATATCATCAGGAAATACATCCCACATCTTTGTCCGACCCTTCAACCACTCTTGCCTCTTCCTGTAAATAAGACGAATATTGGTGTGCACATACACCATTGCCTCTGCCCTGGACTGCTCAAGCTTGCTCTTTTTCAAGCTATACAAATTTCCATATGTGCTCCAATTCCTCTCGCAACAAGAGGATGAAGTAACCTGGGAGAGGATCCTCATGGCTAACTGTTGTAGAATAGGGCATCCTGCCCCATGAGATGTCCACCAACCATGGGCCTTCTTGATCCCCATGTCTCCAAGCATATCATACCCTCCAAATCTCCCCATGCAAGTGGAGAACTCTATGAAGCCCTCCTCCACCTCCTGAAGGGATGCTCTATCCTGAAATATCCTTCTAAAAGCTAACTTCCTCCCATTTGATATCTCTAAATCCATGTGAGGAGCAAATCTGCGTGAGGGCCCACCACTGAGCCATTCCTGACCGTAGAACTTGGGATTCAATGAATGAGCCAAACAATGCAAAGGTGTGCAATTCTTATCCCACCTGGAAAGAAGAATGCCCTGTATGGTGGTCCATAAGCTCTCTGATGATGTCCCATACTCAGAGAAATCATTCTTCATAATAATGGTCTTCATAGACTCAATCATGGAATCCCACCCCTCATAAACATCTCCTAAGATGGGTTGGTCTGTGTCTGCAAACCGCAACAAGGAAATGATAGGCTCCATGATATTAATGACAAGATTTACCTTCTCCCACCAAACATCATCTAACACTGTTTCCTTTACTTTTTTTGAAGCAAGTTGATCCGTCTTTCTCCAAAAAGACCAAAGATCTGAAATAACCATGGCCCCAAGAGCAGCCTTGACCTCCCTCAACCTCTTAAGCATGATGAATGAGGAAGCAAAACGAGTATCTGCAACCTTCAACAATGATAAATGTGTGTATTCTTTATATATTGTGAGGGCATTGGTATGGTTTTGTACAAAAATGTGGATATAACGTGCATCCTCAATAACATTGCCAATCCATGTCACCTCTGCAGCAATAGATTTAATTGCTAAATTCAAGGAATGAACAATGCACGGTGTCCAAAATATTTGTGGATACTTAGTTTCCACAATCATGCCAGCAGCTTTACAAACAGGTGCATTATCAGTGATGATTTGCACACAACTATCAACACCTACTTCTTCAATAACTTTAATGAACAGCTCACCCATATATTGTGCATCCTTGTATTTTTCGAGAGCATCCACCGCTTTCAAGAAGACCGGTCCATTATGGGAAGATACCATGAAATTAATGAGTGGGTGGCGTGCTGTATCTTTCCATCCATCAGAAACAATACTAACACCGGATGAAATCTATGATTTTTTTACAGGTAGTAGGATTTTGTCCACCTCCTTCTTTGCCTTAACCAACAATGTGGTTCTAAGCTTCTCTGAGCTTAAAGGCACATACCCTCTTGGAGCCTTTTCAACTAAAGCTCGACACATCTCAATGAACAAAGGTGACCGTGCAACATTGAATGATATGAAGTTGAGATAGAAATGAAATGCAACAGTAAGATCTACTTCATCTCGAGTCTCTTTCTGATAAATTTTGTCCATTGGACCATAATTTTGGGCTGCCCTTTTTTTTGTTGGTTGAATTTCATCCCCACTTCCAAACTTGTTAGATGTATTCCTCAGGAATGGAAGAGGATCATCATTTTTTGACATTTGTTTGCTTGTTGCTGCCACATTCCTCAACCCAACTACATCCTCCTTTTCCAACTGCTTTCTTTGGCTAGCAGTGATGCTTCTGCATGGTCCAAGTCCACAAGGAAGGGCCAACAAATGGCCCTTAACTCTGAAATAAGTGCTCTTAAACTCACCCTTGCAGAAATGGAAGACCAATGAACATTTCCTCCCCCAACCCTCCTTGATCCAGGCCCATCTTTCTTTGTTACATACTTCCATAGGGGGTATTTTTTTTCCTGTGCTTGTTGTTTTGCTACAGCAGCAAGGTTTTGTGAGGGCTCTGAGGGCCTAGCAGCTCCCAAAACTTCACTTGAAACACTTGGAGCACTGCCACCAGCAGAGGAACCAAGAGGTACATTTATGCTCTTTCTTTGAGTTCGACCTCTTCCTGCTGCCTTTGAAGGTTGAGCCATTCTAAAACAGAGAAATGAGAATGAGAAAATCAAAGATTCAAAACTTAATTTACAAATTTTTAATTTTTTTGGCTTTACAAATTTAAAAATTAATACTGTATTTCAAAAATTAAAATTAATACTGGTTGCTGAGCCTAGACTGGCCAACCTTCTCGGGTGAATGGAGATGTGACTGGCTTCCTTAACTGGTGTTGTTTCCCTTTCCGGCTGCTATGATAATGCATGCAGCACTTCTATCTGTAAAAAATTAAAATTAAAAAATTAAAAATACTAAAAATAAAATACAACAAGTCACAAAAATTATTGATCTCTGTTTGTTTAAAATGTGAGCTATAAACCGCCTTGGATATTCACATCATTGGCTCATTAGAACAGATCTAATTCTTACAGGCTACAACAAGTTACCAATTACCATTTTTCTAGCAATTCGTGGGAGTGGTTATGGTGTTCCTGTGTGCATTTGGAAATCAGATTCTTCACTTCTCTTTAAGTCTGAGTTTCATTTCTTGTTAGGACATACTTCATTCTCAATCTTGGGCGCAGAGACTCATACAAATAGTGACCACAACAACCGTCAACTTCAGATCTTAAAACACTGTTAGAAATGCCAATTTATGCTTGAATCATTGAATGTGTTACAGAACTCAGGGCTGGACGTTTTATTGTTTTTCTGAGTGTACATAATTTTGGGCAGCGAGTTTATATGTCTGGGCGTTTCCTTCAATGAGAACACATTCATTATAATTTATTTGTATGCTAATGGGAATGGCAAACTTTCAGATCTGGAACTTCTCGATATGGCAAACTATGATATGCTATGCTATGATTTGGAGGGTATCATGTATGATATGAACCAAATGGCAAACTATGAACCAAAACCCACTCCATAAATACTCATATATGAGTCATATTCAAAGCTACAGCAGCAAGAAGTGGTCAATATGATTGAAATTTGAGTACCTGAGAAGGCCCAATGAAGCCTGGAAAACACCAGCAAACGCATATACAACTGTGGTCTGTGGATTCTCTTATAGCTCGGGCTCCTGTAGCTCTTGTTGTGTGCCTAGCTTCAACGAGCAGTGGGCTGCCCTTCCTCCACGATGAGCTTCCCGATAGCTAGATGACCATGGCTCAACACTGTCAACAGCAATATAACATGCTTTACAGTTTACACTCCACGATACAAACCCTTGAAACCCTCCTCCACGATACGGTATACCTCTTCCTCCTGCAGGATACAGTCTTTCACACCATGGCGACAAACCACAAACCACAGAAAATGTTAAAAAAACGTACCTCTTATATGCCCGAAGTTCATTTTTTATAGGACACGTGTCCAAAAATCGGGACACGCTCAGGGCACGTGTCCGACACGTGCCAGATCGTGTCCCGATTTTTGGACATGCAAATTTTCGTGTCCGCCACGTCTTAGGGCCGTTTTCGTGTCCGACACGCAAAATACGGGACACGGAGGCATTTAGGACGTGTCCTGTGACTTAGATGAGCAATATAGAAGAAAACACAAACAAGAAGAGTGCTATATAGAAGCATACATGTATTAAGGATGTGCTAAGTTCTTACTCAGTGAAAGACATAGACCGTAGAGTAGCAGAAGTGACTCAGTTCAAAAAACTATTTAGTATAGAGACATAGATCGCAGTCTTTATCGCACATGGTATTTTTTGGCAACTGACTATCTTGACGCAGATATTCAAGCGCAGATCAAAAGGATTACAGCAGTTGCAGTTTTACAGTTAAGGTAATTTGCAGCTCTTTGTTATACATTCTTATTTTTATATTAGGGAGGTTGGACGGGGAAATGATAAGGGATTCGGAGCTTCCTTCTAGTAGTTGCTGGTAAAACATCTCAAGGAGGTTGGATGGGGTAAGGAATAGGGATTTACAGCTTCCTTCCAGGCGCAGCTGGTAAAAAAAATTCAAGGGGTTGGAGCCTCCTTTCAGTTGGAGTTGGTAAATATAATTAAGGGGTTGGAGCTTGTTACCTATTAAGTCATAATTAGTTGGATTTCAATTGAGCCGACAAGGTGGAACAAGTATACTTGTTCATTCCTCAGAGTTCAGAGGTCCACCAGGGCCTTTTTTGGGAAAAACTTTACCCCCTTGGGGGTGTTGTAATAAATGTACTAGCATGGTGAAGTATGTAAAAGAGTCGGTATTTTAGACATAGACATCAAGTTGACTAGCCCAGAGTGTTTTTTCCTTTGGTAATTATTTGTTGTTGAACAAACGACTAATAATTTCTGCGTTTTCCATTCACACCTCCAAAGTTGGGGTAGTCATCTTGGTGGTTAGGGCTTAGGAGGTTATTAGAGTCTATGTGTCAAATGTTTATAAACATGCTAGACATTAATATTGAGTCATATGGACGTGTTCTAGGTCCCACTAGGTTTTATTTTAATATTTGAGAAAAATAATTTTTCCCGTAAACTTAGGCTATTTTTAATAGTTTAATTGGGAAAATTATAAATGTAATAAAGGTGTGGTTAAGAGTCATATTTTTCCATGGGGGTGCTCATTTTCTAACTCAGAGCACCTGTTTTACTCTTAAACCCACTTTTCCTAAGTTTTAAGTGATAAATTTATCACTTAAGTCAAAATTCTCCAAAAAATAAAAAAAGTCAATTAAAAAATAGAAAAAAATAAAAAATGGAAAAAAAATCCTCAATTCCTAAATCAATGGAAACTTGGAAAGTGATCGGAATTGATTGCAATTAGTTGCATTGGCTCTTAGGGAAGGAGGTGAGTTCTCTCCTTGAAGAAGGCGTCAAATTTGGGTAGGCGAGAGAGGTGGCAAGCTCACGCTAGGTTAAGGATGCTCTCCCCTCTCTCATCCTCACGTATGGGTGAAGTGGAAGGCATTGGATGGGTTGGTGGAGGTTGGTAGGAGAGGTGGCACACCTCTTGAGAGGTGGAGCCTACTTGCTTAGTTCCACTCTACTCCAAATTACACTCATCCCTCAATCATCTCCACAAATTCGACTTCTCCCTGCCAGTGATGGATGCGCCCCCTTTGGGCCATTCTGGCTATAAAATAATGCACCACTTCTCATTCCAAACTAGTTCAGGTTGGATCAGAGAGTGCTTTCCAGTTGTATTCTTGTTGTATCATTGTTCTTTGCATTGGAAATAAAGAAGATTTGGAGGCTAATGGTGTTGTGCTTTTCTGTGTGGATCGTGATTGTCATGGTGTATTGAGGTAACCTGTTTCATTTTTCAGTTGTTTTCTCTTGATTTGTGTATCTGGTTTAAGAAAGGATTGCTCCCAATTAGTAAGAATATAATTTTGTAAGTAAGTTTACTTGCTTGTTCTATTTTATTTTATATGTATGCTTAGAGATCTAGATCTAACATGTCTTATAAGGTTATATGCATGTTGTTTTAATCTCAATTCATATATATCATCGGATCTCACAGTTTCCTTGCAAGTTTCTTGAGTAGGTTACAAGTTGTCCAGCGTGAAGAAGAAGTGGATCTAGTTTGACTCGTATTCATCTTCAACATTTTCGAGACATAGTCCCTCGGAATCCCACCACGAATCCTCTTGGGTTATCTTTCTGGAAACAAGCTCTTCTCTACCTCCTCTTTCTCTTTTTTAAATCAATACTCTCCTTTGGTAACCGTTCTTGTTTACTTAGATCTATTGCACTAAAATATAATTTTTTATCTAGATCTAGTTTTCAAGATTCAAATAGCTCAAATCTAATATTGCTTAAAAGTTTTACCTTTATTCAACAAGATCTAGCCTAGGAAAGCTCCATTTTTGCACGTATTGTTAAGTAGATTTTGAGCTTATTTAAAATAGCTTTCCTTTGGAAATTTAAAGTTAATTTTTGCAATCAAGTGCACATCATATTGCCTTTCTTAAAAAGCAAGCCAAGATCCCAAAGAAAGATTTGCTTTCCTTGGTCATTTTTTCGCATTTTTATCATAGATTTAACATAGGATGTTTTAGGAAATTTTTGTGGATGTTCAAAGACACTCCTGAAGTGTTTTTGAGCATATCTTTTAGGACTAATAGCTTGCTGATTTTTTGCATGTTGGAAAAAAAAGAGAAGGAAGCTCTGGCCAATTTCAAAATTTTGGGCCATTCAAAATTTTGGGCCATTTAGGGCCTCCCCAGCTGCTCGTTTCACTTTTAGTCAATTTTATGCAATATTGTAAGCCTTTGGATCCCAGATAACAAGGAACAAAGTGCATTTTCCTTTAAGCATATTGTAATCATCTAATAAAAGCTTTCCGAGTAGGCTCTTTAGAGCCCATTCCCCATCCCCCCTGGGGTGGTTTGTGTCGGTATCATTTTTTTCATGATTTTTAGCTTTTGTTTAGTTTAATTTCTTTTTTGTAGATCTGTATACTTTGATAAGTTTATTTTTGATACATCTTTCCTTTTTTCATAGTAATATAAATACTAATCCACTGCGCTATACCAAATTATCGAAAGGGAAAAGATTTGCTCAGTTTCATGGTTAGAAAACCTTTCATTTTTTTTGCAATTTTACTTCTAAAATAAAACCCCTTGATTTCCCGAGTACGGTTCACGGACAAGGGCTTGCCCGAGTACTGGACCTGGAAAGAGATTCTTGGGTTTTCCTTTCTAACTTAGAAAACTTTGCCATAAAAATATTAAAATTTTACCAAGGCTTCGTTGTGCATGCTCCGCACCTCAGCGGTTCGACCGACTAGCTGGATGCATTACAAGAAACAGGAATGACTAATTTAACTAAGCTTCACACTTTCAATTAACCTCCCAATAACGAAAATCCAGTGTTGCATTTTGCTTCGTGTGGGGAAATTGTACAGAGGAAGAGAGAACAAGTAAAAAGCGATCATGGAGTCCGATTAGGCTACATCCTTGTTGGTGTAGTGTTGGTCATCTCCCCGTGACTCCATTCAACTCACATTTCCTCGTGTGCTACCACATTTAGTGAGTCTTGATATATTCCTTGTACCTTTGTGGTATATCGGGAATCCCCTCTCTGATTAATCCACAATAATTTTAAAGCTGCCAAGAGACAATTGCAAAACATCCACTCCAGCATTACAGCACATACATTTTTGACTCCATCTAATTCAGCACTGGTCTATATTTTTCTATCTGTATAAGCTCTGCTTGAGAGAATTTATGTGTTGAATGATTTTATAAAAGCTCTTGTGTTGTTTACTCATTAATCTAGAGTCTAAACCACTACCACTAAAGCTTAATCAGCCTTAGCAACCAAATAGGGTCTACCCCCTTGGCTTTATTAGGAGTTTTCCTAAACGGAGGAGTCAAGATCAAGTGACAGTACTTGAATCGAGACTTGCCCCCAAGGATGCATTTAGTGGCTTGAAGATTTCTGCCACTACCACCTAACCCCCCGGGTGCGTGAAAGGAGACAACATTTTTTGGCGCCGTTGCCAAGGATAAATATTTTATTCTCGAAGTACGACTTAAATTAACTTTTTAAAACTTAAAAAAAAATTGATAGATCTAGTTTCGATCCATCTGGTGACTCCACTGCCAAATAACCCTTCAAGGCATTCCACAAGAAGAAATCCAGAGGGTTTGCTTAAATTCATTCCCGACCCTCAATTGGTTTATTGAAGGAGAATAAGCAAACTTAATTCTCGTAGAATCCTCGAAGAATTAGGCGCCCAAACTCATCCTGATATCCATAACTTGTTTGTAGAGAGTGTTGTTTATCAATATAAAGAAATGGCTGATTTATTCAAGCCCCTTAACTTCACTCAGATAACAGGTTTTCCTCATGCCATCCCAAATGATGCTATCAAGAAGTTGCCTACCTTCCAGGGCTAAATCTCATCTTCAAAAGTTTTCAAGGCTTTTGGTTGGTTATTGCAATGAAGCTGCTCATAACCATAATGATGTTAAGATGAAGAATAAGAGGCACTCAACATCTATTTCCTTTGAAATTGAGAAAATAAAGGTTGACCTATGGAGCTAGAGGGGTAGAGGTTGTTGGGAGTCTCATGGCAATTCGTGTCCTCCTGTTAAACACTCGACAATCTTTGGAACTGATTTGTGGAGCTAGAAGTGAACCTTGTGTTCGCTTGTTGAGCACCCAACAATTTCTGTCAAATCGAAAGAGAAAAGTGTTTGGATAGACACATTAGTTAGATTTCACTTTTCTTGTCTCAAACATTAATCCCCTAAGCTAAAGTGAAACCTAAAATTAACTAAAATTTACAGGAATAGTTTCAAAACACTAAAATCACTTGTCTCTTTCATGCATTTACTTTCCAAAGCATTTCAATTCAATTCCTTTACTTCTCAAAGTAAGTTATTTCAAGTTTCAAATATATTTCATTCAAGTTAAGTTACTTTTAATAAACAAGTTATTTCTTTGAATGTTCTAAAGATTGGGGAAGCATTTTATTGCAATTTCTTTGTCCATCTTGTGTAATTTATTGACAAGCACTGTTTTTTGTTATTTTTAAAACCCAATAGATAAGGAACTGGAATTGTGAGAGACAATTGTTCCATTCTTTAACTTTGCTTTGATAGCTTGTAAAAGGCTTGACTACCATTACTTTGTTGCACATTGCATGATTGTCTGTCATATAATATTAGTCAAGTTTAGTTAAATCTTAACACCTAGATCAATCTTAATAAATTCTTTAAAAACTTAGTAAACAGGGACTACCCCCCTTGGATCCTTTAGGAGTTGGGAATCGAGGTGACATTGGGTCCTCGACTCATAGCTTGTCCCCAAGGACACACTGAGTGGGTTGGAGACTTCTCCACGTTTGGAGCTGTGTATTAGGCGGAAACACACCTCTTGAAATTTCGATCTATCAAATGTAAATGTAGCTTTGTCTTTCAAACCTTTCTATGAATCACTTGAGACCCTACTAGCCAATGCCTCTATTGACTTCAAAAGGCACTTGAAGGTAAGATACTAGCCAGCAAATCTAGTCTTCAAAATCTTAAGTAGCTCCAACTTTTAGTGAGTGTAGAAAATGTAGTGGGCATGACTATGAATTGTAATAAATTGTATCATACTCTTACCTTTATTGTGCAATGCACCAAACCATTGATAATCATGCTCCTTCAACTTAATAATATCATGCTGCAAAAGGAGCAATGTGTGCAGAAAACACCTAGATCAAAATATGTTAGGATACCTATCCTCAATAATTTCTCCTACAATCTTACAATTAGCAGCACTATCAATAATGACTTGAATGGCCTTATATGGTCCAAACTCTTGAATGATTTTAACTAAGGAATCTACAGTATTAGTAAAGGTCTTGTAACGATTTGAGTAGTCATGAGATGAAAGGAAGAGCACCACTAGTAGACACACCAAGAACATTTATCAATGGCCCACCTTTAACATTTGTCAAACCATCAGATGCAATAGATATCCCATATTCAGTCCAATCAGTTGTAAATTTCCCCAAAGCACCATGGATTTTCCCTCTTTCCTTGTGGAGTCCCATGGTTTTGGCTTTGTTATATTCAGGGTTCTTATATCCTTTAGGGGCATTTTTTATGGCATGTAATATTTCATGCCAATAGGGTGAGCGAAGAACATTGAATGGTATGCCACATGCATAGAGAACCTTGAAGACTTTTACATCCATGTCATCTCTACAACCTTAGTGAAGAAAATATGTTGTTGTTCTACACCTTGAATGCATAGATGGGGATCCACTAGCATGGGGGGATGGGAATCGACCACTAGACATTCTATATGAGGTCTTAAATTCAACCTTTGAATTTTCTAATTTGTTTTGTGCTTCTTCCTCTTCCCTCATGTATTTTTTTATATCTTTTGTTGGCACTTTATTGCTAATTTGACTCCTATTGCCTCACTCTTCTTTTCGTCCATTGGCATAATCCTGCAGAGATGCTTCTTCACGTAGATATATTAACCTGTGTAAGTTGTGTTACAAAGGGGGCTGTAAATTTAGTGATTCTGCCCCCTTTCCTTCCCTTGTGGCTTGTCACATATTTCCACAAGGGTGTTGAACTCTCTTTGGGTTTATTTCCATTGTCATTGTCAGCTTCATCAACCCCTTCCTCGTCTCCATGTTATGGGACACTGCAGTACTTTATTTCTTCCTCCTCATCAATGGTATTTCTGTTTCCCATCAACACCATCTTAATAAAAAAAGGTTAATAAAAAAAGGAAGCATAATGATAAACCACTTACCCATCATGCTTCTTGAGAATGACCTACTGCCTGTAATAGAATGAGGGAGAAGAAAGAATGGGAAAGAGTAGGAGAAGAGTACATTCAACATAGAAAATATACACACATGGAAAAAAAAGAAAGAATGGGCTTAGAGCCTACCTTTTCATCTCTCTAATAGCAGTTGAATGTAACTATAGGAGACTTCAATCTCCCTTCCAACCTCTCAGAAAGCTGCTCTTGAATAACTAGCAAGAATCCCACTCAAAACCCTAGCAAATGAGTGAAATGAGTGAAATGAGTGATATATGAGAGGAGATAGAGTGAAAAAGTGTTTTATTCAATCAAGAAACCCTAGGCAAGAGTTATTTCCCCTTGCCATGGGCTCCACAAGCTAGAAACCCCCAAAAAATTCACCTACTAAGCAGAGCATTCATTTTCTGTTGGGAGAGTTCAGGGAGTGTTTTTTACAGGCCCTAGGAGCATTGTAAGAACATCTTGGGAGCACTGTCACCAGATTGCTTCCCACAAAACCAGGGCACTTTGGGGGCACTCTTGCTTGGAGCATAATTTGGAGCAGAGGAGGGGTGGTGGGCATTCCCATGCAGTGCAGAATCCAACTTTATTAATCTGCTAAATCCTAGAGGGCAATGCTAAAATTTGCATCAATTTTAATGCTTAGCATTAACTTTAACGTTGAAAAATTGAATATTTTTTAATGAAATAGGTTCTGTCCGCCTAAAAATTGTGGAAGATCATTATTCTAGACACTTCAAGTTTAGACAGGTCATAGTATCAAATGAAAATTCGAAGTAAATCTTATGCTAAATCCAGAAGTGAATATATGTTAACATTTCTGTTTTGGCATGACCTAAACTTGCTTGCAGTAAGTATGCTTCGCTGTTCACTTTGGCAGATCACTAAAATATTTGACACCAAAAGCATATTTTGAGATGATTATTCTGGAGGACTTTCATAAAATAAGAAAATCGAATACTCTAATGAAATGGCTCTCCCATTCAGAAAAGGATTAAACAACATGCCTTCTACTCTGGAAATATTTATATTTTATCTGTTTTATGGATTCTCCATCACACATACTTCCTGTGTTCATCTGTCATTTTTCCCTTATTTTGCTTGAAATTGTCTTTGAAGAACTGGTGCCCACAATGATGAAGGGAAGCAGTGAGTTCATTTGACCTGGTTCTAAGAATTTCTCAAGTTCAATTTGAAGCATGATATATGTTGCTATATTTCCTGGAGCTATATATGTTGGTAACTCTGGGTTTAATATTTTGCAGAAAATTTAAAGTTGATTGCGGAGTTCTTTCAAAATAGTGAAACTCTAGGTGGCCCATCAAGGGATTGGGTTGGAGTATATGAAGAATGTCGTACGTAAGTGATACTTTCTATTTGGTCGCCCATGGTATACAGTATTCCTTTTCTTTAACATTGATTGACTACAACCTACAATTTGCCTCATTCATAGTAATGCAAATAATAATGATGTATTATGAGTATATATGTTCTTTTAAAGTGGTAGTGTAACATTTGAGGTGTATTTTCCTTTGTGCTTGTTTGTATATAGTTGAAAGAGTGAATCTGTAGTAAAGACACGCATCTATTGTTAGCAGTTCTTGATCTATGGTACATATCTCCATTCTCGGTTTCAAAACATTGATCCTGTGATCAAATAATTAAATGAATGAAAACATATTTTCAGTATAGGTAAGAAGCATAGTTACTAAGCTAATGTTTGATTTGCTATAATTGTTCTACAAGGGTGTTATCCTGTAGTTGGTGGTTATTGGTTTGCCAATGCCCTGAACACGTCCAGGTGGATGATTTCTGTTGGTTCGTATCTACAATGATGTTACTTCTATTATTGAGAATTTTAGTTGGAAAGATTTCAGTGATATTTTTTGACTGTAGTCATTGTGCTTCTCCAGTTCCTGTTGCTAGTTGTTTGTTGATCCTCTAGCTAAGACAGATCCATGAAAAGAGGAAGAAGCTCATGAAACAATTGACTCTTCGATTTGATTTTAAACAGAGCATCGTTGAGTAAGCCACTCAATCAGGAATGTCATGAATGGGAACGTTGTAGATAATGTGAGATTTGCCAGATTTGATATGAGCTCAAGACTAGCAATGAAAGAAAGATTTAAACAAGAAATCAGAAGGAAGGAAGCAAGCATGAGAAGAATATTACTGGAACTGTACACATGTTGTACACTCATTTGCTTAACTATATATAGAATAAAACTGTGGGGGAGAATAATCAAATTTGACCAAGTGTCAAATAAAATACAATAAAGTGGATGAATGATAAATTTGACTAAATCAATCCTACAAAAGTGCACTAAAATACAAAATAGAAATGCAATTAGGATACATGTGTGGACATGTTTACTGGACTAAGTCTCACAAATTCCTCGTTGCTCTAAGGAAATCATACCTGATTGCCGCTGGAGATGGGGAAATTGTTGCTCAAATGCTGATTGGGACAGCCACTTGGACTGAGTGGGCTAAGTACCTTTGCAGCACATCAAGTAAGTGGTGATGTAATGCTGCATAGTGGATCTTGTGCAAACATCAAGAACAGTATCTTCAGGAAGGCGATGCTGAAAATCTGGATTTGTGGCCTCCAGATTGTGACTGACTGGGACTGAGTCGTTAAAATGAGGTGGCTCATGGAGTGTCAGCTGGTTCACATTCAACATATCAAGGATGCCAAGTTGAGGTGTAAGGTCCAAATCGAATGCACTGGGACCCATTTTCTGTATGATGGTGTAAGGATCATACCGAATGGGCTTGAGCCAGTGAAGTTGCTGATTTTTGAAGCACCACTTGTCCAAATGCAATCAAACTTGGTCACCAACCTGAAAACGAGGAGCAACTTGATGTTGGTCATGCGGTGTTTTTGTACTTGGCCTGTTGGATGTGGATGGACGTGGGAGAGGAATTGGAATCTAGTAAGGATCAAGAGGTTAAAAGCCAAAACAAATTTGAAAAGAGGAGTGTCCTGTAGAGACATGAGTAGCTCTGTCATAGATGTGCTGCAAAATATGCGAGTAATGATGCTAATATTTACTCTGCTGGTGGTATATGTATAGAGCATAAATCAAGGTTCTATTAAGTCCTTTGATTTGGCGGCTTGGCCATCAGTTTGTTGATGACAGTTAGTAGAAAACCAAAGATGACATTTAAAAAGCTTACACAAGGATTTCCAAAAATGATTGAGAAATCTGGAGTCATGTTGTACTGTGATGTATCATTAGACGTTTTATACATCTTATACATAAGTTTTCTTTTATTTTTATTTGATGTTCTTTTTGTTTTAGATATTTAGAAAATCGAAAAAAATGAATATTTTTGTTATTTTTTAAGTTTGCCCGTATATTGAACCCTCAACTATATATTCGCCAACACATATTTGTAACATTGCTTTGTGCACATGACAATTGTTATCAGAGGCCGTGAATAAGGCTTTTTGGAGTTCTGCAATTCTGGTTTCTCCATCCAAAATTCTCCTTGATCTCTCGACATTAAGGAATTCTGCAGACCACTTGAATAATTTACGATTTGCTGGCACGTTCGCCACTGTTTTGCAGGTTATTGCTGTGTTGTGACATTATATGTGTTCCGTCCACTGCCTCAATATGTTGTGTTTCCTTCATTGGTTAAACCCTTTTATTATATTCCTACATTGTTGTTACCGTAGATTTATTTACTTCATTAGGAGGGCTCTAGGCACTCCTTTTATTTTGCTGCTTGTATCAACCATACTCTATAGTCCCGTAGACCTTTTGTTGGTTATAGTGGACATTAATATAATTTGATTTCATTTGTTACCGTAGATTTATTAACTTCATTAGGAGGGCTCTAGGCACTCCTTATCTTGCTACTTGTATCAACCATACTCTATAGTCCCCTAATTTGATTTCATTTGTTACCGTAGATTTATTAACTTCATTAGGAGGGCTCTAGGCACTCCTTATTTTGCTACTTGTGTCAACCATACTCTATAGTCCCGTAGACATTTTGTTGGTTATAGTGGACTTTTATATAATTTGATTTCATTTGCTGGACTATTTAGACATCCAAAATGACAAGCCAGAAATTATTGTGGTGAATTAATTGATTAGGCAAAAGTATTAGTTGTTTCTGTTTTGCGTTTCTTTGTTTGTTTTGCTGAATTCAATGTTGACACAATTATTGGCAAATAAATACAAGTCCATCCAAGAAGTTATATGTGTAAGAACTATGTTCATCAATGTTTTAAAACTTGGACTCGGACTTGGAATCGGTCAAGGGTGAACTCGGACTCGGACTCGGAATCAGTAATGACTCGGCCAATTTGAATTTAATGACTCGGATTACTCAAAAAATACATAAAATATTAAATGTTAAAGAAAAACAATATTTTAAAAATTTTAATCCATGCTTCCAAAGCATTAGAGACAAAATATCCAATGTCTAATCATGTATATACCATATAAGGGTGAATATATCGAGATGACACCAAGTGTGCTGTGCAATACATATCTGGAACAACAAACATAATCAATGAGGCCTAAATGGCCTGTAGAGTCCAAAAAACAACATGCTATGATGCAACTACATCATAAGTCAATGATCATACATCTCTTTTTGTTTAACCTTCTCCTCTTCAAATTTATCAAACTATTGTTGCAACTCCAACCTAATTTCTCCAATCAACTCTAAATTAGCTTCCCATGGGGCAACATTTCCTCTAACAACAACGAATTGTTGTTTAAGTTTATTAATGCCCCCTCCTTTAATCCATTTCTTGCAATACTTGCAATACAATTTCCCTTCAATGACATGAGCATGGATCTATGCCGAATCTTTTCCTTTTTGGGTCAATTTACAATCTAAATGCAAAATAGATCTAAACATGCAAAGAAAAAAATAAAAAATCTTATTATTTTGGCAGAAAACAATAGAAAACATGACTGATATTTGTAAATTTAATGAGAAAAAAAATAGTGGCTAGATGGCAACTAACATACATTTAGGTAACAAAAACCGGTCTCCAACAGCCCAACTCCTCCTAGTGTGTTGACTGTTCTTCACTACTGGACGCTCCTCCAAGCCTCACAACTCAGAGCAGAAGTGTGAGGCAAATAGAGGGGTAGGGGTTCATCTTATGGCCTCGGGTTAGGGTTAGAATAAGAAAAATCTTAAAATTAAAAAATAAACATGTTTTCTTGGAGTTCGCAGGCATGTTGGTGTGTTCCACAACTGACTCGGCTGACTTGGCTTGCAACTCGATCAACTCGGTCGACTCGGCCAACTCGAACCTTAACTTGGCCGACTCGGACCCCAACTCGGCCGACTCGGACCCCAATTCGGCCGATTCGGTATCAAACTGGTCACCCGAACCGAGTCAACTCGGCCAACTCGGACTCGGACTCGGCTTATTTTTAAAACATTGATGTTCATACAGAGGCCATATTTATTAACAAGTCATTAAAAGAAAAAAGGTTGGCTATAAGGATTTCCCCTGTTTCATTTGAGGAAACACAAATTTGGACGATAATACTCATAATACTGGTGTGTAAATTATTTGCTAATCTGTTCAAGAATTTTTTTTCTTGTTTGTTTTTCTGATTTACGTTAATACAATTATTGCCCTATAAACATAGTCCATCCAAGATGTTATATTTATTATGTACTAATGAGAACGGAGGCCCTATTTATTAACAAGACATTAAAAAAGCTAAGATTGGCGAAGAGGATTTCCCCTGTTTCATTTGAGGAAACTCAAATTGGGACGATAATACCGATAACAATGGTGTGCGATTATTTGTTAATATGTTCAAGAAAATTTGACCAACATGCTAGGCTCCGTTTTCCTACTTTATTAAGCTTCTTTGTCAGCTATTTTTGTCCTTCCTTCTTTTCTAATATAACGTTAATACAATTATTGCCATATAAACACAAGTCGTGAGGTTTTTTTTTTCTCAGTCGAAAAAAGCAGTTCCTTGGTATTCTATTGAATCAAAAGAACCTTTTTACATCTTCAGTACAACAGTACAATACCCCATGGGTCAGCAGATCAATAATGATATCAGTACAATACATTCATACATTACAAAAACATAAAATAAAGCAGAGTATACCAGGGGTACCCAAAGCACCTGGGAATCAGTACATAATAATCCTCTCATAAGTGAGTTGTATAATATCAGTCATGGATGTCCCTAGAGTATATAACAAGAGCCCATAAATCTTATCCAAGCAGGAGAGTGACTCTTGTATATCCTGAAATAGCTGCTCAACAATACCTGATATAGCTCAAAGAATCCATGAGATAAAAACTGAAGTAGAATGAGCAAATTCTAAAATCGTTGTAATGAGTCTTCCCCAATAATCTCATCATCATATGATTCAGTAAGTAAGAGATGGCCAGGAGCCAAGTACAACCCCTCCTTGGATAAGATGTCTTCCCTCTTGTTATATTCCCTATAAACATGACTGAAATCCACCCAAGTGAAAGAGGACATGAGAATTCTAGTGTTGTTGCACCAAGCCTCAAGGTTCACCATGTCCAGGGTTGATTCCTTTTTTGCCCAATTTATAATCACAGAGGAGTCGCCAAAGATATGTAGGTAAGGAAACCCAATATCCTTGGCGACCCGTAATGATGCTCAGAGTGCTAAGAGTTCAGCTCTAGTGTTCGTGCTGGTCCCACATCCAAGTTTAAAGGCTAACAAATGATGATCATTCAACCAAAGACAAATACCAGCTCCACTAATGCTATTTGCTGCAGCTCCATCAAAAAAGATCCTAGGAAAATTTGAAGCAGGAGGCTTCCCAATGATCCTGATTTTATACTTGTGCTTCAGAAAAGGTTTATAAGAATTAACCTCATCATGTATGGTATGTAAAAGGCCTGCCAAAATAGGATTCTGCCAAAATAGGATTCCGATCTTCAAATAACATGCAGTTCCTAGCCTTCCAAATATTCCAAATAAGAAATAGTGGCAGATACTATAAAAAGACATACTTGGATACCCAAATGGAGAGATTTTCCATAAATGTAGGGGTAGTCCAAAGTATGTTCACATCAAACAAACAGTTGAGCCCCAAAATCATCTTCTTCATAAAGGGACAGCTAACAAAAAGATGATCAACAGATTCAGCTTCCTCGTTGCAAAGACAACACCTATTGGGACCGTGCCAGCCTTTCTTGCACAGAATATCCCAAGTATTAATCTTCTTATTGCAAGTGAGCCAGGTAAAACACTCAAGCTTGTGGGGGATATTAAAGTGCCAAATCTTCAATATGATATCATTTTCCATAATAGTTCTATGATTGGAAACAATAAGATCATAAGTTTTTTTTGCTGTCACCATACCCCTCTGTTCATCATACATCCAAAGCAGTTTATCCTCATCATTCCCAATCCTTTTACCCCCATGAGTCAGGCCCTTTACATAAGAGGACCATTGTGCAGCCCAATCACCACCCAACAGCAGATCAGTAGCAGTGTACCAATTGGGTTTATCAATACCACCCACATCCAAGTTTTGAGCCTGGGCAAGATATGATATCCCCATATCAGTGAGATAATCTTTGAGCTCCTCAGATAGTAAGTACCGCGAGTTGTGCCAAGCAATAGGGTCAATCCCCACTTTTATCTTTAATCCATTTCCCACCTTCCATCCCAGATGACAGGTAATCCACTCCAATATTCTTATAAACCCATTCCAAAAGTATGAAGTACCATAGACACAGAAATTCTGGGCACGTAACCAGTCTTCTAAGGGTTTGTCCTTTAAGTATTTATGGGTAATAATTCTGCTCCAATAACCAGTACCAGTAAGTAGCTGCCACATACTTTTTAGTCTCAGAGAAATACCAAACCATTCAAGGTTCTTAATATCCCAACCACTGAATTCAATAGGTAAGGACAGAGTTTCCCAATTTGCCAAATGAGGTTTCTGATAGCCATCTGAGGATCCCCAGAGAAAGGAGAATATAGTTTTGCGCAGTACATTCAGAATAGATTTAGGACATCTTGCCAAAGCAAACCAATAGACAGCCAACCCAGTGAGCACAGCTTTTATAAGGACCACCCTGCCACCAAGAGAAAGAAAACTGTAGGTCCAGTTTTGTATTTTTCTTTCAAATAATTCGATCATCCATCTCCAATCCGAGGTATGGTACCCCAAAGGTTTAAGACGGTAGCCCAAATACTTAAAACCCACAGTAATAGGATCCATCTTGAAAGGAAACATCTCTGCAATTTGATTCTTGATATCAGTATCCACATTCTGATAGAGAAAAGATGATTTATTTATGCTGACAGTCATCCCCGAAGTCGAGCAAAATAAATCAAGTGCAACTTTATAAGCACTCCATTCTTCAACAGTGCCAACACCAATTAAAATAACATCATCAACAAATAACAAGTGTGTTATGGACAGATGGGGGGAGTACTGAAAACCCTTAATAAGTCCCTTGTGTTGTGCATCCATAATAATGCGGCTGAGACTCTCCATAATCAAGATAAATAATAAGGGTGACAAAGGACAACCTTGACGTAACCCCCTGGAAGCAGAAAAAAAATCCGAGGGAGATCCATTAACTAGCACAACAAAACAGGAACTAGATACACAACCCATAATCCAATTGACTCCAATCAGGGGAATACCTATCTGAATGAGCAGAAGTCTATTAAAGGTCCAGTTGGCTCTATCAAATGCTTTAACCAGGTCCAATTTTAAGACCAAGACATTGGAATTCTTAGTCTTGATAGAGTGTAATATCTCCTAGGTAATACCCATAGGTTCAGTAATCTATCTATCCTTGAGAAAGCCAAATTGATGGGTAGACAGAGACCGGTTAAGGATAGGCTTCAGTCTAATGACAGCAAGCTTGGATATTACCTTGTAGACCAGGTTACATAAAGATATCGGTCTGAAGTCAACAAAAGTCAAGGGCTTTTCACACTTAGGTATCAAGGTTAGAAAAGTAGAGTTAAGGGCACCAGTAAATTTTCCATGTAATTTGGCCTGTTCCACCGCCAGAACCAAATCCTCCCCCACTAGTTCAAAAAAGGCCGGAAAGAACTCAACAGGCCACCCATCGGGCCCCGGGCTCTTATCCTTCTTAAATCCTTTAAGTACAACTTCAACTTCCTGGGTTGATATGGGCTTAAGGAAACGTTCAATATCTTCATCAAAAGTCATGTTCGGAAAGAGACTGATAACTTTTAGTTGGTCAGCAATATTAGTAGACTTGTCATCACCAAAAAGGTCACTAAAGCGTTGTTTACCAAGCTGCTTAAGTGCCAGGTCCTCAGAGACAGAGTTGCCCTCTTGATCATTGAGGGACCAAATAGTACTAGTATTTCTTTTGGCTGATGCAAATGAGTGAAAAAATTTCGTATTTGCATCCCCCTCCTTTATCCACTGAACCCTGCTTTTCAGCCTCTGAGTTGTAATCTCATGGGCCCAATATTTACCCTTCCTTTCTTGAAGAGTTTTCAAGATATCAACATTTGAGGCCGATAAAATACCAGAGTCTTCCCGTAAAATATCAGAGATACCTTCATTTATATCCAATATATGCTGCTTCCTTTCAAGATTTTTCACCCTTTCCCAGTTCTTTACCGTTCCTTTAAGTCTACACAGCTTCAAGGTAAGGACATCCATATGGCTATAGTCATCCCTTTCCAGAGGAGCCTTCCACGAGGATAGAACCAAATGCACAAAATCCTCCTCTAAGAGCCAAGCTCTATTAAATTTGAAGGGCCAGCAATGAGTACTTCTTTTCGGTCCCCATTCCAGACAAATAGGGTAGTGATTTGATACATCAGAGGGGGTAGCCCAGGTCCGATAGAAAGAAAGGCAAGGGAGAAGTGATTCAGATAACAAAAACCTATCCAGCCTTTTACTGATACCAGCATCCCCCGAGCGCCCATTTCTCCAGGTGGGGGCAGACGGATACATAGCAAGGTCCACCAACTTATTACAAGAAAACAGTTGGGAAAAAAAGGAGGCCAAAGGATCCAGCCTTGCTTTACAACCCTAGACTTCAGCAGAGGATAAAGTAAAATTGAGATCCCTTGCCAGTAGTAAATTTGGATGACCCAATAATCCACTAGCCACCAAATTATTCCAATAAGTAGTTCTTTGAGTATAGGGTCCATAGCAATTTATAACAGTAAAAGGCTCAGCCAGACCTTTAAAGTTTGCTTTAAGTATAATGCCAGCCAAGGAGAAAAAAGCCTTACAACGGACCAAGTGAGGGTCCCATCCAGCAAGCAGTCCGCCAGATAGACCAGAGGCATCAGTAGCACAGAATTCCTAGCTAGGTTTAAGTTTGGAAAACAGATAAAGAGATTGAGAGTAACAGCACATCGTCTCTTGTAGTAGAATCATATCAGGTCTAAGGTCAGAGAATAATCTTCCAAGGGATTTTTGTTTGGCTAACCCCCCAAACCCACGAATATTCATGGATAGATATTTCATGGAGAGGGAAGCTCCACAGGTGTGCTTGCTCTAAGAACCTGTGAGGAGACAGGAGAGGTATGTGAATGTCTGGCCGCCTGCTTTAATCGAGTCGATAGGGGGGAATAAGTCCCTGGATCCCCAGTCTCATTCGACAAAGGCTTCATAGATTTTCTGATGGTCACATTCTTAAACCGGATAGAGTCCAAGGGTAAAGTAGAGGGGGAAGTAGGAGTCTTGTCCGAGAAGATCGAGAGGGCAGTAAGGAGGGAAGCGTCCTAAAAGGCCGGAGCTTCAGGAGGACTAGAAGAAGAGGTTACAGGTAACGGTACAGAGCATCTAGTAGGGGAGATGGAGGGGGTAGAGGAGTAAGACGGCCCAGAAGAGATCTGAGGGAGGGAGGGATAGTGTTCCAGGGTAAAAGGTGGTGGACCAACAATTTCAACCTATTCAGAATATGAATCCAGAGCTGAAGAATCCAAAGTCTCCACGGGATCAGCTCGAGAGTGAAAAGCAACAGCTTCCATATCTTCGATATACATCAGCTGACCTTTCAAGAGATCATCAAAGGTCAAAGGAGAAGATGAAGCATATATAATATCGGTTGAATCCACCAAAGGTTTGACAGTCAGGGTACAAGTCTCAGGACGGGGCAAATCAGGGATAGGTATAAAGTTAAAACCCCTCTTGATAGGGAGACCAGAGCGGAGACGGTGACAATTATTGCGAAGGTGTCTCGTATCTTGACAATAATTACACCTAAATGGCATATGCAAATAATCCAGTCTCTGATTAATGACAATGTCTCCACAAACAATAGCAATTTCAGGTATAAGGCCCTTTGTGATATCCACTTCAACCAGAACCTTTCCCATTCTTTTGTCATATATGAGATGGAAATCTCTCTCGAGGGCAATAAACCGACCAAGGAGGTTCGCCAGATCAATAAGTATGTCCTTATTCCAAAGAGGGAAAGTTAATGCAGGTAGCAGTACCTAGAGATGCCTAATGGTCACTCTTTCAGTAAGAGGATCAAACCGCGAGTGCCACCGCTTCAGAACTAAGGAACCATAAAAAATAGGCCACAGTTTTTCTAGTATGAGGGAAGCATCCGTCTCTTCAATGAATACAAATACCAACCATCTATTAGCCAGGAGGCTAATAGAGAGTACATAATGAATGAGAGGCTTCCAGTGTAAGGTCACCCAATCGACCCAGCCCTCCTTCGTCATGTTATAGTACTCCAGCCTACCAATCAGTGCCCTATGGCATAAGGTTCCAACCTTTTCCATAAATACATCATGCCCAAATACAAACCGAGGTTTGTGTTCTAAGGCCTTAAGGGCTTTAGCCTTTCTACGAGAAGAGCTATGTAGCCGTCCCTTCCTAGGGTGAAGTATCTTACTACAATTAGTCGGGCCCTCCATAATACAGGTGGAAGGGGATTTATGGCAGAACACCCGCAAAGATAACGTACAAGGGAGCGACCCAGTACAGACAGAGCAACCCAATACCACTCCCGTGACCAATCCCCACAAGGGCTGAATACAATAAACCAATCACAGATCAATACAGGCAACCCGAGTTACCCACAATATAATACCATCCAGTCACAGCAATATAACCCAGCCAACAAGAAGATCCCAGTCCACATACAACACCCTAGGATACACATATCACAACCTTCCAAACCACAGCAACAAAAGTAAACCCTTCTATCAGTAGATAAGTCAACCCCAAACCCCGCACCAAAGATCAATACAGCCAGTCGGACCCACAGTAAGGATACGACGTCACACTCGTGAGCGAAGTTACTAAAAAACCGAATCGCCGGCCAAACCGGTTGACAAATCGGACCACATAAATATGAGCAGACAGATAGCAAGTATAAATAATAATACCCAAGAGACAAAAAAACACTGCATTATAGAAATTTCCACATGTAGTCCACCAATACGAAGCAGTCAAGAAACCTCTAAAATCGCGCTATACCATATCCAACCAAATCAACAAAAAGCCCGATACATACAACCCACAGGCGACAAGTTTCATCAGAAACCCTACCCCAGAAACCGCAAACAGTAAACCACGCAGACAATAAACCAGAAAACAATATATTCCCACTTTTTAAGACATGGTTGGTACTAACCCTCGATTGAGGGTGAACTACATGTGGGGTTTGCGTCTATTCGACCCATAAAAAAACCTGCGATGGATAAACCACAGAACCCTCGACCAGAAAATAAAATAGAGGGTTAGAAAAAACAATACAGAGCCTAGAGGTACCTGGAGTCAGGTTAGGCCTGACAGAAGAGCCGTGAATAAAATACCAGACATCGAGTTCCAGAAACCACAGCGTCTGTCGTTCTCCAGTGGGCACAGTGTAAAAAACACCACATTCCAGCGCAAAACCCGTCTCCCCGACTGGTCAACCTTGCAAATGCGTCCGTTTCGACAAGCCTCAGAGTCATCAAGGGTTCAGATGCTTCAACATATCCCGTCATTCCCGACACTACCAAAAGTTCTAAGGCGGTCCGATAGTTCCAATGATCAGAGTCAAAACCCCCACTGACACAATCATATAATCCCTCGTCATCTACCGCAAAAACATGAACCACAAAGTCAAAACCCAGAGAAAATCCCTCCAATATCATACAAAACACCCGACATCAACCGCAGATAATGAAACGGCAGTCTCCAAGACAACCCCACCACTTATGCACTTCACCAAACGGTACCATAATGAAAAAAGATGTAAAAAATAACCCCAGCGAGCCCATCACCGGTCCAACCGCAAACTCTCACACCAGATACCACAGGTGCTGGCGCCATGAAAATCTGGTGCCGTAGAAACCTAGATTGCTCGTCTCCAGGGTTTCCACTTTTTCTACATCTCCACTTCACGCTGCACGAAGAGAATCCCTCATTTGAATTTGGTTACATGTATTATGTATTAATGAGAATTATGTTCATATGGAGGCCCTATTTATCAACAAGTCATAAAAAAAGCCAAGCTTGGCTAAGAGGACTTCCCCTGTTTCATTTGAGGAAAATCAAATTGGGACGCGAATACCGATAACAATGGTGTGTGATTATTTGCTAATATGTTCAAGAAAATTTGACAAACATGCTAGGCTCCGTTTTCCTACTTTAAGCTTCTTCGTCAGCTATTTTTGTCCTTCCTTCTTTTTATCAATTCTGGTGAAGACTAAAGAGAAAGATGGATTTGTTTTGGAATGAAATCATATGGAGTAAGCTATCCACCCAACTATTTGAACAGGGGCCCACCCTATGCAGTCAAGTGATAGCTTACTCCGTAACTGTTGTTCTGTAAGACCCAGAAATTTGCAAAGACAATTAGAACAGAACAGTTTCTTCAAATTGATAATTCCCGCACCAAAAAGTTGGAATATTTTATGTGAAACATTTACTTACGCTGAATTGCAGAACTGTTTCTTCAAATTGATAATTCACACATGAAAAAGTTGGACTTAAGTTGTCTGCAAAATGGGTCATTCAGACTCTGAATGACCCAATGACCTATTTTGCAGACGACTTAATTCCAACTTTTTCGTGCGGGAATTATCAATTTGAAGAAACTCTTATGCAATTCAGCGTAAGTAAATATTTCACAAATTTTATGTGTGATAGGGAAACCATTCATGCTATCAAAATTTGCTCCACTCTCATATAGAGAGGTTAGAATTTGCTATGCGATTGAGTAAGCTATTGATCTCATCTATTTTTCTTCTAACTGTTTCTACAAATTTCTCGGTCTCACAGAACAGTAACGGAGCAAGCTATCACTCGATGGCGTAGAGTGGGTCCCAGTGCAAATCGTCGGGTAGATAGCTTACTCCAAAATCATACTAGACATAAAGTGGATTCTTATACAATAATCCTAGCTTAAATTCTGTTTAGGATAAATGTAATCACAGATGGTCTTCTTTACTTTTTGGTTAAGCAATTTCATCTGTTTAGGTACTTATCTGACTAATCCTTTGAAAACTTTTGGCTGGTATACGTTAGTTTCACAAAGATATACCTCTATATTCAGGATCTTCATAAACCTGAGTCCTATCCTGTTGTGGGATCTTTGGCATCGTTTTAGTACATAACTGTTTTCTGTACTAACATATTCTACTTCTTGTACTTAAGTGTCATATGATTTAATATTAGGGATCACCATATGCCATAAGCACTAAGTTTATCATGTGGTTTTGGATAGACCATGTGTGCCTATGCATAGTTGATTATGTTGCTTTTATAGAAAACCTGACATTGAAATTTGGAATGCCAAGGTAAATGGTTTCAATCACATCTTTGATTTTTGACCTAATTTATATATAGGATTCTTTATCAAGAAATTAATTATATCAAGGAAGGGCGGAATGCCGATAGGTTCAGGCGAGACTTCCGTAACATCAAGTGGGTTCGGGTGCCTGTACGTATCCTCCTTTTAAAGTCCATTATTTTCTCATTTAAACTACTGAAACGCAGTGAACATTTTAAACATCTTCATAGTGCTGTACATATTTATCTTATCTAGTTTTGTACCAGTTCTTGTTAGATAGATAATAGAACTTATATGATAGATACGCACGAACTTGCATCGGAATATAAGTCATTCAATGAGGTTTAATGTCTTATATAATTCCATACTTCGTTTACAGGAAATATTTTGGGATTACACTACAGAAAAGATACTGACGCTGGAATATGTTCCAGGTAACTTTTAGCCTACAGTATTTACTGCATAAGAACATTTCAAAGAAAGAATACCACATTGGTTCTAGAATTTATTTTTGAGATTTCTCAAAGGATTGGCTTCCTGCTGATCAAGATGCTGATCTTATGGCTAACCCAGTTCATGAAATCATGTTTTAGAAGGTATTTAATTCTAATAACTTGTATAGGTATCAAGATAAACAATTTGGATCTCCTCGACGCCGGCGACTATGACCGTTCTCAGCTTGCTAGACGAGCTATTGAGTCCTATTTGATTCAGGTTAGTTAATTTTGTAGTTATGCAAGGACATTTCTTTCAAGTCGCATGTCCTAGAGAAGATCTTTGAAATATATATATATCGTGTCTTGGAATCAAATGGAAGATACCTTGAACTCGGCCATGTTTGTTAAAACAGAAGAATTCATGTGTGGGATTTACCTAAGTCAGATTTTTTTATAAGTTGTTGGGTTTCCTTGGGTTTTGTGAGATATACTATGATGCATTCAATTTCATCTTATAGAACATTTTGAAGGGTGTCATTCTTCTTTTATTTTTTAAGCCAAGGAATCATTCCAATATCTTTCTGACTGCAGTGATGCTATTTTTTGATTGGACATTTTACTGTTCCAAGCCAATTTCCTCCAGTAGGAAGTGACATAGAGCTTAACTCTGCTGGATTCGACTACTGGTCTATGATTAGAAACTGTAAAAAAATAGTCAAGAATGAGATATTCCACAACGATACCAGCGCTGAAACATCCTGTTGTATACCGTGTGAATAAAAGTAGCTTATTGATTATTGTGAGAACTAAATAATTCAGTTTACTGTGAATGAGATGGTCCTTACCTTCAGTAGCAACCTAACGCAGTAAGAGTTGTTATAACCAGCTTCATCTTTGTCTCCGTGTCTGTTTGCAGATTTTGAAGACCGGTTTTTTCCATGCTGATCCACATCCAGGGAATTTAGCAATTGATGTGGATGGATCACTTATTTACTATGATTTTGGAATGATGGGAGAAATTAAATCATTTACGAAGGACAGGTTGCTCCAAATGTTCTATGCAGTTTATGAGAAAGATGCCAAAAAGGTACCCTCAAGGATATTAGATACATATCATACTATCATGTTTTCAATATACTTAATTATGCTAAGCATTTATTTCATGAGGATATTTAAATATTATCTAATTAAAAAACATGCATAGGTACAGGATCATACGTGTCCAATTCTAGTCTATTTTCTATATAGATCCCTCTTATTTTTTCCGCTTTTCTCTTTATGCAATAATCGGACATTTCAGCATGTAAATGTGCTTATGCTTCTAGGAACGAATATAGGTGCCTAAAATATTTTCTGTGTTGTGGATTATGGATTTTATTATTAATTTTAATTGTTCTAACAAGATTTTGTCTTTTGAATTATGGATTCGATTAGAATTTTTAATTATTTTAGTAACATAAAAAGATCATGTGAATCTAGACAAATTTTAAGAACTATTCTCAAAAATGACATTTTGTTGATAGTATAAGAGAATCTCCATAGTTTTAAGCTTGAAGAATTTCGTTATTTTGTACTGTTGATTGCCAAACTTTCAAACAAGTTCTTTGAATTATTTGCGGAAATGACATTTCGCTGAGGGCATAAGCGAATCTTTAATAAGTTTGGGTTTGACGATTTTTTTAATGTTGATTACAAAACTTTTTAAAAGGTGAGGCTTTATTGGGCATGATTATATTTACATTTATAATAATATTGGTAAATTACCAATTGAGAATTTCATATCTCATACAACTTTATTGAGCATGGTTTTGTTTCATTTATAAAAATACGGTAAATTGCCAAATTAAAATTTTATATCTCGTTTGGTCTCATTTTAATGTAAGGAGCTTGATATTAATATATATGTTAATTCCATTGAAGAAACCTGCTCCCACCCATAGGAGGGCACCTCCCTTGCGTTTCCCAACATTAGACTTCACTAGTTATATGATTGAATGCTCAGTTAATTGACTGAATGTGCATGCAAAGCCCCTAATTAGGTCAAATAATGTGCTAATGGCTAAAATAGGACATGAATGGTCAGTTAGAAAAGAGCTCTCAGTTGCCAACTAAGGATGAACTCTAGCGTTCCTAAAATCAGGGAAACACTCCCTAAATTAAGGGAGGCGCCCCCAAAACTAGGAATGCGCCTTACTTAGTTGAGAATGGTCATTAGCGTTTTGATTTATGTTGCAAATAAGGTGATTAAGGACCCTTAGAGTTTAGAAGAAGCTCTAGGGTGACTCAGGTGGTCAAATGAGTGTGGTTTGGTCCACAGGAACCATGAAGTCAAGGTTTAGGTGACTAGAAAGGAGAATGATGCTATGGAGAGGTTTTTTGCTCTAACAACCCCCATAAGCCTTACTAGATGAGAAAGAAATGGGAGTGCATTATTACACGGATGAGGAAAGTGGTGGGCATCGTAAGGATTGTAATAATTAGGCTCATACTCGTAATCATGCTCAAAATCATCCTCATACAGAGAATTTGATCTCCAACAAATTATTTCCTCATTTTTCTCTTTAAGATTAGTTATAGTTTCATTTAATTCTTTCATAGATCGGAGAAATACATTCGAGTTCATTGTGATTTATGAGATGAGTTTGCTTCTCAGTGGAGTCGCGTTATGGAGTCGCTAGGTGAAATGAAAAATCCACTCACTGAAGGATAAGTCGTTGTGGAAGTAGTAAGCGAGAGAAAGAAATAAGTGACTGTAATAATGAAGCAAAGGTAAAATGTAGTCACCGAGTTTAAGTTTGGATGCGGTATGATTCGAAAGATAAGCGTGAACTACTCACAAACACTAGAGGTAAGCCTCTACCTCCTCGACAATGGCGCCAAAAGATGTTATTACTTAGGGTGTAGCTACCCAATAAAGGTATCCTATCTAGGACTGTTAGAGGTGAGGTAGCTAACCAAGTGACATTGCAAGGGCCTCGTCCACTACGTAAGAGGGGTAGTTGTCACACCGAATGAGCTCTTGTCACTTTAGATCAATCCGTAGAATGATCAAGGGGGGGATCATACTAGCCTATGACGGCTAATGAACCTACTCAAAGTGCTCTAGGGGATATAAAATGGATACAAGAGACAAACTATGAGTAAATGGATCTAGATCTAGAAAGATAGATGTGGTAGGTGAGGTTAAGGTCAAGTTGGAGAGGCTTAAGGCAAGAGAAGATTACCCAACTTGAAATGAAATATACCACAAGATGATTAATATAATAGATCTAGGTAGATCTAGTCCAAATGAGGAATACCCAACTTAGATCCACCAAGGGTTTATACAAATAAGAACAAAGCGGACCCAAAAGAGTAGATAGCGATGTTTAATGACTAGATCTAAGTGCTTGAAGAATAGACTTGTGGATTTGAGGCGGGTTCAAGCATACCCAACTGATAGATCCAAAGAAATGACCAAAACCCCAAGGAGGGCGTCCCACCTAGAGATGACTAGTGCTAGATCCAAGGGAAAATGGAGTCGGATTAATGCCAAACTTTAGATCTAGGGTTTTTAACTAATTTTATATGTGGGTTTTCAGTGTCATACTCAAATAATCACCTGATCTATCAGATCCAGAAATTAGGGTCTTATGCGACAATTGGATAAAAATATGGAAAATGATACTAACCTTGTGGAACGTCCCTGAAAATGCTTGCGGCTGCCTTGTACATCGATGATCCTTGCACCTAGTTACAATTTCGAGCTAGATCCGACATCCACCAAGTAACATGTTTTACCCTAAGGAAGTAGTGCGCCCTCTCTACCTACAAATCCAAACTACCGAAGTGAGATTTGATCCACGAAATAAAGAGAAACAATGCAAGTCATCTAAAGAGAAATATTGAATGCACACAGTAACAATTGATCACTCCCTGAAGATGGAACGATTCACAAGAAGATATTATGCAAGTCGCCTCCACAATCTCCCCTCAAGCAAGTCACTATCCCTGCAAGAACAATTTGGCCTCCACAAAAAGTATGTTGTTTGCTTGCAAGATCCTCTGAAATGTCTAAGCAAGAGGCATCACAATCATGTACAAGAACATTCGCAAAGCTTCCAAGAGATTATCCAAAAGTTTTCTTATATTCCAATATTCTTAGAGCCCAAAGACCTTTTACAATGAGAGAGCATCTCAATGTATAGATCTCTCTAATACATAAAACCTAAATCCAAAAGGATCAACGTCTAAGATCTTAAGATACAATCACTCTAATCAACGACTAAGATTAGATGGATATACATCACATGTATCAACTCAAAAATAGAGGGGGCGCACCTACTAAGACGCCCAAAGGGGACGCACCACATGACAAGTGACTAGGATCAAGACAAAAAGCACATGGTGGGGCTAGGAGGTAAACATATCCTTCACTAGCATGACCCCATGGCACATCATCACATAAAATAATCAATATATCATAACAATGTGACCAAATGATCAAATCATGGCCCCTCAAAATACATCAAAAATGTCCAAAATGATGAGTGCTAGGACGTATGGACCACATGAAGAGTATAAATGATGCCGAAAAGTGAAGATGGCATCAACAATGTGTCTCAGATCAATCTCATGCCATTTCTTTGCCTCAATTACCCAAATCAATTTCCTTATTCGCCATTTTCATTATTTTTGTGTCAAAATACTGCCTTGGAGAAATACATATGCTCATTTCTCATTGTTGACTGAACTCGGGCATCAACTGAATGCAAAAATAGAACCGTCTCAATAGCAATATGGCAATATCAACAAGCTACACACTATGTGTCCCTATGGCGCCCTAGGAGAAACAAATATCCACTGAAAAGCATTTTATTTTTATTTATTGAAGCAAGCCGCTGTTTGATGAAAAAATAATCTATATATCAAGTATAGGTGCCCGAAACTGAAAATTGAGTGCACCAATGGACTCAGAAAATCCAAAACCACTAGGAATAAGTACTCATACACCATATTTCCATAAAAAATATACATAGGCCCCATCCATGTCAGAAAAATAGTAATAATAAACCTTGTAAATGTCGATAACCACAATAATGACAGAAGCTACCATGATAAATCATCATTTGAAGCATGAATATGTCTAATGGACACTGATAGACCATAAATAATCATCATCAACCATCATAAGCCAAAACTCATCCCGAACCCTGCTATTGACTTGGTCAAACTGGGTTGACCAAGTATAAAATGGTCCAAACAATGAACCAAATGAGAACCTCCAACAATGCAAGGTACAAGATGGATAAAGCATGCTCAATTATCTATGTTAGCTGTAAGACTAATGTACAAGGGGCTTCTATTGGTGATTATAAGCACAATACACATAAATAATAGATCCAAACCAAAGTAATCAGTTGCTATAAACAAGAACCTCAACTGTATACTCATTCATAGACTTCGCCATTTTGCTAGTCATGGGTGAAAGTGATAAAAGCAAGGTAAGGCCATGGGAATGACTTGACTCTCGACATTGTGAACATCTAGGATGAAGGAAAAGGGGATCCACACTACACATAAGTTGGAACATGTGGACACTAGGGAATGGTGGTGTCTCACAAATGGGTGGAATAATGAGAATGTTTCAATTAGACTCTAGACAAGCAACCCTTATTTCCATTTGATTTATAGTCAGCTTTGAACACTTTAAGATTTAACATTTATACTTTAACATTTAATTAACTAGCCATCCTCCAAGAGTAAGTTCCCTGAATTGCCTAGAGGGCCTCAGATAATGATTTGGTATGACCTCCATTGCCCGCCATTGTCCATAGGTGCGATGGAGTGACCGCCTTGTTGCCCTTTGGGGGAAAACAACCTCACATCATACAAAGTACGAGTGCTCGTCTCTTGGCAATTGATTGACTTTTATTCTTTATTTGCATTAGTGTTTAGCAACACTGATTTTCTTGACTAGGCATCCATTTAGATATAGCATTTAAGTTCCGATGCCTTAGTGTCTAAATACACTTTTGTGTAGGACAACTTGTGGTCAAGACCTAGAGGAAGACAATCTCTATGATGAAAATCACACAAACCAACACCGAGACACATTTTAAACATGGAGACCTATTCCAACATAGAGGTGAAGGAGGAGGAAATCCTAGATGTCACCGGTCAAGATACAAGTCAGGGTTAAACAAAATATGGAAGACAATGGATGGATAAAGACATTGAAAATGGTGCCAAGACTAGCAAGTTGTGTCCCCAAAGGGAAATGACCAAATCCATACTAAAAGTAGGGCATGACCAATGAGTATACAAAAGAATCTCTTGAACATAGAAACTATATCACTTATACTTTAAATTTCAATGAAATCCAATAAAATATCGTCAACATACAACCACTATCAACCAATTCCAACTACTAAGATAGACAACAGAGCAAACTAGAATCCACATGTACATATCCATATATCACCTAGGTCATATACCTGCATCTGATCTAAACAATCTGAAAGAACTGAACATTGTTGCTATACATCATGGGCACTGTCACAATCTCTGCTCTGAAATATGAAAAATGGCTAACTCAGTCATCAAATTTGGGGTCATGAGGTTTAGTCATGGCATGAAACTAATCATTTGAATGCTCTGGATCCACTGAATAAGAGTGATCATCAACTTGAAGCTCATGTTGATCTCAGAATTAAAGGACTGGCTTAAAGATGTGCTCAGGATTGCTCAGGAACAATGGTAGCCCAGCCACTATGTATGTGACAATAGGTACTAGTATAGGTTATGGCAATTAGTAACTGACCAGTATCCTAAGGGATGCTTCCTAGACTGAAAAGGCCAGTGTTTTTAAACTCGACCGAGTCGGCTCAGACTCGGCGTGAGTCACCCGAGTCAACCCCTCACCGAGTCAAACCGGCCTTTAAACCGGCTCAGGTGGCCAGTTCGGTACTGAACCGGTCAGCTCGGCCGAGTCAAAGGCCAACTTGCCAATTTTTTCCGGATTTCAAAATTTTTTTAAAAATTAAAAATTAATAATGCCTAACCTAACTCCTACCCTTAAATATGCTAGGGTTTTTCAGACTTTAGCTTAGATTGATAGTATCAGTTCTATGGTGCTAAATATGCTATAGTTGTGTATGGATAATGGGACATTAAAAGTGTATGGTCTGCTAAATTTTCTACCATCAGTTCCAGCAACAATATTTCCCAGGCATTGTTACAATATGTGCAACAGATCAGACATGCTGACCAATACTATGGGATGGAGTGAACTGAACCAAATTGGTTAGAACATTGAATGAACCCAGAAACTAGAAAGCATAATAGCTCGTAATCCAATTCTACTGGATAGATTGTTACACATTCAACTGGACTACAATATTAGAAAACTGACCATTGATATTTGCGTTGGTAAATTTTAGTTAAAGGTGTAGATGATCAATTCGTTACATACAAACTAAAGCATCATGAGGAAAGTGGTAGCTCTAGCTATTTACCCATATTCATGAACTTGAGGAACTCCGTTGTAAAGATTGTTCCTGCACTTTTCTGCTGTATATGGCAGTTGATCAATGAATTTTGATTTTAAATAAAATGTAAATCAATTTGTTTTATGATTTAATTTACTTTTCTGATGATGGGAGTAGATATTATCAAGCAGCAAGCTTATCATGTATACTGATTATATCATCAGCTTCACTTCATAAAGTTGATATCTTAGCGTTATTACTTACCAATAAGTTAATAACAACTAAGTATTACTATCTTCTTTTGCACAGAATGTAGAAAACATAAAATTTTAATGCATTTTTTTCTTGTTTTATTGTTACTGAAAGCTATGCCTATGTATGCCTGTGCCCTATAGAGCTTCATGATGCTATGTCGAAACCACTGCTTTTCTATAAGGTAACCAAATTAAATGCATGATCTTAGATTGTAAATAATTGGAGGCATGGTGCTTTTTGTTAAACCTTATTATATCAATATGGTTTTGGGAGGCATGGAACTTATTGTTAAATATTAGTGGAGGCATGGAACTTATTGTTAAAAATTAGTGTATCAGTTTGGTCACTTGAAACAATTTCGGGTGAAAATAGGTATCATGTACATATTTGCTGCTTGCAGCCTTGCACATTGGCATAGTACCATTCGTGCAATTTTGATATGTTCACCCTTATATGGTATATATATGATCATACTTTGGATGTTTTGTCTCTAATGCTTTGGAATGATGGATTATAATCTTTAAAATATATTTTTTCTTTAAAATTTAAATATTTTATATGTTTTTTAATAAACCGAGTCATTAAAATCAAACTGCCCGAGTCATTGCCGAGTCCGAGTCCGAGTCCGAGTTGACCCTCGGCCGATTTCGAGTCCGAGTTCGAGTTTTAAAACATTGGAAAAGACTGACTACTGAGTTATGTTTAGATGAATTGGCTTAGGGTTTTGATAGATGATTTAAATGCAACACAATTCAAGGAATTACTCAATAGTGAGTTAACTAAAGGAATCTTGGAAGATGGTGCTTGGGTTTGAATGATATCCCCTTGTCCCTTCGAGGAATTGATCAAAACAATTTAAAATGAACAAGGATGGAAAATGGAATGAGTTTTAGATTGAAACCTGTTATCACACAATGTGTCGCTACCCATTTGAGATATCCTATCTGGGACGGTAGAGGTGAGGTAGCTAACCGGTGACACCGCAAGGGCCTCGTCTACTACAGGTAAAGGGTAGTTGTCACACCGGACGGGCTCTTGTCGCTTTAGATCAATCCAGAGAATGACCAAGGGGGAGACCCTACTAGCTTAAGAGGGCTAGCGCACCTACTCAAAGTCTCAAACGGTCCTAGGGTTTGGAAATGAATAAAAGATGAGAGATAATGAGTGGATAAAACTAGATCTATGGAAGAAGTGTGGTATAGAGGTTAGGGCCAAGTTGGGGAGGCTTAGTAAAGATAGGAAATAACCCAACTTGATTGAGATTGTACCACAAATAGTTTAAGGAAGTAGATCTAGTGAGATCTAGCCAAATAAATGAAAACCCTAAAGGGATCCACCTAGGGTTTTTGCATAAGTGGACAAAGTGGACCCAAAAGAGTAGATCGGGGCATGAGATGACTAGATGGGGGTGCTTGAGTATTGGATCTATGATTTTGAGGCGGGTCCAAGCATACCCATCTGATAGATCTGAAGAAAAAACCACCCACCCAAAGAGGGTGCCCCCACCTAGAGTGACTAGTGCTAGATTCCAAGGAAAATGGAGTCCGATTTACGTGAAACTTGAGATCTAGGGTTTATTCATTAATCTCCAAGTGGGTTTTGATGGCTGTCATCAAAAACTCGTCAGATCTATCAAATCTACAAAACTGGGGTTTGGTTGTGACAATTAGATCAAATACCAGAAAAATAAAATATGCAGACGTACCTAAAAATATTTGCTACTAACCTTGTATGATGATGATCTTGCCTTTCCGATCAATTACAAGCGTTTTATATGCCTCTCCCAGTGAAATCACTACCTCCTCTAAGATGCCAAGCACTCCCTCCTCCTGCAAAAGAGATCTACTATGAGAATTGATTTACAAAAGGATAGATGAAATGACGAAGAAAGATGAATCAAAGAACATCAAGATGGTCATAAGACACAATCAAGATACTCCTTGAATCCAAGACGATTTGAGAGGACGATATGGAGCTTAGTCACAATAACGTCTCTACCCAAACGTTTCCTCCACTAGAGGATGGCAACCTACAAGAATATTAGAAATGCATAGATCCGCGAGAATGCTAGAGAGAACAAGACTTTCCAATCTCCATATAAGACATTCAACAAAGCTTCCAAGGGTTTTTGCAAAATATTTTATTAATCCAAGAGTTTGAGAGCCAAAAGTCTCTTTACAAATGAGAGAGCATCTCAATATATAGATCTCTCAAGTACATAATACCTAGATCCAAAAAGATCAAGTGTCAAGATCATAAGATAAAATCATCCTAATCTACGACCAAGATTAGCCGGATACATCTCACATGGATCAACTCATAAATAGAAGGGGGCACATCACTATAAATGCCCAATGAGGGGGTGCACCACATAAAATATGACTAATGACCACAAAGTAGCACATGGTGGGGCTAGGAGGTTATGTTTTCCTTCACTAGCATGGCCCCATGGCACAATAATAAGGTGTGGTGGCAAATAATATAAAGGAGTGATAAAAATCACTAGAAGAACTCCCTCAAAATACATCAAAACACCCTCAAACTGCATAAATCAAGGATGTGTGGACTCCGAGTGAAGTGAAGCCGATGTCGGATGATGAATGTGACCCAAACACTGTGTCTCGGACTAATTCCATGCCATTCCTTTTCCTCAATTGTCCAAATCGATTTCCTCAAAAGCCAATTTTTATTATTAAAATGTTGCCTTGGGAACATAAAACAACCCATATCTCACCGAGAACCAAAAGTTGAAGCCAAATGACTGAATCGATGGATCTGGGACCATGGTAGTATGGTACAATCGACTAGCTGCACCCACCGTTTCCCTCTAGTGCCCTAGGAGAACTTAATGTTTTTACATTGTGTTTTATTTTAATTTTCCCCATGCAAAACTGTTGCAAAAAGGCCAAGAGACCCATATCTGTCTTGTAACTGCTTGAAACTAAAAACCAGTTGCACCAATGGACTCAGAATGTCCAGATCAACTAGGAATGAGTACCCATACATCATATGTCCATCATAAAGGTACATCAGAGGCCCCATCAATGTCAAAACAATAATAATAATAAATCTTGCAATTGCTGATAATCATGAAAATAATACAAGCCATCATCACAAATCACCATCTGGAGTATGAATATGTTTAATGGACATCTGTAGACCATAAATAATCATCAACCATAAACATCTGTCTATAACTCATCCTAGATCCTGCTCATGGCCTGGCCAACACTGGGTTGACCAAGTCAAAACTGATCAAATGATGACCCAAGTGCTAAACTCTGATACTGCATAGTACAAATGGACTTGCATGCTCAATTATCTATGCTAGTAGTGACACTCAAGTATGATTAGATTTTGTTGGCAAGTATAAGCACAATATATATAATAATCCAAATCAAATGGTTAGTTGCTTCAAAACAAGAACCTCCAGTGTATACTCATTTATAGATTTAGCCCTTTTGCTAGTCAAGGGTGAAGGGATCATAAACAACAGGTAAGGCCAAGGGATGACTTGATGACCCAACATTGTAAGCATCTGGGCTAAAGGACAAGGGGATCCACACAACACATAAGTTGGACTAGGTCAACAATAGGGCATGGTGGTATCTCATAAATGGGTGGAATGATGAGAAAGCTCCACTAGACTCTAGACAAGCAACCTTTTTAATACTTTATTTGCTGAGTATTTATTTTGCTAGTTGACCTCTAAAGGCAGGTGCCCTGCTAAGCCTTCTGGGCTTCTAGATAATGACAAAGACATGACCTTCTTGGGCAAACCTCACCCTGTTGCCCTGTGGGGGAAAATGAGTCATACATTATACAAAGAATGGGTGTTCATCCTCTAGCCATCAACTTTATTTTCATTGATAACATGCCAACCTCCAAGAGCAGGTGCCTTGGAAAGCCTTATGGGCTTCCAGAAAATGACTAAGGCTTAGTCTTGAGGGGCTTTCCTCTCCCTGATAGCCTGTAGGGATAGATGAGCCTTACACCATACAATGGATGAGTGTTCATCTCTTGGCCACTGGCTAGTTTTATTTTTTATTTCCAGTAGTGTCTAAAAACACTTTTATTTTGTTGGTAGGGCATCCATTTAGAATAACTTAAAGCTCCGATGCCTTAGTGTCTAAAGACACTTTCTTTGGTAGGACTACTTGTGTTCAAGACCTAGAGGTAGACATTCCCTGTGATAAACATCACATAAACCAACACCGAGACACATTTTATACATGAAGACCTATTCCAACCTAGAGGCGAAGGTGGGGGAAATCCCAGATGTCACTAGTCAAGTTACAAGTCAAGGATAGTCAATGAACATGGGAAGGCAACAAATGGATGGAGACAATGGAAGTGATGCCAAGACTAGCAAGCTATGTACCTAAAGGGAAAAGACTAAATCCATACTAGGAGTAGGGCAAGGCCAATGAGTATACAAAAGAATCTCTCGGTCAAAACAACTAGATCATTTACTTTAGATCCCAAGTAATCCAAGATAGAGTATTGCCAACATATAATCAAATTCAACCGAGTCTCACTGCTAAAATAAGTAACAGAGAAACATCAAAATCTACAACCACAAACCATAATATCACCTGGGTCATATACATGCACTAGATCTGAAACCAATCTGAAGATCAATAGAAAAACT
This sequence comes from Pseudotsuga menziesii, assembly GCA_001517045.1. NCBI lineage: Eukaryota > Viridiplantae > Streptophyta > Pinopsida > Pinales > Pinaceae > Pseudotsuga > Pseudotsuga menziesii. The sequence goes on from LPNX010666258.1 coordinate 427,592, forward strand.
GTTGCTGCTACATATCATGGGCATTATAACATTCTCTGCTCTGGGTCATGAAAGAAGAAATGGCTAACTCAGTAATCAAATCTGGGGTCATGAGGCTCAGTCATGGAATAGAACTGGTCAATCTGGATGCTCTGGATCTGTTGAAAGTGGGAGATCATCAACTGATGGCTCATCATTTGCTGATCTCATAGTAAAGGGCTAGCTAAAAGAACTGCTCGGTACTGCTTAGGAACAAAAGTAGCCCAACTACTATATATGTGACAACAAAACCATAACGCAAAATGACTTGTTTTACAACAAAAATCAATCCTTTAACGCACTCAAAGCAAGGTGTCTGTAATATCCCAAATACTGATATTCTCTAATGTTCTATGATAGTGCAGACTCGCACACTCAATCTCATACAAATTTGCAAAATAACTGTGCATGCAAACTCGCCATGCAAAAATGCCCTAAAATATAGCTGAATTAGGGTTAGGGTTTTGCAGAGAGAAATTAACACTTACCATTGATATTCTGGCTGATAATGACTCCAGAGATAGTTGCATGAATAAGGATCCAAATGGGTGGTCTAATAATGCTCTTTTCCTCCGTTGTTACCGCCCTGCAGTACCGTAAAAACCCTCCAAACTGAAGGTGACGTTTTTGTAGGAGGAGAGGTACGTTCGGGCTGAAACTTTCTGAGCTTGTCCGTCTGCTGATGTCGGCGAGATGGCCTGGCACATGTGGAGGTTTGGCTGCCTCTAAGTGCCCTAGCGAATTGATTAGCAGTGCTGTTGCTCATGCCCCCTGTTGCCTCCTAATACACACTTTATGACACGGGAAAGTCTCCAACCCGCTGTGTGTGTCCTTGGGGGCAAGTTAGAGCTGGGGACCACTGTCACCACAGTCCACAACTCCTCCGTTTAGGCTAGATCCCAACAGAGCCAAGGGGGGTAGTCCCTACAGGGAAATAAGTCCCAGATTTATTAACTATTAGTTAAAGGGATCTTTTACTAAGATTACAAAATTACAAGACCAGTGCCTAAGTTAAATGGAGTCAAAAGATTACAAGTTATAAACTTACAAAAGAATTTGAGATTTAAGCTAAAATTAAACTACAGCTTAGGTGTTGTAGACCAAAATGAATGAGCAAATAAACAATGAATCAAGATATTAAGCAATATACAGATGACTTATCAATATAAACAAATGAACAAGATTCACAAGTTATGAACCAAAGATAGCAGAAGACAATGCTCTAAATGGAAATTATTAACCAACAGTAAATAAAGGAAAGAAAGACTTTTAAGTTTGATTTACTTGAAGCACTTTAAACAAATATTGAACATTCACTACATGAGCAAATATAGAGCTGAAAGTAAATGAGACTGAAAGTAAATGTGTTGGAGTGCTTGCAGTAAAAATAAAATGAAAGTGCTTGTAGTAAAACCTTGAACAGCAAGGCAAAACAGTAGTGACCAATGTTTGTAGGACGTTTTGCAGTGTCTCTTGGTAAATTTTAATAAATTTTATTAGAGTTGGAATCTTTGATTATGTTTTAGAACCGGTGGTGTGACTACCTCGATCTAGTTCTTCTCAAACTGAAGATGGAATGCTGTTGCGCTCAACAGGTGGGAGCAAGCCCACCCCTAGCTCCCAGGTCAAACCCCAATGGCTCGGTGCTCACAAGGAGGACGTCAAAGCGCCTAGAGACTGTCCCCAGCCTGCTACCCCTTGCAGCTTCCGAGTCACCGTTTTTAATCAGCTTAAAAATCTCTAGATGGATGCCTATTAAACTAGGACTTCCTTTTCCCTTTGTCGTATCTCGGAGTACCCCGGAGGGTGATAACCGAGTAGAGGAGTAGGAGATAGAGAAGCTTTGTTGGTTGATTTTATGGGTTGATTTTAAGTCTTGGGTGATTAAGATGCAAAAGTGAATTTTAAGGTATCAACAAGATCACCAAGCGATGTCCCTTATGGGAGGTGCTGGTATTCGATCTTGGACTGAAAGTAAAGTGTGTTGAAGATTGTAGCAGGAAAATAAAATGTTTCTTTAATTACCTAAGCCCTCACTTCACCTGCTTTTCATATCCAACTTGAAGTCCTTAAAGGGAGATGACAAGTGGATAGAGGATACATAGGATGGGTGAGTTGTATGATTACTTCCCTTTTTAAACAGTAAATAAAAGAACTGAACTTGAAAGAACTGTAACTTAACTAGAACAATGCTTAACCTCATAGCAATCTCTGTGACAGAGATGGTGGTCTGTCACAGAGATAGGTGGGTGGAAAGGAAACTGATTAAGCTAACCTCACAACAATCTCTGTTACAGAGATGGTGGTCTGTAACAGAGATAGGTGGGTGAATAAATAAAACAGTAAACAGAGATAAACAGTGAACTAACCTCACTTCAATCTTTGTGACCGAGATGGTGGTCTGTCACAAAGATAGGTGGGTAAAAGGAAAAAGGAACTACTTATCTACTTCACTTCCTAATCTATTTACAGAATACAAATGCTTTACAAAGCTTCAGAAAATACCCCAAGAGGCTCTCTTTGGGGTTTACAATAACAGAAAAGTTGAGAGAGAGAGTTGAGGGTTGAGATATTTCTGTGCCCTTTTGGACAGCAAATCTCCTTTAAACCTGCACTACCTGTAAAAAACCAGCGAACTATTCTTCGCTACAAATCACATGAGATACAAAAAAAATCTGCTGTTACAATATTAGTACAACATCTACAAATTTTTACATAAAAAAGAAATTTTCTGAATGTGATAAGTAACAGAAATATAAAGTTTAGGGGGCTGAAAACTGAGTTTTCAGCCACCTAAATGATACTAAAACAGTAAATTTAAAGCCTCTAACTAATATACAACATCTGGGGGCCCTAAAACAAGGGTTATATTCACTATACGGTGAATAAAACCCAGTTTCAGAACACAAAAACAGATATGGCCGAATTGAAATTCTGGAATAACAGAGATGTTTAGAGGGCTGAAAACTCACAAGGTGAATATTACTAACATTTACACTATACTGTTATGCAGATTGAATAATATTTATTAAAGAGGTATGCAATAAGTTAATCCCGAAGGAACTTGCGTTCGGCTTGAGAGATTGGATAAACCAATTCAGACCGACCTCATTCACCGCAGATGCGGATCAATTGATACCACAAGTATTCGAGACAGAGCTATTTTTGCATAGAGCTCACAGACTGACTGGAAACTGAGTTTCCAGCCACCTAAATAATACTAAAACAGCAGAAATAACAAGTTAAATCAATATATATGAGGTTAGGGCTCTTAAACAAGGTTTATACCCACTAAACAGTGAATAAAACCCTGTTTAAAACAGGCTGAAAGTAGATGGCCGAATTGAAATTTTACAGAAATGAGCCCCTGGAGAGATGCCCTTGCTTGGAAAACCTGCAACAAATCTAACTCTGCAAGAAATTGTAAGCCTAGAGATGAATGTTCAACGATCCCTGCAAAATACTTTGAAGAAAGAACGTTAAACAGTTCACAAAAGAGAGCAAAAATACTTCTACTCTCTAATCTCTCCACAAAATACTTTGTGGAGAGCTAACTAGACAAATACAAAAGATGCAAAGCTAAACAAATATGCAAGTTACCTTACAACATTTGATCATGAAAATGGAAAGTGTAGCACAATATCCCTCCAAAGATTCCTTAGATTAAATGGCCCAACTAGGGCAAAAGATTACAATAGCAAGAGAGAGAGAACTTGAGAAGATAGTGGAGAAATAATCCGGCAGCATAACAATAGCATGAGAGAGCATGTCAAATGAGGGAGTGAGACCCTCATTATATAGTTGAGGAAGACCCCAACCCCTTGAAGATCAACGGCCAAGATTAGATCTAGATCTAGATTAGATCTCCACCACTAGATCTAGGTATTTGACTTTTTATCACTCTCAACCAATCTACACCCTTAGATTGCTTTTTAATCAATGGCTAGGGTGCTTGATCCATGTCTTAACATTTTCCACCCTTAGATCTAGGGTTTCCATGACTCAAGTGGGGACCCCTTTGACTGAAATTTTAATTTTATTATTTTTAATTTTATCTTTAATCTTTTATCTTTTATTTAATATTTTTAATTTTTAAACTTTATTTTATTTTTTACTTTTTATTTTTATGTTTTTATTTTTTAATCTTTTAATTACTATCTTTTACTTTTTATTTTTAAATCTTTTAATCTTTTATTTTCAAGTTTATATTTTTTATCTTTTATCTTTTATTTTATCTCTCATTTTTAATTTTTAATTTTTTGCTTTTATCTTTTATTATTATTATTAATCTTTTATTTTTTATTTTTTAACTTTTTTTATTTTTGATCTTTTATTTTTTATTTGTATCCTTTTATTCTTTATTTATTTATTTATTTTTATCTTTTGATCTTTTTAATTTTTATCTTTTTATTAAGACAAGAGGGGCACCCCACTTAGGAGATCTTCAGACATTTACTTGGATCACCTCTTAACTAGGCTTTGACTTTAGCCACTTACATCCAAGATAAATTTTTAATCTTAGACTTCGGCTAAATACACATTTCACCTTAAATTTAATTTTTCAAATTAATATTTTTAAATTTTTCCAATTTTGACTTGGGAAAAATTAAAAAATAACTTGAAAAAATTATATCTTGGCCATGGGGGGGTGAAAAAATTTGGAATAAATTTTCCTAGGCTTAACGACCCCCACACAAAATTACCATGGCATTATTTGATTTTTTTCTTCAAAATCAAATAATATGATTTTTTGACTTAGGAAAATTAAAAATTTCCCTAGGGGAGATAGACCCCTCCTGACCAAAATTGGTCTATCTCTTCAACCACTTATCAGAACGACATGGGACTCGAAGCAATGGCTTAGGGGGTTTCATAGCAATTTTATTCTGCATTCATAGCCCCTATTACAAAATGCCATGCTTGAGCAATTACATTATTACATCAAAACTCAGTTAATTAACCACCAAAGGGTGGAATTAATTAACTGGAAAAAAATTAACAAAAATAGTAACAACATAACGAAACTCCGCAAGACTCTAGACAGATGCCTAGCATGGTCATGAGTTACACTTTAAGGCCTTAGCCACCTCATGGACTTGACTGGTAGAACGCCCGTCACCACTTTGGAGGATTTTGAGTGAAAACCAAACCGATTAAACTTGTTTGTTCAACAAGATCAATTGGAAAGGGAAAAACACTCGATGAGGGGACTTCCCTAACAATCAGTTCCATGGTGTGGCATCCGTATCATATGACTCACACTAGCACATCAAATTACAGTAATTTTCCCATGCAGGGGAGCGGACATTTCGTTTTACAAAGGGGCAATTGCCCTGCAGGAGTGAAAAAATCCTCAGATTTTTCCAAGGTATAATTATGTACACTTTATGTACATGGAGTTGCCACCTAGTCGAAATAGGTGGGCAACACCCCCAATTGATCTGTTTGGTTGATAGCTACTCCAGGTGAGGAAACCGATGGTTGATAATCACTGCATACCGTAGGATAGGCCTTCTGAGAAATAGGAAGTTGACATGCAGAGGAAAGACTGGGTTTTGTGGTCCCAACGAATCCTTCTGTGTTTTTCCTACTACTTTCGGCTGCAAAATGTGGATCTGCTAATAACCCTTAGGAATGTGTTGGATGCCCGAATACTATAGTATATGATAGATGCAATGGATAAACCTGGATGATCTATCCCAATAAGAGACTAGGGTAGATATCTCACTGTCGAACCCTCGCTAGCTGAAGACATCGTCTCCAACCCCAACTGCCCCGGCTACATGCTGTGCTGCTGCTTGAAACCCAAAATCAATCAACAATAACAATAGATATTCTCTTTGGTCCAATAACCCTTCTTAAGTAGAATAGCATGTACTTTTAGGGTTTACGCTTCACTTTTGCATGCATGCAATTCTAATTTCATGTTGACTTTAACACTAAAATAAGGCCTACATGCTCCGCATGCTTTATGATATGAACTCTTATGGCCTTCTTACTACACTGATGACTTAATAATATTGAATTGATGTACCTTTCTGCTCCTAGTGCTATTAGTCCTCAGTTATTCCCTTTTTATAAAAACGAAACATTACAGTGTCAAGCATACCAAGTAAAATCGATGAATTTTCTCCTAGAGAGAATTGATTCAATGATTAGTGCCTTAGATCTAGGGTTTAATGGAGTCTCAATTAAGTTGTGTAGGGTAGATCTATGTCCCAAATGCAAAAATGAAGTCATCCAAGTGCCAAATCGGCCCAATAAAACTCGTATGCAATCACAAGAATTTTTTAGAAGGATTTCAAATATTATTTTTGACAAATGGATTCAAGAAGCTATTCTAATGGAGTTTGAGAAGGTACCCAATACCAGATGGTCGATTGGGTCTTTCCTCACTCTCCATCATTGATTAGATGACTAGCTTATTCCACACCAAGTTGCCCTTGATTTTCCCCAATGAAGTTGGTCTACAAGACTCTAAAACATAATTAGTAAGACAAGATGCTATCTAACAAATCAATTGGAATTTGCAAAATCGATTTGAGCTAACAAGAATAATGGGAAGATAAGTAAATAAAATATAAATGGCAATAGAAATATTTATATTTATCCATAGATGAAACCACCGTCACGAGTGCAAGTCACCCAAGCCATGTAAGTCGCCTCAATTCGTTCTAGGTGAATCCGCCCTCCTGTAAGCACATAAACTTGGAAATATTTCTTGGCAATAGAACATGATGAGATCTAGCAATAGAAGGATATTGGAAAGGAAGAGAAACTAATTACATCCATTAAGAGACGAAGATTTGCACAAGAGAAATTTTTATTATTGTTGTCCGTTGAATGCACACCGTGAGTAGAAATCTTTTGGATTGTTGTTTCCCTAAGCGGGAAAGGTGTGGCCTTGGGCGCAAGCAAAGAGTCAGGTGTTGTCACCTGATCCCAGCTCCTCCGTTTAGGCTAACTCCTAACGAAGCCAAGGGGGTAGTCCCTGAAAAAGGTTGTCTAAGGCTTTTTGTTTTAAAGTGTTCTTAGATGTAAGATGAGAATTAGTGTTGTTTAGGAGTTTTGATATACATAAAAAAGATCAATTACACAATCCATGTTGCTATTTGCAAAACATGATATAAATGATGAGACAGATATTAAGGCATCCACGCATAAAATAACTTAAACAAATGGACAAATGGTCCAAACCAGATGATGCAAAAATGAATAGACCAGTGCCTAAAAAATGGAGTCAGGATGCTGAAAATCTAAGTCTCAAATGTTTGTGAGATCGTTTTGCAAATGTACTTGGTCAAATTTTAATGTACGTTTTATGAATGATCTTGTTAATTAGGCGAGGGGGATTTCCACTTGAAAATATAACCGAAAATACTCTAAGTGGCTCCGTTCAAGCACATGTTGGACAATCCGGTTTGTAGTCAGGCGTTCGATAACTTTCCAACTACTGCGAAACAAGGAGAGCTACTCAGTGTACCCACTAAGAGATTGGCCACTCAGAATATTGCGCTACATGCGGAGTGGTAAATTTTATTATGATGGCAGTTGGAATTATGTATGTGAATTAAATAGCTACAGTGCTTCCGGGTATCCCGATCGGGTAGAGCATACACACTGTAAAAATAAGTAAATTTCAATTTTATGGGGATGGTGAGTTGCAAATTTTATTAATAAACAAAGCTCTTCGATAGAGAGTGCTCTTGATCCACCTTATGGTGAGATTCAAGAGTCTTATCTAATCTATGATGCGAATGCAATACAAGTGCTCTCTGACAGAGAGTGCTCTTGACTTGTCTTATGACAAGTTCAAGAGTCTTATCTAATCTATGATGCGAATGCAATGCAGGTGCTCTCCGACAGAGAGTGCTCTTGACTTGTCTTATGACAAGTGCAAGAGGCTTTGGGTTCCTTTTAAGACTTTATTAATCAAAGAGCGAGAAATATAAGGAAATAAAACTAAGTCTAAAAGAGATCTAAACTAAGCAAAGAAAAGACAAGACACCCTTCTCCCAAATAGGTGAAGTAGAAAAAGGTGTGGGAGGCTTAACCCCACTAATCCTTTTTATTAATAATTACAATAAGAGGGATTTTAACCCTTGAAAAGAAAGCAAGAAATAAAAACTAAGGAAAGAATCCTTAATGGCTTTTACAAGGATGCAAGTTTTTTTGGTTTTACAATTTCTTCAATCCTCAAGTCCTTCTTGGTTCACTTTTCCTCTTTGACATCTGCACAAAACCAACAAGTAGTCAAGCACCCATTATTGTTAGACAAAAATAAACTAATTTAAATGCAAAAATAAATCTTTTTTAATGCAAAAATTTAATGTTTTTTGAAGCAAAACTAGGGAAAAAACATGCAAAGAAAAGAGTAAAATAGAAAGTTGAAAAGATAGAAAAACGGGGCAGCCAACAAAAGAGTTAGATGGCTGCAACAAAAAGCAAAAACAGGGCAGCCAAGTAGGAAGAAAGATGGCTACAAATCAAAGAGGAAAAGAGGCTTGAAAAATGGCAAAAAGAGAGCTGAAAAAGTGACCAAAAGGGCTGAAAACAGGTGTGAAAGAGGGCAGCCAACTAAGAGGAAAGTTGGCTGCAAAATTTTGGTAAATAGGACAGCCAACAAAAGACATGTAGGGCTGCAAATAAAAGGAGAAAGAGGGCAGCGAAGAGTGAAGAAAAAGAGAGCAAAAATGGAAGGAAAAACAGGGTAAAAACTAGTAAAACAAAGAGGTAAAAAGAGGAGTAAAAAAGACAAAAAGTGAAGGCAAAAGAAGCAAACCAAAAAAGGGGAAAGAAGAGATGGATAAGAGGGCAAAGAAAGAGAAGAAGAAGAAGGATGCGGGGATCTTACAACCAAAGAAAAAGATTTTTTAAAGTTTGATTAATAGAGGTAAGGAAGAGCCCCTTTTAGCCGTATGCTTTTTGATGTCGGATTTAAATGCTTTGAAGAACCTGCATGGTTAAAGTATGAAGTTAAAAAACCCTTGATGAGAAACTGGTTGAACTTCAACCCGTCCTCTCTTGGCAATTCCTGAAACCGACACAACTCAATACAAATAAACTGATCAAATGCTAGGATGTAATAATCAAAATAGATAATGAAAGGCACTGGTATAACTGACTACTTTCTGCCCACTTCAACTATATAATGAAAATTGCATAGATAATCAAATTAAAACTTTAAATGACTACCCTACCGTGCTAGATTAATAGCCTTCATGAGCTAACATTGATCAAACATTCATTAAAGTAAAGAGAAGGTTGAGAAACAATATCACCTTGCAAGGTGAAAACCACATGCAAATAACCCACACATAGACCTCCAAAGTCACTTTATTCCGTTATCAAATCTTGGTTAGAATCTTGGCAGAGTTCTCTTGCAATTTCTCCATATGCAAATGGGAAGAAGAGACTATTATTTATACAAAAAGAAAAGAAGATAGGGCTCAAATCCCTAAATCCAGACTAAGAGTAACACCGGAGCAAATCTCTTGATTGCTTAAGCTCGGGATGATGATTTGGAGTTGAATTGAGCTACAACTGAGTTGTAACCGAGTGTTGGAGTAATGAGGGGGGTGAGGTGGCCCATCCTCCCTCGTAATGATCACCCAGCCAATAGATAACCCACACCTCAACCAAAAACGAATTTGACCAAAGAGGGCAAATTTTTGACTGATAGTTCAACTGCTACACTCCAATACTTGATTTGAAACTGACTGATGTTGATTGGAATCATCATAAATGCTCCATGCCGCGCTAATTAGCTCTTTATTTTATTCAATTCGGCCTGTTTTGGAGATATTTTGATTTTCTCTAATTTATTATTTTTTATTATTTTAATTACTATTTCTCATTTTTTGAGTTTTTTGAGAAAATATTAATTTCAAGGCCAAATAATAGTCCGAAACTTAGGATAAGTGTGTCCAGGGGTTAAATGAGTGTTTTGGCTGAGAAAATAAGTGTTTATTTGCCAAAAACACCCTCGGACCACTTAATTATTCCAATTTGAAAATTTTCAATTAAACCATGGTCAAAATGGTTTAATTAATTCCCTATAGTCAAAAAATAAAAAATAAAAATCAGCACACGTCCGGGAATTTTTTTTCCAGACATTGTTTTAATGTATCCCGGGGCCTAGGAAATGACCATAGAACATACAACTAGTGTCTAGTAGGTTCATATTTACTATTTGGACTCTAATAACTCCCCAAGGCCCAAATTTCAAAATTGGGCATTCCAGCTTTGAAGGAAGCGAGAGAAAACCTCATCGATTATACTCGGCTATAGGCATAGCATAATCGACAAGGGAAAAAACTCCTTGGAATACCTTAGCTGAAAATTACGTCTTAGTAGACTGAGCCGCTCAAAACCCCTACTAGCACACTTTATTACAAAAACCCCATGGGGCATGGTCATTTTAGCATAAAAATAAAAATGACTAGCCAAAATTGGTTGGGCAAAACATTCTGAACTTCTGCTGCGCTGGATATGAACATTGACCATGTTCATCAGATGGCGGCTCAACATGAGGTTCAACTATGGTACAAAATAGTTGGTAACAATTATCACTGCTTCTCCAAGCCAAGAGTCCTTTACAAATGAGGAGCTCTCTCTCTTTTAAAGCTAAGAGAGGAGAAAAACTCTTAACCATCCTTATGGGGACGACTAAAATTTAAAGGTACAATGAAACGATCAATGGTGGATATTAAATCTTACTTTGTCGCTTTTTTACAAGATGGAAATGTCAAACCTGGGTGAGGGGGGCGAAGTACCTCCAATGCCCATGATACAATGATAGATACACATGTGAGATACATCAAATAACATCCTAGGGGGCTCAATTCTCCCCTAGGGAACAATAATCCACTTTTACATTAGCATGTAGCTCAAGATACAAATCACCAAGTGAGAAAGTCACCTTCCCTAGGAGAAAGGCGCTCCCATGGGGAAATGAAGCATGTGAACTGATAACATAATGAAATGCTAGGAAAAGTGGCCAATAGTCTCTAGAGGCCATAACATCATAACTCAAATCACCTTTTACCATTCATTAGTCCCAAGTCATACATCTCAAACCTTGGTCATCTTTTGATTTTTAGTTATTTTGTTGGAAACCATAATAAATTTTCAATTTGCCCAAATATGGATCTTTTCTTGCCTAAATTGAAAATCTGAATGCACGAATGGATCGGGAGACCTAAAAAATACTATGATTCACTACTCATACGCCCTCGACCAATTTACCATGATCTCTGTGAAGCAAACTCCGAATATTTTAATAAAAACAAGCTTAATTATTTTCCATAACCTTTATAGAAATCATGAATTAAGCCTCTTCTCCAACAACTTAGACTTGGAGGGGTCCAATTGGCCTTCAATGGCAATGATATGAACACTATATGAACACTGATGACTTGTAGTGGGATCCCACTATTGACTTGACCTGTTAACCATGTCAAACCAAGGTTTGATCAAGTAAAAAATCAATATATAGTCAAAATATGGCAACAACTCAATATAAGCTCATAATCAAGAATCAAGACTGGTGTCTGCAAGAGGTGTTAGTATTCTCATCATGATTAATATTGGTAAACGACTAAATGTTAATTTATGTCGTACAAGTGGTGATCAATACAACAACAACATAAGCAAGACCATAACTTAATGTGACACAAGGCAAAAGCAGCAGTTCTACATGCATACTTTTATTCACATTAATTGCAATGTAATGTATAGATCAATCCTCGCTCTCTTGGGTGAAGTGGAATGAATAGTATTCATAGGTTTTATTCAAAGTGAAGTTGACTATAGGAAAGACTTGAATTACCTTTGGAGAGAAGGGATTTCAGGGGCCTCTATGACCTTTGTTGTAGTGACAAACACTAGGGAAGCATTGAAGGTAATAATATGAACATGATTTCATGATAGTGGGGGGAATTCTATTCACATAAACCCAGCTGGTGGAATTGGTGCATCTATGTATACTTTGATTATTACCATTATAATAGGCTACACCTTTTCTTCAGTTTCATTCACTATGTTTGAGACATGCCAGCGTAATGTGAAACCCAACTAGGAAAAGAGAAGGCATGCCTTGTATGGACAAACCTTATCTCTTGTCCTTGTATAGTAAGTGTGTCTAAGGCACTAAGGCTATGTTTTTAGCCTGTTGTTATATTGTAATAGGGAAGACTTACGCACTACGGTTGTGGCACTAATGATCAGACGAGGGCTTCCATGAGAGATTCTGATATCCATAGAACATTCCTTGCAACAAGAATTGCATTGTGCAGATACTTTATCGTCACATGATTGACTATGATTCTTGGTGAGACCACAAGGAAAGTTATTTGGTATCAGAACTGCTCTTCAATGAGGAAAATTTCAGAATGGAAATTAACAATCCATGAGTAACTAGAAACTAACTTGGAGTAAACATGTTAGTTTGTTCAAGTGATGGTAATTTTTGACCCACCACACAAACCACTATTTAGTATTATTCTATATTTTTAGTATAGCAATTAAATTGAAAGGAAAAACCTAAATATGCTATGTAAATTTAGTCTCCATGGAAGCCTTATTCTTTGACATACAAGAATAAATGGCCTGCATGGATTGAAATATCAAGAATAAATGCACTGCATGGATTGAAATATTATGCTTGATTGTTGAGGAAATTTGGTTATATGAAGATTGTTTGGCATGTGCTTGAGCATAATATAGATTAAGATGAAGCATTTAGAGCATGTTTTCTTGGGGAAAGAATGATTTTCCCTTCGTTTGTAGACCCTAATACAGATTTACTACATTTTTCAGAAGGTAACTTCACATAGTTTCTTGAAATTTATTAAATATGCAGCAAAGAATATGTCCATTATCAATTATTTGGACTGTTTTTACTAAATAGTAAAATGTTTTTGTGCAGGTTATTCGGTCCCTTACTGATTTAGGTGCACTTCAACCTACTGGTGACATGACATCTGTATGCTTCCAAACCTCTTTATTAATGAACCTCCCTAATCCTCAGTTTTGGAGTTTAGGAATATCTTTGAACTTTTGAACAGTGCATCCGAAGGAAGCCAAGTGGTTTGAAGGAACTTGAGAAATGCTTAATCAACAGGCATCACCAAATATATTCAGTTAATAAGATATTGAGATTTATGTTTGGAATGTGCTTTATAGGTAAGACGATCTATACAGTTCTTCCTGGATAGACTATTAAACCAGAAACCTGACCAAGAAGCAACACTATCTGCAATTGGGGAGGTATGCTTAAGTCTAAATATGCAAGCTAGGCATTACTATTTATGTTTAGTATGTCCCAAGAAATGCCTCTTTTTGTTTACATCTTTGTGGGTGGTTCTATATTTTAATATCTATAGTTCTCTCGATAAAAATTACATTCTAGACTTACATAAGAAGGGCTATAATCACTTTCCTTATCTTGTACTAACCTTGGTGACATTTCAGCCTTGGTTATATGGTTGTTGACTTATAATCACTTGGATGTAGGATGCCCACTTACAGAAGTAGAATTTCATTTTTACATAAACAAGTCTAGCACTTTTCCTGAGAAAGCATGCTTTTTATTGTGTCATTGACTGGACTAGTGCAAATTTCTGTATTTGTAATATCGTTTTCCATTGATAAAGCAGATTTTGTTTATAAAGATTTATCTTCTTTATACTATGTTTTCATTTCATTGGTTTATCTGTTAGTGTTAACTCCACAAAATCTTGTACATCTCGAAGAATATCAAATTTACTTCAACCCACACACTGACCCTTCTGACAGTAATCCACCTATATGCAAATCTATTTTGGTATACTAACAAATTAGAGATGACATAGTTAAGTACTTAGATTTTATGCTGAGGAAAGTGGAGGTGACAAAAGCTAAAATATTTCATGCACAACCAAGGGATAATCAAAACTTTTCTAGAACCGTCTTGTAAAGAGGGAATAGTCACTGTATTCTAGCTGCTGGGTTGCAACTTGTTAAAGATGTAATGCCCATTTTTAGTTGGGTACCGTAGTATTCTAAAATTGAAAGTAAGACCAATTTTAGAAGAAAATAATGATTTTAGATGGGGAAATCTGATTTTGGTTTGGCCTTTTTTTGGTTGGAGGATAAATCTGATTTTAGATGTCCATCTTTGGGGCAAATTTTGTATTGTAAAAATGTATTCTTATGCACCACGAATGAAACAGTCTTTGGTTTGAAAGACTTGTCTTATTAAACATGTATTCTCTAAATACTTAACATGGTATTTATTGTCACAAAGTCTAGAGATCTCTTTAGATGGCAAAAAATTGTGACCAATACACCTGTGGCTAATCAGGGCCTTGCCCCAAATGTGTCATGCTGGGCAAGGATCTTTCTCTTTAGGCTTCCTGGATCTGCTTGAGGCAGATCCAAAGTAGCTATGGGAGGTGTCACCAGTTCTACTTTCCCAACTACTAACCGAGAAAAGATCTCAAATTTCCAAACATAGTAATAGAACTGTTTATGGATGGAACAACAGGGTACTCTAGAGACTTAGACAAAAAAATATAAATGGTACCATGTGGAGAATCTCAATCTAGGAACAAATATAAGTGAAACCAACTAAAAATATATTTCTAGAATGAGACAAACAAGCAACAGGCAGATGGATCAAAGAATACACAAGCTACATGGAACAAATAATAAAAAGACCCAACAGGTGTCAAACACATACAAACTCAGCCACACAGACAACCTAAAGGGTAACGGATATTCCAACTGGAATGGTGCCTTTCGCTACTAGGATGGAATCAATTTTGACCATTTAAGGTCCCAGGCCGGGTGCCCTTCATGGTTGAGCAAACCCAAGGGTATCCTAGACTCTAAGGCTCAAAAAAATTCACTAAACCAGGGTTTACAAATAGCTGTCCTTAAAATTTACTAATATAGATAAATGGATCAGCGAATTAGAATAAGTCTAGGAAGATAGAAACAACACCCAAAAGTCACCGTGCTAAGGGGAAAAATGAGCTCTCACTCTAGTCAACTATTGTGAAGTTTAACCTTGAATAACGCTTATGAAACTGAGATCTATATGACTATATAAAAGATGGGGTTTGATGTTGAAAACCTTAGCACTAAAACAAGCTTCGCTAGGATCTAAAAAATTGTCTAAGAACCCCCCACATGCTCAACAAAACAATGGAGTAGTAAAAAATGCTTGACAAATGGCTGTTTTCAGATTTTAATATCAAGAGGTTAGTGCCACTTACCTCCGTTCTACATGATGAATGGAGTTATCTCTCCTTTCCAACAACTTTTGAGCACAAGTTGAAATTGTCTTGCTTAGGGTGCACTTGGTAACTGCTCTGCTCTCTCCACCTACCACACAAATCGATTTAGTTAGACAAGACAAGCTAAATCAAATCTGAATGAACTAAATGAAGATTGCATGCGAATTCAAAAGGAAAAACTAGCAAGAAAAGGAAGGTAATAGTCAAATCAATTTCTCTTAGGCAAAGAGACCCCCTTTTCCAAAGAACCAGGGTGCACTTAGCTCCTATGGCTCTCTTCAACCTGCAAATACACAATAAAATTGTCCCCAAAGCTATCTAATAGAAAAAGTCGGCAAGAGATCAAATCCATTTTCTCAATTTGGAAACAAGAGAGAAAGAGTACAATTTTTTTTGTTCTTTGTATTTCTGAAAATGGCCAAGATTTCTTTTAGTAGAGAGCTCACTCTCTTTTATAGATTGAAAGCGAGGCAAATCCCTAATCCAAAGTGATGGATGGCTATAACATTAAAAGGTAGGAGTGGAAGATCAATGGATGAGATCTTTTCTCTCCTTTAGATTTTTGGAAAATAACTGAAAATGAGAAATAAAAGAGGGGGGGTGAATTGCCTCTTACATCTCACTTTACATGATGAAATAACACTTTGTTGGCAAGTTTAATGTCTAGGATACACGGGGGATCATTAGGGGGTCTCCCCTTACATTATTTTTTAGTTACATTATCATTTACATACTTCATTTTTTGTTGATTTGTCCAACCAAATTCGTCCCAAAGACGATAAATGCACCCCCTTGGTGAGTCATGCCAAATGTTGAGCGGGTGATGCCGGAATGATGATGTGATGATCAAAATATGTTTAGGAGTCCAAAATTAGACTATCCAAGTCATTATTTTCCTTTTCTAGGATTCTCGTTGCCTCACATTCCAATCCTTAGGGATTTTTTAAATTGGACCTTAGGATAAAAATAATTAAATTGTCATTGATTGGACCTTTGACCTCTCTCTCCCAAATTGAAAAACTGATACCGCAGATGACTTACTTGAACTCAAAAACCATAGAATACACCATACGTGTGACCAAATCCAATCTGAGATGCCTTGTTTACAATCAGCTTCAAATATTTAATTTATACTTAGGCTAAATTTCCAGACTCAGGAAAATATTTCCAATTTAGCCAATTAATTCAATTTTGCCACAAATGCTATTTGGAGGGGTTCAATTGACCTGCAAACGCTGATATATGATGTATGATGAATATGTAAGAATCCCATACTATTGTTGACCCATTTGACTAGGTCAAACTCAGGTTTGACTAGGTAAAAAAGCCAAACTTGGTCAAACATTGGCCAAGATGAAAAGTTATAGCTTGATCATGTGCGTAGCCTGTAGACTATAATAAATACTCAATTATAAGGAATATTGACAAACATCTAAACATAACATCATATCCTATTACAAGTGATTACCATGTCACTCCTCATATGACATGTCAACATAGCACAAAAACATAACATCTCACAAAGTACAAGTAAATGAGTTATAAACATATTATCCTCTAATCAAAACCATCACACAGTGTTGCAAAGATCAACCCTCCTCAGTGGGTGGAATGGGTGGTTTAGTTAGAAGGATTAGTCAAGTGAATTGTTGATTAATGGAAGGCATGAATTTCTCTTGGAGGTAAGGGAGATAGGAAGCCTCTATGATTTTTTCTAGTTTGGCAAACACTAGAGAGTAGGGTGTCTCACAAATGGACGATGTGCTAGAAGGAACCCCTTTGACTTTTGCAGACCCCCCTTTCTATTGCATTTTGATACAACAGTTTCGCTTTTCATTTGATTTCTCTCTTTCTTTGGATATTTCTTTGAAGCACTTTATTTGTTTGCAGCCCTTTAGTTAGCTAATGACTGAAAGTTACTAACCCTGGATTGCCTTCTGGGCACCAATTATGGCACGACCTTAGCTCCGCTGCAAGTAGCATCTATAGGTGCGACGGAGTTGCCACAGTAATTCCTTTTTAAAGCAAGTAGGCTTAACCTCTTAATTCAAGGAGTACCTAACTTCCCAGCCACTAACCAATTTCAAGGATGGGGAACACTTGCTTCAAGTCTAAAGGGTGACCTTCTGGTGACTATACCACTTAGGCTCATAACTCAAGATCGATAACTATCCGACAAGAAAAGTTAAGGCTTTGTATTGTTTTGTCACACACATTAGAGCCAAGACACCAAGGAAGACATGGGGGCCATCCTAACAAAGAGGTCATAGAGGGGGAAGTCCTTGAGTCACTTAGTTGTATCCAGATCAACAAAGATTTGTATCATTCAAAATGGAATGAATAGAATAGGGACAAGGTCAATATGGGAAACCAAAGGGTCAGGTAATGATCCAAGCAACACCGTGGAGACCTATCAAAGAACAAAATGTGTACAACACACAAACTAACACAAAATGTGATGCTACGCTAATGTCCTATTCATCATACTTATCAAGTAATCACTAGTTATAAAACAAATCCGAATGCAAGTCAGTCCATCAATGCCACATATAATCATCCATAAAAATAACCTCAGGACACACCGTCTAGTACATAACTGCAACATGTAGGATACATCATAGGCACATACTTTGAGGCACTACAAGTCAAGATCCAATCCTCTGTCCAATAGTGGAGATAACCACTGTATGCAAGGTTCCAAAATGTATGGCAGGGAATGCCAAAATCAGTAGGTAGATGACTTGGGGCCCTACTTTGAAACTTTTCCCACTCAACTAATCCAGCTATAATCTAAAACAATGTATCTCATCCATCTGTGATTGTTGATTTATCTTTGGAACTCATTATCATGGAATGCTAAAAAAATATGGTCTGCTTAGGCATAAATGAGGAGTTAATCCCCCCTTACAAAATATGTGATAACGTTTGGCTCCATGGGGGCAAGTCCTCTAAGGGAGAGAATGCTCGAGAACCGCAGAATCTTTGGTTCACAGCATCCCTCTACGGACAAGGTACTTGCACCTGCAAATGCCACCGCTATACCTCTCTCACAGATTGATCGTCAATATTTGATATATACAAAATACAAAGAAATAAAACTGAAATTGAAATGCTCAAAATTTTCTAGCTATTACTAGAAATGAAAAACCTACTACTCAAACAAAGACAAACAGACACAAGCTCAAACTGTGAAAGCAAAGAAAAACATAAACTTATTCTAATGTTTAAGAGTGAATTTATTCATCCTACCTACTCTACGCTAGACAGTCAAACAAGTGCTAAGTGAAATCATAAACCCAATGCAACCATTTATTGAACAGATCAATCTGATGTTCCTTTCTTTATGGTCAAAGATGGAACAAGTCAAGGATTGTTTAAAAGTTAAGAGAAAGGAAATCAAGATTATTTTAACTTGTTGTTTAGAATTGAGAAAAGATTAGGATGATATAATGTGAGACTATGCTAGGATTAAAACTGATCTTTGCAAATTTCCTCCATCCAAACATCAATGGGACTGGAAAAATGATATGGATTATCCTTTAAATATGATGGAGGAAAGGGATGTGACACTTGATTCGATACTTCATGGCTATCGTGGTTTTCTTCACCCACCTGGCTATTATACTCAATTTCTTTTACTTCATAATCGATGATAGGACAAATCAAGGATAGATTAGAAATTTACGAATTGAAATTAGGATTACCCCAACTTGTTGCTTGAAGATTGGAAAAAAATCATAATGATGTGAGATGAGATCATGCCAAGGAAGAAACTAATCTTTATAGACCATTTCCATCCATTACTT
Source organism: Pseudotsuga menziesii (assembly GCA_001517045.1). Classification (NCBI taxonomy): domain Eukaryota; kingdom Viridiplantae; phylum Streptophyta; class Pinopsida; order Pinales; family Pinaceae; genus Pseudotsuga; species Pseudotsuga menziesii. Next base: position 446,697 of record LPNX010666258.1, read on the forward strand.
AATGGGATCGATTGAATGATAGACATTATTAAGGATGGTCGAAAAGGTATATATGACATTTCACCACTGACACCTTGGCATGTTGAATTTTTATTACTTTCTGCAGTTGGTAATTAAGTGTGTAGATATTTTCATTTTCATATCATAATTACACATTGAAAGTATCAACCATAAGAGAAGAATTTTATTAACCAATTATAGCAGAAAGATAAATGTAGCAAAAAGAAAATGCATCACATAAATAGGTATGCATAGTAGATACCATATTTTACCTTTGGAAAATCCTCTCTCGTCCTGAGGGAAAAACCCAACAACCTTTATTATGATAGATTCATTACTAGAAGGCCAAGTATACATCATGACAATTAATATCAAAGCCCTTCTTACATATAAGGGTAAATACAATCAGAGAGACTAGGTACTTATCTTTATCAGCTAATGTAAGCCTTGTTCAGTATGACATCAACCCTGATTAGATAATCTGCCTATGGGATTCCTTCTAGAGCCTCCAATGTTGACGTCAGCCCTCATGAGATTGACAAATGCCTTCAAGATGATGACAGCACAAGAGATAAAGATAAGCCTGTTGATGAAACCCTTAACAAAATGACTGTAATCATCCTGTCAATGACTGATCAAACCCTAACTTTTTGCCATCAAATGATGTTGACAAAAAATGAGGCTTCCATTGACCAAACAAAGTGTGTTGTAGACTGATTGACTATGTTGTTGACCAAAAGAGGCAGTCATTGACTGGATCGAGGCTATAGTTGTCCGTCCAAACCCTAACAGTGGTTGGGTTGACTGAGTTAAGGCCCTAATCAGGGCTCGGTTCCTTTGGGTGCTTGACTATAAGCCCTTATAGGGTTGTGGGATGCCACAATTTTCTAGTATATGCCCTTATAGGGCTACCGGATGCCACATATGTTTTGTATATGCCCTTATAGGGATTTATGTGCTTGAAACAAGTCCTAATCAGGGATGCTGGAACTTGGAGGATGCCTTAATAAGCCTGCCGTTAGAGCTTGAGTGCTAGAGATATGCCCTAATAGGGCTCTGTGAACATGAAGCAGTCCCTAATCAGAGCTCCAATGGAAGGAGCAGGCCTTAGCAGGACTCGAACAAGATTAAGCAGGGTTTGGGTAGGTTGATCGAACCCTCAAACCTCCTTTAACTACCTTTAAGAGATCACACTTAACACTTGCAAATTCCATGATGAAGAGAGAGATAATAGTCAGCATATAATCCCAAAAATTGTCCTTTTTGGATCAGAGATGAAGATCATGTGTGTTGTTCAAATGAGAGTGCTCTCTATTTATAATTTTTCATTGAGTGAGACAGGGATTAAAGAATCCATAAGTTAAGGAAACCATTCTTCAAAAATCACGTTTGTAATTTTATTTATCAATTAAAATTACTTTAATACTTTTAGTTAGGGTCTTTTAATTTCTTGTGGTCTTTTAATAGGGTTATTGACTACTTGCTTGGGCTAATAATCCATACTTCTCATGCAAGTCATCTCTTAGGAAAATTTGTGATCCCTTCTCTTGGTTTTCATGGTCCACACGTGCCAACACAAATACATCATCATATATAAGGAAGATTACTTGTTGATTGTCTTAGAAGCAACATTAAATGCTCCTCTTCTAATTTCTCATGAAGCCTGAGACAAAACCATCTTGAACTTAAACTCTAGCCCCTCTTGGTCTTCATGATCCACATGAGCCCTAGAACCCTTAGCATCTTTCATTAAGTGTTTTACACTAGGTCCTCTTTCCTTTTCAATGGTCAACTTGTCTTCTGAGTCTTCATCATAAGAAAGGTTTTCTCAAGAAAGATTCCATGTTGATGTTATCTCCTTTACACGAGGGGATCTTATGTCATCAACATCTTGGTTCTCTGTCATTAAGTGTTTTACATTGGGTCCTCTTTCCTTTTCAATGGTCAACTTATCTTCTGAGTCTTCATCATAGGAAGGTTTTCTCAAGAAAGATTCCATGTTGATGTTATCTCCTTTACACGAGGGGATCTTATGTCATCAACATCCTGGTCCCTGACTAGGTCCTCAGCCCCAGGTAGATGCCAATTCTCCTAGAGAATGGTGCTCGATGTTGCCTAAACTTCAACATGGCATTCATGAGGCTCCTTACTAAAATGCTTGAATGTAAACACTTTATTTGAAAATGAAATAGTATAAATAGATTCCAAAGGTTGGGATGGGAGGGTGGATTGAAAGAAGATATCCTCATCATTGGAGGTTGTTGACCATGTTGCCGCCTAAAACACACTTGACCGTGGAAAAGTCTTCCAACTACTAGGTGTGTTCCTAAGGACAACCATGAGTTTAAAACCCAATGCCACCTCGATTCCTAACTCCTTTGTTTAGACCCAACTCCTAAAAAGGTCAAGGGGGGTAGTCCCTATTTACTATGTTTCAAAGGTTGTGTTTTAGTAGTTAAAATAAGATTAGATTAATTTAAGCTCTATGGCAATAAATCATGCAAAAATGCAATAATTTCAAATGACAAGCAAACTCTGCTTTGAAAATTTAACTAAATAAATCAATAAGAAAGAATAATGATCAATTTCTTGCTAAACTAGTGCATATTTCTCTAGGGCTATGGAGTCACAAATAAACTAAATTAAACTTGACAAAATTACCAGATACATCAATTGGAGCTATTCACAATCTACAATAACCGATCATCAAATTAAATTACTGAAAATACACTAAGCAAATAAAACCAACGGTAAGTGAAACTTGCTTGCAACTATGCCGAATCAAATAAAGGACTTGAAATGAAAAATTCTTTGAATAAAGAATGTGCAATGGAGTGCTATTAAAGCAAGTGATGCAATGTTTTACTAATGGTCCTGTATGTTTTAATTAATTTTAGGTCTCACTTGTGCTTAGGGGGATTAGAGTGTTGTACAATAAAATGTAAACTAACTAAGGTGTCTAGCTCCAAACCTTATCCCTCAATTGAGAGAAACAAACAAGGTTCTCTCCTAGCTCCACAAACCATCCCCAAGGAAAAGTAGGGTACTCAATAGGAGGACACAAAATGCCACGAGGCCCCCAATGACCTCTATCCCTCTAGCTTTGCAAGTTAATCCTCTTTTCTCAATTTTGCAATAATAGATTGAAATGCCTATTATTCTAGCCAACTCGAATCTTCTCCCTTTCTTTATCACCTAGGGTTGGACCAACCGGCAAGGGCAGTGAATACGGGGCGAAGATTGGGGTAAGGTTTATTTTGTTTTAAACGAAACAAAGAATTAACAATTATTAACAATGCAAGCCAACACGATATTGCAAGGGTGGCTTGGTCAACTTACTTTTAAGGTGTGGGCAAAATAAAATTGAAATAAAATAGAATGCTATCCGACATGATTTTGCAAGGATGGCATAGCCAAATTACTTGCAAGGTGTGGGCAAAATAAAATAAAAAATAAAATAAAATTCTAACCAAACTAAAACCCAGGCCAATTAACAATTGCTTATGCAAAGGTGGGCAAGCCCAACTTCTTTTACATGCAAGGGATGACAAACAAGGGAAACTTTAGTTTAACTTAAAATGCAAAATAAAAAATCAAGTCTAAGAGACTCTCTTGGACTTGTTACAATGGCTGAAATTTGAACATAAAGAAAAAGAGGAAAGAAGTGGGAAAAATAGTGTTTTCACCCCTTTCTTATGATGGCCTTGAAACTCTCGCTTTGGGGTAGCCTTTGCATCCTTCTATGGCTGAAATCCAATGTCAAATAGTGGAGAAATCCACTATATGCAAGGTTCCAAAATGTATGGCAAGCGATCCTAAAATTTGTAGGTATATAACCTAGGGCCCTACTCTGAAACTTTGCCCACTCAACTAATCCAGCTAAAATCTCAAGCAATGTATCTCATCCATCTACAATTGTTACTCTATCTCTGGAACTCATTGTCAAGGAATGCTAAAAAATATGGCTTCCTCAAGAAGAAATGAGGGATAAATCTCCCCTAGAAATTTTGTGATAATAGTATCAAGGCCACCCATAACAATACCACTTGTAATGTACCTTGATGTACTCATGGGTGGCCGTCAATATAAAAAGAAGGCACAACAATATAATCTGTGTTATCACACAAACTCACACCCTAAGAGATAATGTCCTAAAGCTCAAGGTGTAATTTGATGCATAGTTTTAAAACTCGTTTGATTCAGACAAGTCAAGCCCTGACTGATCTAACTCTTCCTGTGACTTGGCTCAGGTGATCAGTTTTATAACAAACTGGTTGAGTCAAGGTATTGTTGGTTAGTTTGGTACCAAATTGGTCTACTCGGTTCAATCAGTGTGAGACCCGACATGCAGACACAACTTGCCAAAAAGTCAATTTAAAAAAAAAACTAAATACTAAAACCCTAACCCAGTGCAATAAAGAGACCACCCCACCCTCTATTGCCTAACTCCATCTTCATTGAGCAGTTGTGAGCATTTGGAGCTTGAGGAGCAGACTGGTCAGTGTGAGCATTTCCAGTTTTTGAAGCTTGTTGGATAGTCTTCTTGGCTTGTTTGCAATGGAGTTGGCATCTTAGTTAGGAGGCTACATCCCATCTTCAAGCTTGGAGGAGTTGTCCATTTTACTGTGCCCGTTGAACTATAATAGTTGTTTGCCACTATCTAAGTATGTTAACAGTAGTTTGTCCTTGTTCTCTCTTAAAAATGTAAAACAACACTGAAATATGCCTTTTAGTATTTAGTAATAGTTTTAAGCTTTGTTGTAAAAAAAACTAGGATAGGGTTTGCACATTTTGCATTTGAATTTTGCATATTAGTTGACTGCTGAACTTTGTATTTACCATGCCTCTAAGAGGGAAAGACCCTGCAGGGATCCATGTTGATGTTGTTGACAATAGGATGTATTTCACATTTTGCAAGAAATGGATAAAGGGGGGGGATCCATAGGTTGAAGAAACATTTGGATAAGATGCCAAATTGCCCCTTGTGTTGCACCACAAAAAGAGATTAGTGCAATAAGATTGGAATTGCAACAACAATTTGAAGATACAGATAAACAAATTGAAATAAATGTTGAAGTAGGGAGGCAAAGGCTACTTGCCATGATAAGGGGATCTTATTCAAATATGAGCTTTGATTTTGAATACTCTTCCTCTATCCCTTCTTCCAATGTTTGGGACCCCTTTCATTATGTTCCTTCCACTCATGATAATCAACCTAAAAAGAAGATAAAGACCATTCAAAGTTATTTTCCTACACCTCTCCCCACCTCTGCTAGTGCCTCTCCTTCGATTCATACTCAACCCACCTTAGATAACCATTGGAAGAAGCACTTCAAAGAATGTTCTTATGAATACATAGCTAGATGGTGGTATGATGCAGATATCCCATCCAATGTTGCCCCTTCACCTTATTATCGGCCTATGTGGGATTCCATTATTGTTGTTGGTAGGTTCTTCAAAGTCCGTAGTGTGCATGACCTGAGGGGATCTCTTTTGCATAAAGAATTCTTTTCCATAGATGAATACCTGAAGAACTTTAAAGATTCATGGGTCAGAATAGGATGTGCCATCACGTTAGATGGATGGATTAATGGAAGGAAATGTACTATACTAAATTTCCTTGTTTCTTGCGCACAAGGATTCATGTTCTTTAAATCAATTGATGCATCTAATAAGGTGAAAGATGCAGACTTGCTATTTTATCTATTGGATGAGATTGTTGTGGAGTTGGAGGTGAAAAATCTTGTTCAAATCCTCATAGACAATTCCTCTAATGATGTTCTTGTTGTCATGATTTTATAGAGCAAAAACACAACCATATTTTGGATCCCATGTGCTGCACATTACATAGACCACATGCTAGAGGATATAGGAAAACAAGATTGGATTAAGAATACTATAGTGCATGCTAAGAGCATTACAAAATACATCTACAGCTCATGGGTATTGAACCTATTGAGAAAATGTACTATGGGTAGGGAGCTTGTAAGGCCTGCCATAACAAGATTTGCAACACGCTTCCTCATGTTGCAATGTCTTCTTTCTCAACGAAAATACTTGCAAAAGATGTTTTCATGTGATGAATGGAATGCATCTCAATGAACTCACAAACAAGATGGAAAAGACACCAAAACCAATGTTTATGAGACCACATTTTTTAAAAAAGTAGCAGAGGTTGTTAAAACTATCTAGCCCCTTATTAAGGTGGTGCGGTTTGTGGATGGGGAAAAATTGGGCATGGGTTACATATATGAGGCTATGGATTAGGCATAGGAGAAGATAAGGGCAACTTACTAGCATTGGCTACTTAAGTATGGGCCTATTTGGGAGATATTGATAGAACAATCAACTCCATCGCCTTATACATGCAGCTGGGTATTTCTTGAACCTATGGTATTATTATAGGGCTTAATTGTGAGAGATCAAACTGGGAAGGTCAGAGATGGATTGTACGAATGCTTAGAGTGCATGGTCCCTAATGAGAGTGAGAAGCTAGAGATACACTAGAAAATCAATGCTTTCACTAGAGCCATGGGTACATTTGGAAAAAACTAAGCAAAGATTGCAAGAGATGTGAACCACAAGGTAAACAATTCCAAAGTTTTATTATGTTCAATTGTTTAATGATTGATCTTTAAAATTTTGAACTTAAAGCCAAATTCACAATCAAATTTCTTGAACTAACTTTATCTTTACAGCACATTGGTGGGAATTATTTGGTAGCCAATGCCCTCAAATGCAAAAGTTTGCAATTCGAGTCTTGAGTCAGACTTGCAGTGCATCTGAGTGTGAGCGCAATTAGTCTGTCTTTGAGAAAATTCACACAAAGTGTTAAATTTTCATATGTTTAGCTAAGACATCAGTATTTCATTTCATATTCATAACAAAAGCATATAAATAGGATCACTGAAAGATAGACAAGCACAACCATACAAAAGGAACACAAGGATTTATCCTAGGAAAACCCTAAAGGGAAAAACCCAGCAAAAGCTTCCTCAATATAGATGCCCCAAAAAGATAAAAGATAAAAGATAAAACCAGCAAGGAGATCAAAGCCTGATCCTCCTCCTTCTCTAGCTACTTCTCTTCTCCACTAATGCGCTACACAAGTGAGAGTGTGTGTGTCACAAATCAGGAGCACCACACCTCTATTTATATTCATCCGTTCACTTGAATTAACTCATTCGACATGTAGGCTCGAGTTAAATCATGTAGGCTCGAGTTACACATGTAGGCTCAAGTAACCACACTGGGGTGCTAATGACCCACCTTTACAATTAGAGGGGACTACCTCATGACTCTTATTAGTTCTTCCGATTAGAAGTATCGGGGTACAAGATAATACAAGTGGTTCTCCCGGTAGGACCATCGGGGACCACAAAAGATACATATAGAATATTCTTCGAAGTTACAATATTTCAACGCAAAGAAGAGAAACCGTTTGGCACAAAATTTTTAAATGATCTCGTCTTTGTGCAATACAACCTCTGATTAAGGAACGACTAGTTAATGAATATAAGATATGATATAGATCCCATTTTTTTGGCTGATATTGATCTAACCTCAAAATGGGTAGAGGAGTCTCGCCTGGCAGAGTTTGACCTTGATGATGATCTTAATGCGGAATACTTGTAGTGGGTATATTTGGATGTCGATCCAGTAGTGCCAATGGTAGGTGATGCAACCATATATCCAGGCATGGCAGGCACTAGACAACGTAGATGTGCTTTAACTACTAGAAGTGCTCTTGTAGATGTTTGTGAGCAGTCTGATGAGGTTGAGGACTCCAAGGAATTTGAGCTAGATGTTGATGCCGAGGATCTCATTCCTAGCAGTGGTGATGAGTTGATGTTGAGCATTGATGATTGATTATATTGATCTTGTAGGTGTTGTTTTTTGGATTCTAAAAGCATTTAGAGCTTCATTGTTTATGCATTTTCTTTTAGATATGTATTGCACTTGGTGCCATTTTGATATATTCGCCCTTACATGGTATACACATGAGCATATTTTGTCTATAATGGTTGGAATCTCTAAAATAATTTTTTCCATTAAAATTTTAATATTTTATTTACTTTTTTGTAAATCAATTCATTCAGTTCAAAACTTCAAACTGATATGATTCATGGTTGAGTCAGAGTCGGAGTCTGAGTTGACCCTCAACGATTCCAAGTCGAAGTCTGAGTTTTAAAACATTGGGTTGATGAAACTAAGAGGGAGGCCAATGCCACCATACCAAACCCTCTTTTGCTCTTTACGTTGGCTCTTGTCCAACACAAGGGAAGCTTCCCTAGATAAGGATTACCAGAGCTTGCAATGAATTCCAAGGTGAAATGAAGAGATGGATCTAGAAAAACAATGTGGTTTATTATTTTAAGGAATAAGGATGAATGGAACAGAGACTAGTATCTTATCCATTGGACAATATGGGGTCAACTAAGGCTCATATTGAAGCTTAAAGGAATGATTAGAAAGGATTAGGGAAGCAAAATCACAAACCCTAGCCACTCTCAATTTTTCACCAAATTAAGAAATCTACAAAGGAGAACACCATTGAAGGTATTTTCAAATGATCTTGAAGGGATACTTGTCATGCAAAGGATAAGAGAGCATGCAACCATGAAATAAGAGCTATACTACTACTTAACACTTCCAATTGACAATCACCATGTGAAAAAGAAGACTTACTCCATTAATTCTCAAGAGCATTAGCATATGAAGATCCCATCCATCAATGAAACATGAGAAACACAAAACCATCCAATGGAGTGCTTTAAACCATCAAGGAGAAACCAAGAGATATTCAACTAAGCCCTAGGGGATTCCTCCCACAACCCGGCCATGAGAATGAATGAGGAAGGGATACTAGAGAGTTAGCTCAACTTCCTTAACAATAAAATTATAATTCTCTCCTAGGTCCACAACTTACTCAACAAACTCTTCAACCATAGAATACTAAGGTTAAGATCCACTTTTTTGGAGTTAGCTTTCTAGTATTTAGGTTAGAGTCATACTTTTCTTTTTGCATCTCGTTTTTTTGTAGGTTTTGCCTTAGTGATCCTGCTTTGCATTGACACCATAGTATTAAACAGCCTCATTGACCTACATTTGTGGTGATTCGTTGGAAATTAATAAAACGATCTTGTCTTATCTTATTTTATCTCCAATCAAAACAATAAAATAATGCTAGATCATAACCAACTCATGCTGTGGAGTCAATAACGAATAAAATAAAGGTGGTTATGCAAAGCATCCTTCCCCCAAGTGGATGTCTCCAAGAAATATGCTCCTCAAAGGCATGTGCAGCTCTCCAAGAGAAACAGACACCTTCCAAATGGTACGTGTGGACAAAATGTAGTGCGTCTCTTTAAATGATAGCTTGAAATTGCCAACTTCCTCAATATTTATCAAATTTTCTATTACAACTGCTTTTTGGAAATTTCATGGCCACTATGCATCTTATGGCGTTGAGCTAGGAAAATTTTGGGTACTTTGTCAAAAGATAACTACTCCAAAGCTAGGACACCCCTTCAAAAGGCTCAAGATGATGTCCACATGCCAACAATAGTCCTTCCATCTAGGACACCACCTCCAAAGGCTCAATATCCAACATACCACCTCATCAAAAGTTCAAACATGAGGAAATGATAGGTCCATGGAATAAGGAGACCACCTATCAAGATAGGAGCATAAATCCAAAAACAAAGTCCCCACAATACTCAATCAACCTCATGAAGGAAGGAGACGACCCCTTCTTCTAGCAATAAAGAATAACCATGCATCAAAATGTGTGTCAAGAGAGAAGATCAAGGGGAGCATTTCACTAGCAATGATAACCAATTGTGTCAAGATGCCATCCATCTTCCAAGAAGCTAGGGCACCTCAAGGAAAACCAACAATAAACCATCCCTAAGTGTGAATCACATCAAATGAACTAGAGTGGTCCAATAGAAAGCCTCCAAATATCACTAAATCACACATACAAGCCAACTGCTATATAAAAAGGGATGGTCATTTTCATCAAGATGTCAAATTAACCCAGCAATGCTAGGGCGCTTCATTAAGGGGTGATCAATATGTCATGAGAGAGTGGTATATGAATGAAATATGCCATTATACCCTAGAGCATTGTATCTAGGAGACCTCAAACCCACATAACCACATCAATAATCATGTTGTCAAACATCCCATAGGCAATACTTTATCAAGGAGAAATTATTAACACTTAACAATCATTAATGCGAAGTGTTACCTCAAAAACTAGCACTCTTCCATGATCAAAGATAAGTGAACCCAAATGAAGCATGTGGACTCAAATAAGATAAGTGGTCCCAATAGAGCCAGTGTTGTAATCGGTAACTCTTTAAGGAGATACACCTAATGTCACCTCAATGTAACCCCCTTCCTCTGTAGACCCCGCTCCTTCGACCATGGAAGGCTCTCGGAAATGAGGTAAGAATAGACTTGCAACAACCACAATAGTAAACACTTCTATCCCTATAAGACCTTCCCACCAAGTGTAGACGAGTGCCTAATGGAGTCAACGATATATGTCTACAATAAACCATTTAACTTGGAAGGTTAGGAGCAATGATAAATATGTAACTTGTTGATGTTATTTTCTGCAGTAAAAAACATCAATACAAAACATGAGATATCTCACAAACTGACCGTTGAAATTTCATGAAATTTACCTCCTAGCATCTTGCAAGGAAGCACGTATTAGTCCCCCTAGGGTGCCCCTATTTTAATGGATGAAATATGTATTTGATATTGATTTATGCTTTATGTCTACAATTTAATGCAATCAAGGTGGATCAGAAATATTCTTGGCCTCAAATCCCCTTAGGGTCCTCCCAGTTAACCTAGAATTTGACCCAAATTTCCTGCAAACCCTAGGGTTTGACTTTTCCTTCGAGAGGGACCTGCAATAACACAATAATCAGATCTGCAACAATCCCTAAGGGCTGATGTCACCTAACCCTAGGATGACATCTCCTTATTTAGGGCACTTTAGGGCTAAAATTTGACCGTTTTAGTATTTTTTCTAACTTTTTTGGATGTTTTCGATATTTTCTTCAAGTCTGAAGTTTATTGCTTCAATTAATATTTCAGAATATAACAAATTAAATAACTAGGGCATAGAAATAAAATATTTTTAGATTTTTGCAAAAATATAAAAAAATTAGGGTTTTTGCAAAAATAGATTTTTTTAAGGGTTTTTCACGATATTTGATTTTTTTGTATATTTTGCAATATACAATACAAAATTTTGATAAAAGAAATTATGAGGGAAGATGAGGGAAATAAAGACCTAAGTCCCTTCTTGACAAGGCCACCAAGGAATCGTGGTTAGCGTTCCTCTTAAGAATTGACAATCTAATTTCGATGAATTAGGGAAAACCCAAGAAACCCTAGGTTGTGTTGGTCTCAACCTAATTAGGGAAAAGAGAGGTACCAAAGGTTGGACAAGAGAGATCCTCCAGGGATGGATGTCTCACTTACAAGACTAAGTTATCATGCATAAAAAACCCTAATTAACTCTTACCTTGGATGTCTCTGACAGTACAAGACAAGAAAATTCTTACTACAAAAGAAAAGCAAAGAAGAAGAGAGTAACCCTCTGAAGAACTCTTTCTCTTAGAAAAACCTTGCAAGATTAAGTATCAACCTTCAAACACTAAGAAAATACCACATTGAAGCTTCTAGATTCCAAGAAGATAGGTGTGCACCACTTAGCCAAGATAGACAAGTAGGAAAAGAGAAATAACTTTATCTGACCCCATGATCTTGTGTTACAAATGAATGAGTGTATTATTTGTGTGTGTGACAAGACATGCCTTTTCTAAAAGACAACTTTTCACTCCTCTAGGTCAGCCTACCTAAAATAACTTAAAATGATTTTTCAATGAATTTTTAGGGTTTGTCACCCACAAGCCAGGGAGTAAACCTCATAAGACATAAAATAACAATAAAAATTATGACTTTTTGCAACTTGATGAAATGTTGAGCATAGGAGAAGGCTTTCATGTCCCAACTAACCCCACCGATGTGCTTTTTCCCTCAATCCCCTCCTTAGATGGTATGGTCTCTTCAAAAGGATGATGCCACCATCAAGTTGGCTTGCTTCAGACAAGAGGAGGATTTACACATGAGAAAAATAGGTCCAAGTAGGTATAAATGATGTGTGCTAAGATGGGCATAACAACCTTTACATGCGCAATCACCTCCACAAAGCATAAAAATAAGTGTTGCTATGAGCCCCTAAGCCGTGCATCCTAATGGAACCATCCCAAGAAGCATCGTACACCAACACATGGGCATAAAAGCCCAACATGACAGGGGGATTTTTCCCATCAAGGGGCAATCAACAATGCCACTAATCCAACACTTCCTGGAATGAAAAACAAGAGGACCTACATGACTAGACCACGAGTCTTGAGCCCCACAAGACCAACACTTTTACATAAACAATTCCCAAACTTGGCCTTTATATTGAAAAAATACTCCTCTTTGGCATAATTGGCATGACACATTACAAAACATCTGGAGGGTAACAACTGGCTCCAACTGCAAGACATGTGCTTCTCTTAGAAGTGTGTGAGAAACTTTGAATATTTTGTGACTTGCAGACCTACAGACACTTAAAACAATAATTTCATTAAACACATCAGAGATAGACACTTATCCCTTGTTCAAATCCAAATGAAATGCAGTGAATTACAAGTGCAATGCATGGGAAAAAGTAAATGGCAAAATCAAATGCTTATGTAATAGATTATGTAACCTACCTACCTACTCTAAGCATGATGAGAGAGATAAGTCAAGTAAAATTATACTACCAGTGAAGCCACCTTAGCATATTATTCATGCTAGGGATTCTCCCTTTCTCTTTGAAAATAATACAAGACAAAACCATGTCAATGATGAACATAGTAGAAGTTATTACCTTCATCAAAATGTAGTTGTAATGATAGAAGAGATCATGGACCTAGAAGCCTTCAAACTCTTGCGACGAAGAAATGCTTTTCTCACAAGCTCTCTCTATCCAAGCTTGAATAGGGCTCAAGTACAAATTACCTTGATCATATACATGCTCTCCAAACTTTGTTTGTTTCCCCAAATGTCTTTTAAAACTAGCAAGAAACCTTGAAAGATAAGACTAGAAACGAGATCTCAAATCTTCCCTAGGAGAGGGCACACTGTGTTGCTATGATCTTGCAATAAAAAAATCTTTTTGTTGTCTAAAACCTGCATTACTTCCTGAGGGACATGGCTATGAATGATAGTTGAGATCTACCCTAGGAGAGGGTAAACCCAGTTGCCCAACATTTGCGATAAAAATCTCCATTTGTAACCCCATAGCATCATTAATGGTCAGCAAGTGCAAATATGGCATTGCACGATACACCTAAATTATCTAATATCACTATTGGGACCAATAGTGATATCTAAAATATATTGGGCCCAATGTTGTTACACAATACACCTCAAATATTTGATATCAAAATATCAATATTAGATATCACTGCTCACGAGTGAAAATATGGCGTTACATTGTACACCATTGGTTCGTGGGCCACAGACATCATATTTATGGAGCGATCCATTGCCATAAGAGAGTTATCCATTCAAACACAACTTGTAATATGGAGGGGTTGGCCCACATGAAGGCACTATTATATAAAACCGATATGAGCCAGACATCAGATATGAACCATTCCTTATCAAAATGTTAAGGTGGGACAAATTGCTTGGGAATTTTCTTTGTGGTTGGGATGAAGTATCATGGGGTTAAATTGGTTGGGCATTTTCAATATTTAAAATATTTTATGTCTACTGTGTGTTAGTTTTGGTAGCTTGGAGGTACCCTTGCATCATGTGCCTAGGTGTAGGGGTCGAAGCACACGGGGTCTCATTAATGACATAAATTGACTTTATTAAATGGTTTGTAAAGTACTTTGTGAAAGTGAGTTTATAATATTAAAGTGAAAAAGTGTACTTTTTTATTTTAAGGTGAAGGGACTTTTCAAATGTAATGTGATTTTTATATAGTTTCACTAAAGAGATTTAAGTGAACTTGAGATTAAGTCTCATTGGTCGATCTTGTTGGCCAAGATCAAATCTGGACCATAGAAAGTGAAAAGTCATGGGAGTTACCCTAAAATGTAAGTAAAAAGAGTTTTATGAGACCATTGGCACACATTCCAAAGAGAGCATTTTTGGAGTGGCTCAAATTCCAAGAGAGGAGTTTGAATAGAAGTGAGAGGAATGAGTTTCGAGAGAGGAAGGGGCTGAAATAAGAAAGTGAAGAGAAGAGAAGAGGTTGATCTAGAGGGGGCGCACTTCTCCAAGTGGGAGAGGTGCAAAAACTTGAAGGAGAAATCAACATTTGGAACAAGGTGAAGGGGCATGTTTCCCAAAGTGAAGGGCACGAACTCCTAGGCAAATTGCAGCTGAAAGTGAGTCTGCACACTAGAAGAAAGTGAGGCCGTATAGCACAGAAATCAAGGCAGCTAGTGGACACAAACTTTGAGGTGAATTTGTTGTATTTTTGTTCTTCTGTTTTTCACATATTTCGAGGTGTGTTTCTGCTATTAGAGAAGTTCTACTTTGCAGGCCATATTGTAGAAAATTGGCCATTGTTTTCTATGGAAGAGTTTGGGCTTGTTGACTGGGTATTTCTTTGGCACAGTTTCCAAAAAATTGGTTGCACAGTGACTGAGAAAGTATTGTTTACTTTCTTTTGTAATTTACCTGTTGTTGTACTCTCTAACATTTTTCCTAAGAAGCCCAATAAATACTCTCTTGACTGGTTTTCCCCTTTGGGGTTTTTCCAGGGTCTTTCGACCAAACTACCTTTGTTAAAATTATCATTTACAGTTTATTGTCATGTGTTTATTTCAGCTATTAAAGAGTACTTAATACTGTATATCAACTTACAATTAGAAGAAGTATGCAAGTGAAATGTGTTTGATTCATTGCCTATAGAAGATTGATATCAGAGTTGTATTAGGTGTATTTGGACAGTGTTTGAGTCTGATTTTCAACACCATGTAACGCCATTGGGCCCAATATATCTAAAATATCTGATATCTCTATTGGGCCCAATAGTGATATCTAAAATATTTCAATATAATAGTGGAAGGGCCTTTACAACATTGATATCTAATATTTGCTTATTATTTGACCACATTATTGGGTATTTGAATCACTCAGTTAGATAAACATATAACTGAATTATATATATATATATATATATATCAGCAATCCATGAACCTTGTGTAAGTTTGGTTTACTTCGTCATAAAGATAATGCATTGATTTTTCTTTATTTTTCAAAAAACTATTTAATGATTTTATTTGGCACAAAATCTCTATTAAGCTCTGTGAAATCTTCTTACTTACATATATGCTTAATTAAGTTTAGATATGAACTTGTACAAAAGAGGCTTTGTCAACTACACAAAACTAAAATATGGGTTGTAGCATTCAAAATATGATTTTGTTCATTAAATTTTCTACATCATCAAATCTTTGCTTCTTTATTTTCTCCAAAATAGTCATTCTCCTTTTCCCTACTCTATGCATCTTAATCTATCACACTCTTTAATTTCCTTCATGTTTTGTTATAGCTCAACTTTAACATCAGTGTGAATATATGTAAAATATTGTGAGAATTCCTCATAACTTTATTTCCCTCTACCCCATCCCAAGCCCAATGTCAAAAAGACATATCCCTTTCAGCATTAATGATTGGAACAACTTTTTTTATGCATGTATGGGATTCCTAGGAAAGTTATCCAAAAGGTAGTGTAATTCTTGTTATACCCAAACTTATGCATTATGGCTATGGGTAATCCATTATAAACATTGTAAACAATTTGAAGAGAAATTTTTTATTTAGAATATTTCTTCTTGAAGTGTATACGTAGTTTACACTTGTCAACTGAAATACAATATTTTTTCAAGTTTTCATTATGGAAGGGTTGGATACATATTTACCTTTCAACATGAAATTAAGAGTAGCCCTTCAAATTTGATCACTGCTTATGAGTAGTTGATAAGTATCGACCTATCCATAAAATAACTTAGACATCCTGCAACCACATATAAGACTTCAAAAATCCACATGAGATGAAAAGGGAATGGCCCCATGGGTGACGTGACATAAAATATGGATAGCTCCCATAACATAAAGTATCAAAGCTTAATCATGAGACCAGTCACTGCCCCACTGAAAATAATGTAATTTTTAAACATGTGTGCCATGATATAAGTTTAAGGTAGTGGATGATACATTTAATGAAAAAGAGGGGATGATCCCATCACATTATAAAATACAAGCTCCAATGGTAAGGTAGTGGATGATACATTTCATAAAAGAGGGGATGACCCCATCACATTAGAAAAGGCAAGCTCCAATGAATGCCCTAAAGTGCATCTTCTATAAAAATGGGTTTGGACTAATTAAAATATTAATATGCCACCTTTACATATGTGGAATCAATATGAGCTCGAGGAAATAAGTTTATGGTTAGCTCCATATAATATATTAACACCATCCAAGGGGACCATGTGGGATATCTTTTCTTAGGGACAAGCAAATAACATCAACATGCACCAAAATAATACCATGCCACCTGTCAATCTATCAATAATAGTAATTGGGGCTGTCCACCAAAAAAACCATGTCATCATCTCATCATTGTTCAACACCTTGGGTCTCAAAACCATATGTTCTAGGAGTAATATCATTTGAGCAATATACCATGATGAAGTAGCAAGCATAACCGTTAACTATCCAATGACGTGGTGATCCATCGGCCACTGATATGCAACCAAAAAGACAGAACCAAGCCATGACAATCCATCACGACAGGAGAAATAAGCCTCCAACACTCACGACAATCAAGAAGCCAAATGGAAGCAACATCTCCAAGTCAATCCAAATATCATGAAGCTATCACCTTGCAAATACCTACAATAAGTGATGCAAATCACACATGTAATCCTCATCTAATATGAGGGGTAACACTAATAACAATGGTTGATACTCATTTCCCTTGATTAGATTATGTCTATTAGTTTGGGTGTATCACTACATTAATTATTAATTATTATTATGATTCGATGTCATATGTGTGTGTGTGTCCTAATTAGATTATGTCTTTTAGTTAGGGTGTATCACTTATATATATTTGTGTGTGTGTATGTGTGTGTGTATGCATATATGTATGTATGTATGTGTGTGTGTATGTTCATTTCAAATTGTAAATTAAAAAAAAATGTTATTTAAATTTCTAAACAAGAATCAATAATTTAAATTCGAAGAGGATGAAGTTTGGGAAATTTTGAACATATCTTTGAATGGGAAGAATAACTTACCAACAAATCTCCTTCAAGCTCCCCATAGAAAATGTTCCAACATAGCTTTCAGTCAGCTCCAAATACCTCCAAGCATCAATGGATGCCAAAACTTCAAGTCGATGATATTCTCACAATGAGAAGTGTGTGAGGCAAAGAGAGTGGGGAGGGTGTTTATAAAGTTGATTTTATGGTTTTAGGGCGCTTTTTTTTGTTATGTGGCTCAATGAGCATGACCCAGTTAGCTCATGGGATTGGTCAATTGGACTAGTTCATGCCTGACATGATTGTCTTCGGTTCAAAACAAGTTTAGACAATTAGTTCGGAATGGTTTGGGTGCAAATAGGTTAAAGCAGGGCTGAGGGGGTTGTTTATAAAGAAGATTTTATGGTTTTAGGGCACTTTCTTTTTTACTTTTATTTTGTTATGTGGCATAGTGGGAATGACTCAGTTAGCTTATGAGACCAGTCAGTTGGACTAGTTCATGCTTGACATGATTGTCTTGGGTCCAAAACAAGTTCATAGAATTATTTTGGGTGCAAATAGGTTAAAACCCACTGATTTTATTCAAAATGTCTATCTCTAATCATTGATCAATATGACAAATGCTTTTAAAATTTATGGTTCTCTTGTTCTATGAAGGATTTGGGAACTTGAGTTGCATATTGTTTCCCCTAGCAGTGTGATAGATATAGGAGAGGCATTGACATTTCCATATGTCCAATATAGTCATTAGATATTCCTAACTTAGAGGCATCTCATATCCAATGATTTCTTTCCAAGAGGCTAGTTAGGAAGGGGCTTGTATGTTGGAGGGACTTATGGGATGAGGACACAACAAAGTGGAATACATGTCCTTGCTTCTTGAGTGAGTATAAACTCGTGCACTTTGATTAGTTAGCCATTCATGAAATTCAATATTTTATCTCGACTGATGAATCATATAAACTAAAATATTCACGCTATAGGACGCAATCAACATGATTGACTATGGTGATATGATAATCCCATTAGGCTAGATAAAACTTCTTGTTTATATCAGGCTCTTCATCCATCTTATATTTTACAAGAGACTGTGAGCATAAGATGGGGACTCTCATACGAGGAAGTCAAGTGGGTTAATTTCTTTCAAACAATTTGGTCCTACAGGTCTTTGCATGGCCACTAATCTATTAAGGGTTATCCTCCAAGGAGAGTTGTTTCAAATGTGGTTCATGGATGCTTTATGCCCTGTTAAAACCATTCACCTCACTTCTTGGACTTGTAAGTGTGGTCGGGCATGTTGAGAACTTGTATGGGATACTTGCCACCATATCCTCTAGAGTATATTTTTTTGAAACTCTACCCTGCTAGTTGATGTTGATTACATTGGCCCTTTGCATTTTAGAGGAGCATGAAATTGCAATAGAGTTTCTTTAGTGTATATCCTCTGGAGTAATAGATGCGAGGTTACCTTTAGTGGATTTTTGCTCTATACCTCTTCATTTAGAGAATGACTTTTTGATGAAATAGATGTACAATTCAAAGCTAGGGGCACTATCATTAGAAGAGATGTGAGAGGTTGAGATTAGGGCTTAGTCTAACTCATAAGCCTTGACATTTTCCTTTAGGTAGACTGACACCATTTGTACATTTGTATTGTGATTTTAATCTGTTAATATAAGCAAATTTCCCCCTTAAATTTTTTTTTTTGCAAAATATGGAAAAACTGGCCAAATGAAAAATATTAGCAACATTTCCTTAACAGTAGCAATATTGTCCTTTGTTTTCTAAGTTCAAAAGTTGGTCCTCAACACCTTATCTATTTTTGTTATCTTCATAAGTTACTTTCTACAATTATGTGTTCTTATATTACATATTTATTACATTGTCTTTATAGACTTATAGTGCTATATTTGTTTTTATTGATTTTTTTAGATACATACAGTAATTTAATGAAATTATAAGTATTTTTTTTGTCCCATTCTTTATTACATTAGAGAATCCGTTAATAAAGCTTATAATTTTATCATAAGCATCTAAAACCTTTTGTATCGTTATACTATTGACAGGACTTGTTTGCAGTAGCAGTGGACCAACCATTTCGCTTCCCATCCACATTCACATTTGTACTAAGGGCATTTTCAACTCTTGAAGGTATACACATTATGGTTGGATCTCTTTCATGCATTCAAACTCGTAAAAAAGTACAAACTCTAAATAGGAGTGAAATTATTAGTGACTAAAGAGAGAATCAATTGTAAAAATTTTCAAATACTTTTTGTTTTAAAAAATGCATCATATTTTTTTGAATAAAATACTTCCTTCAACTTTAATATAAATAGTAAATGTATATTGATCATTTTATACCTTAAAAAAAAGAGTTCCGAACAAACCCACCACTAGCACTCTCAAAACTACATCTATTTCATTACTAAACAAGGTAAAAGTGAATCAAGAATTATACATCATTAAGCCAAAGGAAAATCTCCTCCCTAAATAAGCAAGAAGGGAAAACATGTTTGCTTGGTCTCAACCTCAACAAAATATACATTTTTTCTAAGAGAAATTCCTATCAATTTGTATCCCTAAAAGGGCCCCAGAAATTCCTATAAATTTGTATCCCCAAAAAAGATCCATTTCCAATGAAGAGGGGAATAAAAATAATACATTAATTGGTAGCAATCGATACCCCAAAATCTTCAAAAACCCTATTTTCACATAGAGTGCTTAACCATTTTTGTTGTAAGACAAATCATGAAATGCCAATTGGTAAATCCAAAACAATGTAGTTGATCCTTAACCACAAAACTATTATGAAGGACCAACCATCCAAGTACTCTAGACTCGAAAGAAAAGTGGGACTTCTAGATCTCTTTGCACCATCTAATACATCTCATTACTTTGAAGGCTTCACTTCTGATTAAGTTAGACATAAATACTGTAAGATGGTTGATTCTAAGTATTAGAGGAAACTTTAACTTAAAAATGGTCTCCTAAAAAACATTAACAAATGGATAAAAAATCGATAAAATAATGCTATGTAAACAATTTTTTAATATATATTATTTTTACTAAAAATTCCTTAAATTAGTTCAATTATGATCAAAATTGTAAGTTTGGTGTAGTTTGTAATACCTAACAAAAAGGAATTAAATACACATTCCCATCTTAAAGTGTGTTGGGGAGATTGTTGGCTAGACTGACATAGAGGTTTTCTGGTTGTCATTAATGGCATTCAGATTTAAGATGATGAAGATCAATGGTGGAAAGAAATTCCGCGGATCGGAGATGCAAGGTAGAATTAAGTTTTTGTATTTGCGGAGTCCGTTAAAAAGTGCAACTTTGAAGGGCTGAGATCGACACAAAGCAAGATCCACGGCGCTAAAACATTCCGCCGGTTGAACATGCCCGGATGAAGAAACTTTTTCAAATCGTAGAATAGGTTAATTGATGGAAAGATCAAGTGGTTGAGAAAGGAGTGGAGATAGATATACGGTCGTGAATAATTCCGCGGATTGAACTAGCGCGGAAAAAGTCAGGATTTCAATTCGCGGAAAGTGGTAGAAGCTACAGAGATTGACGGTTACAATAAGAGATCGGATTGATCGACGAACAAGGTGAATTCCGCGTTCTGAAGATGCTCGCTCGATCAGAAGTGAAAGAATTAGCGGAATGTTAAAGTTTTCAAGTTTGAACAGTTCCGATGAAGACAAATTATAGATCAACGGTTGATGTTGATTCCCCCCAAATCAAGCTGTGTAGGTTGATAGTGTTGAGCTTTTGTATGAATATTGGTTCCTGACTTCCGAGCCGCAATGACCGGTGGATGGCTTCTTTTGTTCATGACTGCTATGGTGGTTGACTTCTCTAGTTCATGGCTGCTACGGCGGATGGCAAAGGAAGTTTGTGAAGCGCTTAAAGGCGTAAATCATGAGAATGTCAAAAAACGTTATGTGTATAATCTAACGGTCACAGGCAGTTATAGAATGATAATTGATTCTTGATCCGAAATATGAAAGGTTGGGAAGCTGAAGCAGTTGAGATGTACGTGTATAAAGGTGAGCTGAAGCGAACTGTGTAGAGTTAGCCGTTCAGTAGAGATGCTGAACTCGGTAAGTAAAGAAGAATGATCTGAAGAAGAGATAGAGTGAAGAGCAGAGACTAAGTATGCACAGACCAAAGACCAGACAATGAACAAAACAGAGAATGGGTAGCAGAGGCAGAACAAATGAGAAGCAGAGATAAAAAAAACCAGAAGAAGAATGAAGACAAAAGCCGAGTATAGCAGAATGAAAGCAGAGTAGAAGAACAGAATAGAGATGAAGTGGTAAGCATCGTTATATCAGTATCATTGTATTGTATTGATTCAAAGTAATTCTAGCAAAATAGGGTGGTAGGGTGGTGCTAGGGAGGATTGTTGTCCTCAAGATTCAGTGGTTCTAAAGAACTTTGAGAATTGGTGCTCTTTACAAGTCGGTGCTCGTAGTTCAGAGGTTGTAGCCTCATTTGAGTAGGAGCTCAAAGAAAGAGAAGATGTACAAAAGTTGAAGCTTTCCTGACATCCTAAGAAGAAGAGGTTTTTCCCTTTATGGGTTTCCTCATGAAATCTGTGTTTCTGTGTATTTTGTGTGATTGAATGATGATGGTTTGCTTTACATGTTAAATCTGCTGCAACAGAGTTTCTGCTAATAAAGAATGAATATAGAATTCCTCATAACATATTGACTGTCATAAAACTTCAAGGATAAAAGTTTTATAAAATTGTATAAGATTGTTTAAGCACAGAAATTAATTGATTCACCCCCTCCTCTCAGTTAATTGAATACTTTCAACAATTGGTATCAGAGCCGGTTCCTTTAGTCTAAGGAAGATCTGATACGCTTAAACATGACAAGTCATGATGGTTCAACCAATAAAGCTCCTCTGTTTGATGGAACAAATTTTGCTTTTTGGAACATTAGAATGAGAACATACCTAATGTCCTTAGGTGTTGATGTTTGGGAAGTGGTAGAAACTGGATATACGAAGCCTATTGTACTAGCTTCCAAAGATGATAAGCTAGAGTTTAGTTTTAATGCAAAGGCAATGAATGCTATACTGAGTGGTCTTTTAGAAGCTGAGTTTGTAAAGGTAATACATTTTGAATCTGCAAAAGAAATGTGGGATAAACTCATTAGTAGCTATGAAGGAAATGAAAAAGTAAAAGATGCCAAACTTCAAACTTACAGACTGAAATTTGAACAGCTAAAGATGAATGAGGATGAGACTGTTAGGAAATATTTCTTAAGAGTTGAAGAACATGTCAATTCCATGAAGGGTCTTGGTGAGAAGATTGGGGAAGCTCCTCTTGTTCAAAAGATTTTGAGATCTCTACCTGATAAGTTCAATCCAAAAGTCTCTGCAATAGAAGAAATGAATGATCTGAAAACCTTATCTATTGACGAACTTCTAGGAACTTTAACTGCCTATGAAATGAGGATCAGTAAAGATAAACCTACCATTACAGAAGCTTCTTTTAAATCAGACAAACATGCAGATTCTGAAATGGAAGAGATTGAGGCAAAATTTGTAAGAAGACTAAAAACTGGATCAGGAAAATATAAAGGGAAGTTGCCTTTTAAATGTTTCAACTGTGGTAAGGTAGGGCACTTTGCATCTAAATGCCCTTGTAAGGAAAAATATCAGAATTCTGTTGATGAAGAGAAACACACATTAAGAGATACAATAAAAACAATAACTACAAAAAGAAAAGTTTGTGTGTAAATGATGTTGATCCCTCAGAAGCTACAGACAGTGAGTCATCTTGTGAAGATAAATTGAATGATTTTATGCTTATTGCCATAGAAGATCTTGAAGATGAATATGCTGGAAGTGATATGAACAATGAAGATGTTGTAGTTGATATTGAAGGTGAGTTGATTAGTGCATTGGAAGAAATTGATAGACTCAGACTAAAGAAGAGAAAACAAAAACAATTGCTAATGTAGTATGAAAAGAATGTTAAAGAATTGAGTACAGATTGTATCTTGTTAAAGGTAGAACTAGAAGAAGCAAAGAAAATAAGCGATGTTCTAAAAGAACAATTATCACAAAAAAAGATAATATGTGAAGCATTGGAGGAAGAAGTAGTGAAATTCAGAAAAGAATTGGAGAAATTTCAATCTCTCTATCATCAAAACTTGTCAAGTATTAAAGCTTCAAAAGAACTAAATAACATCCTGAGTAAGCAAAGATCTCCTTTGAACAAGACTGGTATAGGTTATGAAGAAGGTACAAGTAGTAGTCAATCAGAAAACAATGAAACAACTAAGGTGATTAACTTTCAAAACAACAATCAGCTAGAGTACACAAAGTCAACAAATTTCATCAAAGTTGAAGCGAATAAAAACAACAGTGAAGTTAAACTAATGAGTGGTAAAGATGATATATCTACAGGAACAGATAACAGTGCTCTGCAGTCAAGAAAGCATGAAGAAGAGGTAAAGAACATAATGACAAGGCAATCTATTTCAAGAAAACAGCCAAAATTTAGGTACCAAAATTTTTTCAATGGTTACTGTTATTGTTGTTCTGACTTTGGTCATAAAGTTGTAAATTGTGTTTTTAACTTCAGAAACATACAACGAAGAATGTTTAGCAATAACCAAATATTGCAAGATAAAGTGAAATAGTCAATGAGCCAACAAGAGCATCATTCTATTCCATCTCCAACTAGAAGAAGAGCTCATGCTAGAAATATCAATTCTTTTGAGTTGTTGTACAACATGCCAGAATGTTATATTTGTCATAATTTTGGACACAAAGCCACAAAATGCTATTTAAAGAATTATGAATCAGATTCAAGAGTAGATTATTCAATTAAAAAGGCAAAAGTATGGAAGAAGAAAGAAAACAACCAGTGTGGGTTAGTGTTTTCTGCTGAAAGACGAAAGGACCCCTGGTATATTGACAGTAGATGTTCCAAACACATCACTGGGGATAAAAGTAAATTTCTATCTCTGAGCGAACACAAATCAAGAGATGTAACTTTTGGAAATAATGCTCTAGGGAAAATCAGAGGCAAAGGGTTGGTAAGTCTAAATAGTAAAGGAAAAGCTCAAGATGTATTGTTTGTAGATGGCTTGAAGCATATTCTTTGTAGTGGCAGTCAGGTATGTGACAGAGGATGTGAAGTTGTTTTCACCTCTAAAGAGTGCAAAATAAAATCTGTATCTTCAGGACAATTGGTTGCCAAAGGTATAAGAACAGAAAACAATGTCTATGTTTTGAAAGAAGATAGGAAGAGTGTCATCTAAGTAAGTATGATGAGAGTTGGCTATGGCATAGAAGACTTGGACATTTGAATTTTGATCATTTAATCAAGCTTAAAAACAATGGAGCAGTAAAATATTTTCCTAAGATATCAAAACCATATGACTCTGTATGTAAACCTTGTAAAATGGGAAAATTGACTCGAACTCAGTTTAAATCCAAGAGCTTCACATCAACAGATACACCTCTTCAATTAGTGCATGTGGATTTATGTGGACCATCAAGAAAGGAAGGCACAGGAAAAGAAAACTATTTTATGCTGGTTATTCATGATTATTCTAGACTAATATGGGTTGCTTTCCTGAAAGAAAAATCTGAAGCATTTGAAAAATTCAAAGTATTTAAGGCTCTGACTGAGAATCAAACAGGAAAAAGATTAAAAGCAGTAAGATTTGATAGAGGAGAGTTATGTTCAAAGGACTTCAAAGAATTCTGTGATGAACAAGGAATCAAAAGAGAATATACAATTTCAGGGACTCCACAACAAAATGGAGTAGTTGAGAGACAGAATAGATCAGTTCAGCAGATGGCAAGGTCAATGATGAATGAAAGAAATATTTCTCAGACATTCTGGGTAGAGGCAATTCACACATCTGTTCATATTCTGAACAAAGCCCACTTAAGGCCAAACAGTGATAAAACTCCTTATGAGTTGTGGTTTGGGAGACCTGCTTCAATCAAGCACTTTAAAGTCTTTGGAAGTAAATGTTATATAAAAAACAATGATGAACATCGTGGCAAATATGATCATAGGGCTGATGAAGGTATCTTTTTGGGGTATGCTACAAACAGTAAAGGATACAGATTCTATAATAAGAGGTTACATAAAATGGTTGACAGCATTGACATTAAAATTGATGAAGGTATGCATGTCAAAGACATTCAAATAAGTAGTGTTGAATCAAATACAAAGGATACAACTGAAGAGGAAGAAGAACAGGTCCAAGAATCAGAAAAGGAAGACTCCGAGTCAAATAATGAAGGTACAGACTCACAACAACAATCAGTAAAACCCTCTTCAAGAATTATTTGAAAAAATCATCCTGAAAGTCAGATTATTGGTAACAAGAATGAAGGTGTATAGACAAGAAGAAAGTTACTCAAGGATTCAGAACAGTCTCACATTGCTTTTCTATCTATAATAGAACCCAAGAATTATTATGAAGCCAGTGAAGATGAAGATTGGATAAAAGCCATGAATGAAGAGCTTGATCAGATTGAAAAGAATAATATTTGGGAACTTGTTCCTAGACCAACATACAAGAATGTGATTGGTTCCAAATGGGTGTTTAAGAATAAAATGAATGAACAAGGACAAATTGTGAGGAATAAAGCTAGATTGGTTTGTAAAGGGTATGCTCAAATTGAAGGACAATATTTTGATGAAACCTTTGCACCTGTGGCAAGAATGGAAGCTATCAGAATGTTTCTTGCTTATGCCTGTCATAAGAAGTTCAAAATTTATCAGATGGATGTCAAGTTAGCATTTCTCAATGGAGACCTAGAAGAAGAAGTTTATATGGAACAACCTGAAGGATTCTCACTAATAGACAATCCTAATTATGTCTGCAAACTAAAGAAGGCTATGTATGGATTGAAACAAGCACCTAGAGCCTGGTACTATAGATTAGACAAATATTTACAAGAAAAAGGATTCAAGAAAGGCACTGTTGATAGTAATTTGTACATCAAAACAGAAGGTGATGACTTATTAGTTGTTTTGGTTTATGGTGATGATATTATTTTTGGATGTACTAATGATTCTTTTTTCCAATGGTTTGCTAATGCCATGCAATCTAAGTTTGAAATGTCCATGATTGGAGAACTGTCATATTTTCTTGGTCTTCAAATCACTCAGAGTTCTGAAGGTCTGTTTATCTCCCAAAAGAAGTATCTAAAAGAAATGTTGAAGAAATTTTAGATAGAGGATTCTTCACCTCTTACTACCCCTATGATTGTTGGTTGCAAGCTTAGCAAAGATGATATTTCACCTAATGTTGATCAAAGAACATATAGGTCAATGATAGGCAGTCTTCTGTACATCACTGCATCTCGTCCTGATATTATGCATGCTATTGGAATGGTAGGAACATTTCAGTCTGCTTCTAAACAAAGTCACTTGGTCTCTGTGAAGAGAATTTTCAAATATCTGAAAGGCACAATGACTTATGGTCTTTGGTATCCTAGAAATCAAAATTTTCAGTTAATTGCATATTCAGATATCGATTGGGAAAATTGTTTGGATGAGAGAAAGAGCTCAAGTGGAGGTGCATTTTTCTTAGGTGATTCATTAGTAGCATGGATGAGTAAAAAGCAAGGTTCAATATCCTTGTCTACTACTGAAGGTGAATACATTGTTGCTGCCATCTGCTGTACACAAGTACTATGGATGATTCAGACTCTTGCAGATTTGGAGGTGAAATATACTGAACCCATCCCCATTCATTGTGACAACACAAGTGCCATTAGTGTGTCTAAGAACCCTGTCTTGCATTTCGATACTAAGCACATTCCTATCAAGTATCATTTTCTAAGAGAGCAAGTCACAAACAGAGTAGTTCAATTGAATTTCATTCATTCTAAGGAACAGACTGCTAATATCTTTAGTAAACCGTTATCAAAGACTCAGTTTGAATATTTCCGCCAGAAATTGGGTGTCATACTTGATTCCAACTGATCTCCTCACTTTGATAGGGGGAGCTTGTGTTAATGAACATCTGATAGGAGTTTGACGTGACAAGTATTTGAGTCTATCTTGATAGTGGGAGCTATTTTGTTCACAGTATTTTTTTTGACATTGATGTCAAAGGGGGAGAAGTTCATTTAATATGCAAAAATCGGTTGACAAATCAAAAGGTGTTCTAGAAGTTTTGGGTTGCCATCAATGCTGTTGGAAAAATGTAATTACTTGTAGATCTGTACTTAACTTCCAGCCGACTCTGTCAGAGTCTGTACAAGTCAAGATCTTGTCTGCCAGTCTGACAAGAAGGAAAAGTCCACGAGTGGGCAATGCATACCATGTCGAATTTATTTCTGAAGCTAAGTTGTTAGGTAGATAGTAATTATAGTCTTTAATGGCAAGTCAGTCGGCCCATGTTGAAGCAATCTTCAGGTTGCCTATAAATAGAAGAAGCAAATTGTAAATCAGTTTACAGAGAGACAACACAGACATTAGACAGCAGAGGAACTCAGGGTGAGAAAGAGAAGTCGAAGCTCAAGCTTCTGTGCATGTGATTTAGTCGAAGAGCTAAAGCTCTGTAGACCGACGAGTCTGGACCGACAAGTCTGGACCGACCAGTTTGTAACCGACAAGTTTGTAGTACTTTGTTATTTCCGCATAGTTAAATATATGAAATAGTTTGTGGTTGAATTCATGATTATTTGGCCGCACATATTTCCAGATTTACTTCTATAAATGTCTTTTACAATTACTGATAATTGAAAGATCAAAGAACCCATAAAAATCTCACCGCGTGAAAGTTCCAGGTTTTACGGCACATTGGTCGACTCAAGTCTTCCTACATATTTGGGCATATGTTTTTCATAAGTTATTTGGATTTGTAAATGTGTCTATTTTACTTCATCTTACTCACAGGTGAAAAGCATTTGTAATTTCTTAAGTCTTTAGACTAAGAAACATACCCTGTAAATTTCGACCAAAGTGAGCCAACTAGAGTGATCGAGCCGACTAGAGTGGTCGGTTGAGTCAGCCGACTGAAGCAACCGACTTAGTCGAAGGAAAGTAGTGAGCCGACTTAGTCGAAGGCAAGTAGTGAGCCGACTTGGTCGAAGAGAAGAAGACAACCGACTTGGTCGAAGTGACATGTGGTCGAGGTAAAAACCGGTCGGACAAGTAAGTCGAAGTAATTTTGGTCGAGTGAAGGACCGACTAAAATTTATAAACTTGTCTAGTCGGACATAGACAAGTTTTCACCCGACTAGAAAAAAGGTAAAGTGGTCGGCGTGAAAAGTGAAAAGTAAAATTTTAATATCGACTGAGCCCTAAACCCAAGTTTAGTCGACTTGGTTTTGGCTATCTGGTATCAGAGCAAGGTTTATATCAGCCCAAGATTTTAGGAAAGAAATCTTGTCTTAAAAAGTGGAAATTAATTTTCTAAGGAAAGTTAATTAAAAAAATTAAAAATGACTTCCACTTCTGGTTCATTGCAACCTCCAAGTTTTACAGGAAAGAATTATGAATATTGGTCTTTAACAATGAAGGATTTATTCAGAGGTCAAGATGTCTGGGAGATAGTCCAGCATGATTATGTAGAACTAGCAGACATGGCAGCATATAACAATCTCACACAGGCTGAGAAAGATGTCTTGAGAGAACAGAGGAAGAAAGATGGAAAAGCTCTGTTTTTCATACATCAA
>LPNX010666258.1:479192-539453 GCA_001517045.1 Pseudotsuga menziesii
CTGTAAATTTTGTTTAAAAAAAAAAAATCCCCATCTGCTCATAATTAAGGGGGAGTGTTGGAAAAATGTAATTACTCGCAGATCTGTACTTAACTTCCAGTCGACTCTGTCAAAGTCTGTACAAGTCAAGATCTTGTATGTCAGTTTGACAAGAAGGAAAAGTCCACGAGTGGGCAATGCATACCATGTCGAATTTATTTCTGAAGCTAAGTTGTTAGGTAGATAGTAATTACAGTCTTTAATGGCAAGTCAGTCGGCCCATGCTATAGCAATCTTCAGGTTGCCTATAAATAGAAGAAGCAAATTGTAAATCAGTTTACAGAGAGACAACACAGACATTAGATAGCAGAGGAACTCAGGGTAAGAAAGAGAAGTCGAAGCTCAAGCTTCTGTGCATGTGATTTAGTCGAAGAGCTAAAGCTCTGTAGACCGACGAGTCTGGACCGACCAGTTTGTAACCGACAAGTTTGTAGTACTTTGTTATTTCCGCATAGTTAAATATATGAAATAGTTTGTGGTTGAATTCATGATTATTTGGCCGCACATATTTCCAGATTTACTTCTGTAAATGTCTTTTACAATTACTGATCAGTGAAAGATCAAAGAACCCATAAAAATATCACCGCGTGAAAGTTCCAGGTTTTACGGCACATTGGTCGACTCAAGTCTTCCTTCATATTTGGGCATATGTTTTTTATAAGTTATTTGGATTTGTAAATGTGTCTATTTTACTTCATCTTACTCACAGGTGAAAAGCATTTGTAATTTCTTAAGTCTTTAGACTAAGAAACATACCCTGTAAATTTCGACCAAAGTGAGCCGACTAGAGTGGTCAGTTGAGTCAGCTGACTGAAGCAGCCGACTTAGTCGAAGGCAAGTAGTGAGTCGACTTGGTCGAAGAGAAGAAGACAGCCGACTTGGTTGAAGTGACATGTGGTTGAGGTAAAAACCAGTCGGACAAGTAAGTCGAAGTAATTTTGGTCGAGTGAAGGACCGACTAAAATTTATAAACTTGTCTAGTCGGACATAGACAAGTTTCACCCGACTAGAAAAAAGGTAAAGTGGTCGGCGTGAAAAATGAAAAGTAAAATTTTAATATCGACTGAGCCCTAAACCCAAGTTTAATCGGCTTGGTTTTGGCTATCAAATGCCAAAGGGGGAGATTGTTGGCTAGACTGACAAAGAGGTTTTTTGGTTGTCATTGATGGCATTCAGATTTAAGATGATGAAGATCAATGGTGGAAAGAAATTCTGCGGATCGGAGATGCAAGGTAGAATTAAGTTTTTGTATTTGCGGAGTCCGTTAAAAAGTGCAACTTTGAAGGGATGAGATCGACACAAGGAAAGATCCATGACTCTGAAACATTTTGCGGGTTGAACATGCCCGGATGAAGAAATTTTTCAAATCGCGGAATAGGTTAGTTGATGGAAAGATTGGGTGGTTGAGAAAGGAGCGAAGATAGATCTACGGTCATGGATAATTCTGCGGATTGAACTAGCGCAGAAAGTGGTAGAGGCTACAGAGATCGATGGTTACGACAAGAGATCGGGTTGATCGACGGACAAGGTGAATTCTGCGTTTTGAAGATGCTCGCTCAATCAGAAGTGAAAGAATTAGCGGAATGTTAAAGTTTTCAAGTTTGGACGGTTCTGATGAAGACAGATTATAGATCAACGGTTGATGTTGATTCCCCCAAATCAAGCTGTGCAGGTTGATAGTGTTGAGATTTTGTATGAAGATTGGTTCCTGACTTCCGAGCCGCAACGACGGGCGGATGGCTTCTTTTGTTCATGATTGCTATGGCGGTTGACTTCTCTTGTTCATGGTCGCTATGACGGATGGCAAAGGAAGTTTGTGAATCGCTTAAAGGCGTAAATCATGAAAATGTCAAAAAACGTTATGTGTATAATCTAACGGTCACAGGCAGTTATAGAATGATAACTGATTCTTGATCAGGAATACGAAAGGTTGGGAGGTTGAAGCAGTTGAGGTGTACATGTATAAAGGTGAGCTAAAGCGAATTGTGTAGAGTTAGTCGTTCAGTAGAGATACTGAACTCGGTAAGTAAAGAAGAATGATCTGAAGAAGAGATAGAGTGAAGAGCAGAGACTAAGTATGCATAGACCAAAGACCAGACAATGAACGAAATAGAGAATGGGTAGCAGAGGTAGAACAAATGAGAAGCAGAGATAAAGAAAACCAGAAGAAGAATGAAGACAAATGTCGAGTATAGCAAAATGAAAGTAGAGTAGAAGAACATAACAGAGATGAAGTGGTAAGCATCGTTATATCAGTATCATTGTATTGTATTGATTCAAAGTAATTCCAGCAAAATAGGGCGGTAGGGTGGTGCTAGGGAGGATTGTTGTCCTCAAGATTCACTGGGTGTTGAAGAACTTTGAGAGTTGGTGCTATTTACAATTCGGTGCTTGTAATTCAGAGGTTGTAGCCTCATTTGAGTAGGAGCTCAAAGAAAGAGAAGATCTACAAAAGGTGAAGCTTTCTTGACATCCTAAGAAGAAGAGATTTTTCCCTTTATAGGTTTCCTCATGAAATATGTGTCCTTGTGTATTTTGTGTGATTGAATGATGATGGTTTGCTTTACATGTTAAGTCTGTTGCAACAGGGTTTCCGTTAATAAAGAATGAATATAGAATTCCTCATAACATATTGACTGTCATAAAACTTCAAGGATAAAAGTTTTATAAAATTGTATAAGATTGTTTAAGCACAGAAATTAACTGATTCACCCCCCCCCCCTCTCAGTTGATTGAATACTTTCAACAAAGTGTTAATTGGAAAAACTTATCATGATGTAAAAGTTTATTTTTTGTAATTAAATATTATTAAAAATGTAATGTCCTCCTCTAATTAAGCACCAAAACACTCTAACTTACTTAATTCCCATAGGTTCGAGCGGGTACTGCATAAGAGGGAATTCACTGAGGACATTTGGTACTTGGAACAGATCGGGACATTCATTCAATATTAAAGTCATCAGTCAGATAAAAGAAGCCTTATTTCTTTAGGCTTAAAAGTCAATATCAAATTAGAATTGCATGCATGCAAAAGTGAAGCATAAACCCTAAAAGTGACATGCAAACCCTAAAAGCGCACAAGGCTCTATTTAAGAAGGGTTATTGGACTAAAGGAGCTATCTACTATTATTATTGTTGATTTGGAGCTTTTGAGCAGTAGCACAGCGTGCAGATGCAGCAGTTGGGGTTGAAGATGGTGTCTTCAGCTAACGAGGGTTTGACAGTGCAACTATCTGCCCTAGTCTCTTTCAGGATAGACCATCCATGTTGATCAACAGCATTCATCGTATTCATCCATATCCAGCGATTCAGTATCCACCGAAAGATTATTTGCAGGTTCATGTGTGCAGCTGGGAATTTAGCTGGAAAACCCCAAGGTATTCATTGGGTCTCTGAATCCCAGTCTATCTTCCGCATGCCAACGTCATCTTCATCAGCAGGGTCACTATACTACCTTGAGTGACTATTAGCCATCAGTTTGCTCATCCAGAGCAATTATCAGCAAATCCAGGAGGCCGAGGGCGTGAGCACTAGATTGGTAAACCAATTTGCTAGGGCACTTGGAGAGGTCAGAATCTCTACATGCTCTAGTCATTCTCTTCGGCACAGGAATATCTACATCCCGACAAATTCTTAGTCCCATCAGGCACCTCCTTCACCAAAATCGTCACCTTTAGCTGAGGAGAGGGTTTCGTGTTGCCGGGCGGTAACACCGGAAAGGAAGTGTCATCAGCATGATTATCAGTGGTAAGTGTTTACCTTCTTCCTATAAATCTTTGCCCTAGTTCAGCTATAATTTAGGGCCATTAGCCCGGCACCTTGCATGCAAATTTTTATTTAGTATTCTTGCACATTTTGAGAGTAGAAGTAAGCCCTAAAATAGTGAAACAGTAGAATATCAGTATTAGGGATATTACAGTGGTACCAGAGCATGTTCCTTGCCAGCTGTGGGCTTGAACATGAGAAGTAAATGAATACAGAAGAAGACACTTTTGTAACCTATAGGTGAAGGAAGAGTAGGTACACTGAAGAGCAGGAATTTGAGGATATCCAGTTAGAAAATACCAACTCAGATATGGACCCAACAGGTATACACCGTGACAAAGGGAAAGGCACAAGAGAAGAGGAAAACATGATGGAGTTTCGTAGCTTAGTAAACGCACTGCATGACTTAGCCAAAGGGCAAAATGAGGTATTGCATGCAATAAACAGATTGGCTTCGAAACCAAAACCAGGTCATAGCAGTATACCTCTCTCACCAGTAGATAGAGGGTCTACAAGCAGTAGTGGGAAGCATGCATACACTAATGTGCAAAACACACCCCACATATATAACAGACCTTTCAGCAGACCTACTATGCCTCACTTCCTGGCAGATGTAGTAGCAGGACCAGTAAGGCCAGTAGAACCTAGTGAACCATTTGGAACCTATTTACAAGCATACATGGATTTGGGAGATGAGTTCCATGCAGCCATGTCTTTCTCAGACTTCTGCAATATGAAAAGCAGAAATCGACCCAGGAATTTCAACAGAGGGTTTAACCAAAATTATGAGTTGCAGAAAACCTTGGGTAGATTGACCATCCCAAACTTTGGTGGGGCTCGCAGAGGTTTAGCAAGAATATGGGTTCAAAAGTTGGATACTTACTTCCAACTCAACCCCATGACAGAGACATATGCTATTAAACTAGCTACACTACACTTGGATAGAAAGGCTCAGGAGTGGTGGTACCACGGGCTAGTGACATTGGATCGCAACACCATCAGTTCCTATAGTGAGTTCACATAGAAGCTCATGGAGCGATTTGACAAGAAGGACTCGGAGATACACTTTAGAGAGTTGGCTCAACTCAAACAGACATGTAGTCCTGAGGATTTCATCTTCGAGTTTCAAAGAGTCATTGTTATGGTGACAGATGTGTCGGAGAGCAGGTTGATTATGTTGTTTTCAGAGGCCTTGACAAAACCTTTACGGGGGTGGGTGAAAGCCTACAAGCCATCTACTCTACAGGATGCAATCAACCGAGCTAGAGATTTACAAGATTAAGTTTCGAAGAACAGGTTTCCTCTTAAGACAAACTTTCCGGTTAAAGACAAAGACCGAAAACCTTTTCAACAAGAAGGGCCAAAGAAAAATTGGTTGGACGATGACACGAGGAAAGATTTGAGAAGGGAGAAGTTATGTTTCACTTGTCGGGAACCATGGGTTCCGAACCATAGGTGCTTAGGGAAGGCCAAGGCCCATTATATTGAGGTCTATTCAGATAGTGAAGGGGAAGAATCTGATCACGAAACAACAAAGGAATTGCGAGCAGCAAAGGAGGAGTCACTCTAGGGAGATACACCAGAGGGAGTTATTGGTACATTATCCAGAGTACCTAGGTTTCATACTCTCAGGGTCAGAGGAGTAGTACAGGGCCACAGGGTAGGAGTGTTGATTGATGGGGGAGCAACCCCCAATTTCATTGATGTAGCATGGGTGGCTAAGAGGGGTATTCCGACAGAGAAGTTTGAGGGTTTCACTGTAGCAGTAGTAAGAAATACTAGCATGGAATGCAACGATTGGATTCCTAAACTGAATGTCACATTAGGAAACTACCATATGACAGACTCATTTTATGTGGTGAATGTGGTTGATACAAATGTGGTATTAGGTGTCCAATGGCTTTATTCAATAGGAAAATATACTACAAATTACAGGGCAATTGAAATGGAATTCCAGGGACCGGATGGAAAACGAGTAGTTTTGAGGGGCATGAATACTTATCCCCCTAAACGAGTATCATCACAGAGAATGGAGGTCGTACTCAGACAGGGTGACATAGAATGGTCAGCAGAGTGCTTGGTTACTTTTAGAAAACCTCCAGAGAACAACACCCAACATCTAGTAGATATTCGGGCACTATTGTAGAAACATGAGAAGGTATTTCGGGATCTTCCAGCAAGTAGACCACCAGATAGGGGATTTGAGCATATTATTGAGTTGGAGGAGGGGACACGGGCAGTCATAACCACTCCATATAGACATCCCAAGAGATACAAGGATGAGATCAAGAAGACGATCAAGGAATTACTAGAACTAGGATATATTTGGCCGAGTTTTAGTCCCTTTGCATCATTAGTGGTCTTTGTCAAAAAGAAGGATGGCACATTACGAATGTGTATTGATTACAGAGAATTCAACAAGAAGACCATCAAAAACAGGTATCCCATCCCTAGGATTGATGAACTAATGGAAGAGCTACGAGGTGCCAAATACTTTTCAAAGATCGATCTTCGATCAGGGTACCATCAAATCCGAGTAAGGGATCAAGACATTTCCAAGACAACTTTCTGTTGCCATTATGGTCACTATGAGTTCTTAGTCATTGAGCTCAATAGAGGTTGAGGACATGGCAGCTAGTTTGGCTGCATGTGAGGGATGTGGCTAAGAAAGTTGCTTTCAGGATTATTCGAATGAGAGCGAGAGGCTATAGTGGTTCACTGTGACAATGAGAGTGGCATCAGGCTATCTGAAAATCCATTGTTCCATGACCAGAGTAAACACATAGATATTCGGTATCACTTCTTGAGAGACTGTGTATAGAAAGGAACCATTCAGATGGAGTACATTCAGACAGATGAGCAGGTGGCAGACATTTTCACCAAGGCACTTTGTAGACATAGTTTTGTGAAGTTCAAAGACAAGTTGGGGTTGCTATCGAATCCCTTTCTTGTTGAAAGGGAGTGTTAGAAAGTGGCAACAAAGAAGTTCTTCTATCATTGCATGTGTCCTTGCACACTGGAAGACATAAAACAAGAAGCCAAATGTATTAATGTAATTTTCTAAAGTTTAGACTTAGGAAAAGTACATTAAGTGATCTAATTATTAATCGACTTAATAGAGTCACTTTAATAATGTGAAAAGTAAAAATAATTTAAGTGATAGCTAATATAATCTTGGCCATTGATCTCACCGGAGGATCTCTTCCATTAATCTATAGCAGTGTTACCAACATCGGCCGAGAAATCGCGAGTTTTTCAGCGCGGCGATTTTTTCTCAAAAAATCGCCGAAAAAATCGGGGCGATTTTTTCTCGATTTTTTGCCAATTTTTGCCTGATTTTTTTTCGATTTATCCCGAGATATTGCCAATTTTTTCGAGGCGATCTTTTCCCGATATATTGCCGATTTTTTCTCGATTTTTTCCCGATTTATCTCGAGATATTCCCGATTTTTTCTAAAGTTGAAATTGAATATTTTTGTATTTTTTTAAGTTTGCCGATTTATTGCCGATGTTTGCCGATGTGTTGCCGAGATATCCCGAAACGATGTTTCCTGGACCCTGCCGATTTTTTCGCCGTGCCGATGTTTGCAACACTGATCTATAGTGAGAGTTAAGGTTTTTGCTTGGCCATTGAGTTAAAAAGATATTTGGTGGAGCGGACACACACACAGACAAACAAAGAAGTTAGAGGAAGAAGTTTGCAGAGAAGACAGAGGAGCATTCATCCGGAGGATTGATAGAGTGATCAAGCAGAGAGAGGGTCGTATGCATTCGCTAAGAGGGAGGCCGTACATATTTGCAGAGGCCGTACAACAGTCGTACAACAGACCACACGTGTGAGCAGGGTCATACGGAACCCGTTTGTACAGTTGACGTAGAGACCGTTCAAATTCCGTACAGCTGACGCAGAGGGTCGTACAACTACGCAGAGGGTCGTATAGATTTGTGGGGTGTTCTCAGTGATTTGCAGAGGTTCAATTTTGCCAGGTTGGGTAAATTGATTTTCTGGATTATATTTCTTCTATATCTTCATAATAAAATTTCTTATCTGACTGCTGCATTGGTTTTCCCATCTTGGTTTTTTCCAGGGGTTTCCATACCCAAAAATATTGGTGTCTCTATTGGTGTGATTGTTGTTATATGTTTCTCGGTATTTATTTTCCGTGGCATTACTTGTGAAGAAACTCATGTGTGGTTATCATTAATAAAATTAAAAATATATTGTGTAGCTCAAGATTGAGTTTTAAGGAAATTTACATCATCCATGTGTGCATCCACATCATGATGGTTGCAATGTTGCTTGGGATCTTTTCCTTTTGAAATTTTCTTGCCTTTACTAGACTCTTCATGTTCATTTTGTTGCCCCATCTTTCTGCCCAACTTGATGCAGAGATCTTTCTTGCTTGCTTCATATTTGGTTGTGATGTTTAGAAGTGTTGCCATAGTCATCAATGGTTTTTGGCCCACTTGCAAGGCACAAGGATAACTTTCCCACCTTATCAAAACAAGGTCAGACATTTTTAGATGGGCAAAGCAAATTTTACATTCTTCTTTCAGTTTTTGCAATTGAAGTATACTTCAGGTTGTGTAAGACACCCATTGAGTTTTAAGCATCAATCATTCCACCATAATGTTTTATCTCCAATTTGGACTTCATTTTAAAGAGAGAATGTGGGACTACCTTGCTTGAATTCTCTTCTTGCTTGAAGCTTTCATTGATGTCCCCTCTTCAAATGTTACCGGTGTGGATTCTCCTTCTTCTTGGTGATGATCTTTGCCAATGCCTCGAGCATACTATCAATGCCTGCAACTTTTCTCTCCAATTTCATAAAACAAGATTCGGAATCATCACTTCAATCTCTCATGGTTGTTCGCTAGGCTTTCACCATTCTCTTTTATCTCCTGTTCATATGGTTGCACAAAACAACCTTGCTTTTTCTATCTTTCTACTGCTGAGTTAACATAAATAGAAAAACAATTAAAATGCTTTGATATCCTCTGCTGTGGGTATCCCTCTAGAAAGTTCGTCATCACAACACATCGTAAGGTGTCTTAGTAGAATTAAAATGCTTCTACTGTTGGACCCATTTTTATGCCTAGAAATATTAATGTTTTGCCAATCTTTCTATTTAAAATCTACAACAGTTTGATAAATGGACAAGATTGAAACAAAAATAATAACATAAACATCCATCACAAGCACAAAATAGCTTGAGAAACCCCAAGGTTAAAACAGTCCAACATTCAAATGCAACATTGTATTATGCATTCTAAAGGAGATACGTCCAGTTGTGATACACTCAAAACTCATATTGTTGTGTGTTTTTTACTCTTGTACTAGATAAACAGAGATATTCTCAGTGCCCCGCATCACACTCTTGCTTGGAGATTATTGTGTGCACGACTCGACTCTGGGGTGGTTTCTGTTCCAATATAGACAGGCTTCCTCTTTTAATGCTATTTGAGGTTGTAGCACATTGGAAGATATTTGTAACATGTTAGTGGAGTGTCGGACATATGAAGCTTGGAAAGTTGACCTTACATAAGAAGCTATAAGAAGCTATAAGACTATTCTTGACCAAGTTAAACGTATATATTTTCGTAAAATATAGACTGTTTTCATGTTACACAACCAAAACCCATGTTTCAAGAAGATCACTTGAAATTTCATGTGACAAATAGAAGGTATAGAAACTACTTAAATCTTTACACTATGGTTGATTGATGAAATAGTAAGGTGATAGATGTATATCTTAACTTCCTAAAAGAGGAAGAGAGATTAATTTAAAATTAAATTATTAAAAATAGATAACACTCTATTTTATAATTATTTATGTTAAACTTAATTGATATTTTAATTTTATAATTATTTATGTTAAATTTCATTGATATTTTAATTTCATAATTATTTATGTTAAACTTAATTGATATTTATATGTATATTTATTAATTAATTTTTGGTATTTTATATTTTATTTTTGTAAGTTATGATTTATTATTATTATTATATATGTTAAACTTAACTGATATTTTAATTTTATATTTACATGTATATTTATTAATTATGTATATTTATTAATTATCTTTTGGTATTTTATTTTTTATGTTTTTATTTATTTATTTATATTACATTTTAAACTTAATTAATACCATAACTTTATATTAATGTGTATATTATAATTGATGTAGTATTTTTTTAAGTTATGATTTATTTTATTTTTACATTGGGTCAACTTATCTCATATATCATGTCAGTTTCAGGCATGAAAATTATACAAGTGAATTGTAAATGCAACTGATTAAAAAAATAATGTTAAATTTAAAAAATAAGTGTTAATTTTTAACC
The DNA here is from genome assembly GCA_001517045.1 of Pseudotsuga menziesii. Taxonomy (NCBI): domain Eukaryota; kingdom Viridiplantae; phylum Streptophyta; class Pinopsida; order Pinales; family Pinaceae; genus Pseudotsuga; species Pseudotsuga menziesii. Next base: position 489,343 of record LPNX010666258.1, read on the forward strand.
AATTATATTAATTTAAGATAATTATGATGATTTTACCTCGAATATGGCTGTTTTCAGAATAGAAAAACCCCCTTATGGTCTTTGCGCTTCAGCTCTCTAAATCAATTTGTTTATTTATTATTATTCATCCTCAGACTTCAATATTTAATATTCAACTATTGATGCTAGGAGTGGGAAAAAATATTCTCTTTATTTTGTGAACAACTGTTTGACCATATTCTTATTGATGCTTACCACAGGCATTGGTTATACACTTAATCCAGACTTCTCTTTCGCTAAAGTTGCTTCTCCTTATGCCCAGGTATGAGTTAGTTATCTTACTTGATATGTTGATCTTTTTGTCTTCAAATTTTTTTTTCATAATATTTTGCAAAGTATGGCATTCTTATGTTTTCTTAAGAACCATATTCATTTGTTATTTACATAAATTAACCAAAAAAATTCTCATAATATTTTGCAAAGTATGGCATTCTCATGTTTCCCTAAAAATCATATTCATTTGTTATTTACATATTACTTTTCCTCATTTACAGGAACTACTAGATATGCGGGAATCGCAAAGCAATAGATCTTCTATAGTTGAAGAGATTCAACGACAAGCAAATGATGTACCATGTCTATCTTTAACTTTAACCTTCATATATAGAGTCTACTGGTATCTTATATATGCAACCATGTGTTGTGATCATCAAATAGAAATTAGACTCATCTTCATTATATTATTAAATAGTGGACAACATGATGGCGTGCGAAAATTGAAAACATATTCATTTATATATATAAACTTTTCCTGAGTCCAAACTCACTTTTTATTTTTTTTCTTATTGCTTGTGTTGTCATATTCATTTGTAATGTTCACTGATTTGCAAAAGGTAGAGGAGTATGACTTAAATTCTAAAAAAACGTTGATTTAAAACTTAATAAATAAATAAAATTCTAAAAGGATAGTTTAAAACTCAACCAATTAGAAAATTTTATTTTATGAAACATATACTTTATAAATATAAAAAGAAAAAAACGTTGATTTAAAACTTAATAAATAAATAAAATCTAAAAAAATAGTTTAAAACTCAACCAATTAGAAAATTTAAAGATGCATATAAATAGAATATGTATTCTCTGTCTGGTGACCCGCCTAACCCACCTAAAAATGTGAGCTCTGTAAACAGGGTAGTCCAAAGCAGGCTGTGTCTGTTCCTCAATGCGTAGATCCGGTTGATCATAGAGAAACTCTCATAAAGGGGCGAGGACTATTTTCTGCTCGACCAAAGGGATTTCTCGCTCGTCCGCATCCGGCGAGGGCCGCCATCGTATGTTTTGAAAGTCAAAATCAGAAAGTTGTAGTGCTCGATGAGGAAGGATGCCCGCGACCGAAAGAAGTAGCAAAATGAGTAAACAAGAATGGAGAAGTAAGGCGTTTTTGTAAGATCATATCTCCCCTAATGTCCTGCCAAAACCGTAGTATAAGCACCCCCAAGTCGCACCCTTTAGATGATGGCTACCTTCCATAAAATGAAACCAGAGCTGACCAGTTTAGACTCCACAGACTCTGGCTACCTTGCTTCATTTCAGAAAACAAGATTTTTTTATTTCATGAAAAATATACTTTATAAATATAAAAAGAAACAGCATATATTTCAAAGAGTACAAATGTTCCCAAAATTTATGTGTAGGCTCCAAAAACATCAGCAATAATAGACCATGGTGTAAATCATAGTAGCAACTTGAAACATATCTCAAATTTAGAACATAACATATGATACAACAATGTCATATGTATATATATAGACAGAGATATAGAAAGAGAGATAAGATGTGATCGTCATTATTCCCTTAATAGTCACATGAAAATTATTAACATCAAAAAATAGAGTTTAACAGAAAAGTATGAATGAAACAAGATGATATAACTAAATTTTTACCTGATAAGTGTTTTTATTTGAGTTTTGGGGTGGACAAGCATCTTTGCTTTTTCTAGATTGCAGGAGTATGAGACAAGTGTATTATCCGGATTGATTCTACGGCATTCGTTCCAATTCCAAATTCACGGATAATTGTTAACTGATGTATAGATAATGCGTGGATAACTGGTAGTTTGTAACAGATAACTCATTTAATTAGACAAAAGGCTAGAACAAGTATTGATAACTTATTAGTGGCACTTAACTTATGACCTATCCGTATTCACCAACTACCCACAAGTTAAGTGGCTGTGCTATTAAATCATAAGTTAAAATTTAGGATCCATGGTTTCACTTTCTTTCAACTTATACCATTTGAATTTATATTTTATTTATATAAAAAAATATATAGACTAAAAATTCACAGGTATAACAATGTTACTAGTAGTATGATTTATCATCATCACATATATTGTTATTCTAATTATGCTCTTAAATTAATAATTATCAAAAATCTAAACTATTGAAAATTAAATTACAACACCTTGTATTAAATAGTTAACCATTAAGTTAAGTTATAGCATGAAGTTTAAACATTTAAATATTTTAATACACATAATAACATTTTCTCAAATTTTAAAATTCTAAATATATTTAAACTTGTACTTTAATTTACCACATCAGTACTATGTTGAATATTTCCTTTATTTCATATGAATTTACCAAAATTTAAAATTTAGCAGTGCTCCCCACCAATGCCACTGGTGACTGTAGCTCTCAACATTCTATGCAACCATGCACGTGAATGGGAATCAGAAGCCCATGTCCTTGTATCTGAAGTTTTAGTCAATATATATGATCCAGGTTCCCATCTCTGAATACCAAATCCTTTATTTCCATGATGCAATTTGATGTTGCATCAACCTCTTCTACCTTGATTGTATTTACCTTGATTGTATTAATGATTTTTGATGTCTTGTTTGTCCATGATTTAAAAAAACAAAAATATTTCAGTAAGCGTTAAATTTGAAATTGATCTTTTGCCCATTCGATAATGGAATTAACAACGAATTACTTATAAAAATGCACACATATCATTGCAATAATCTTTACTCGTGTCCTTTCTTCTCTGCGTGCTTCCATCACAGAGGCCCTCAATTTCTGGAAAATCCTTCATATCGGTGCTCCTAATGAACATGAAAAACACCAGCGCCTTTGGCTTCCACGCACGTTGCAAGTTTAGTCGAGAGCACTGTCCATGCATCAGCTTCCTTACAGGTGCCAGCAATGTCGTGGCTTTAGCGTAATGTAGCGCCCTTGCAACGGTGGTCATTGATTTATTTTCCTACCTTTCACAATTCTTTGGCTCCAACAATCCTTTGGGCTTTCCCATTAACCAAAAGACCCAAGAGAAGAAAATCCCAAGAAGGGGGTGCATCCATCAAATGAGGGTGAATGCTGATAAGAAGAAGTCAAATCTAGTCTCCAAATGCTTTCCAAAGGCAGTGCTCCAAGGAAAAGGTCTCAAAAGATGGAGCGCTTCTAGGCACATGTGGCAAAAATATGATGCAGCGTTTTAAATGATAGTTCTGGAATCGTTAACTTCCTCAATATTTATCATATTTTCTGTTATAAACACTTTCGGAAATCTTGTGGCCTCTATTTGATGGATTTGAGATGCCACAATTATGGGCATTCTATTAAAAGATAACTACTCTTGAAGCTAGGATGCCCCTCAAAAAATGTCCCATAAAAAATGGCCTAGATGAGTGTGTGAACAACCCTCCAAAAGGTGGGTGATCATCAAGGGAAAACCAATGAATGTAAAACAAGTCAACAAGTTCAAGAAGTTGCTTCCATACATCAAGGGGTCAAACCCTCAACCAATAAATATATCTTTGTGCAATACTCCATCAAGTGGGAAACAACCTCAACATATATGCAATGAATCTCCATATAACAACCAGACCCCAACCTTTGTGCCAACTCATCAATCCAAAAACCAGAGAGACCATAAAACCAAGGAGAAGTGCTCACAATAGCTAACCACCATCATGAAGGAGGGAATGAACCTGTCAATAGGCCCAAAGAATGTCACCGTACGTGCCAAATATGAGGAAACAAGGAGAGCATTCAGCATAAATGATATCAAACTAAGTAATAGGACATGTCTCCAAGGGCCCTTGTGTCCATTTCCCATGTGTCAAACACGTGATATGCTAGGACACATGTCTGACATGTGTTTTGGATGCGTCCTAAAACATGAGACATCCAAAACACGTATCAGACACCTGCCCTAGACGTTTCCTTATTCTAGGACATGTGTCCCCCATGAAAGTGACTCGCAGCTCCTTTTAGCTTGGACTTTGACTTTCATTTGTCACTTTTGCAAGCATGTGTTGAGATCTCACATAGGTTTCATTTGCAAGTGAAGGTTAATAGTAGGGTTGGAAGGGATTTTAAGTGATTTCAAGGTGGAATTAGCTATACTAGATTTGCAATTTTTCCAACAACAGTTTTATTCACTCATTACCAAGAAATCATGGCTCAATCATCAAGGGCATCTAGTAGAGGGCAAAGGAAAGGGAAGAATGTCCCTGCTGGTGTCACCCTTTCTCTTCCAACTCCAAGTTTATCTGTCTCTAATGTTGCTAGTGCTCCATCTATTGCTAGTGGAGTTGTTAATGCTACAAATAGCCCTAATTTTGCAATGGAGTGGGCCCAAGAAAAGAAATACCCTTTGTGGACGTATGTAACAAGGAAACAAAGGCCTGGGGCAAAGCTGGTTAGGGGAGGGAATGTGCTTTGGACTTGTAATTTCTATAAGAATGAGTTCAAGAGCACCTACTATGAGGTTAAGGGCTATTTGTTGGGACTTCCTCGTGGGATTGGAGCATGTAAAGTAGTGACTCTTACCCAATGAAGGGGGATGGAAAGAGAGGATGCAGTTGGCTTAGAGAAGGTGGAAACAACAAGCAAGAAACAAAAAAATGTTGATCCTCTTCTATCCTTGGGGAAACCATCTAGCACTAGTAGATATGGGAGTGGGTTGAAACTCTACCAACAAGAAAGAGGCCAACTCCAAGTGCTTCAATGAACAAGATTTTTCGACAAGAGAAGTGAGAGGAGGTAGATCTTGCTAAAGATAATGCAGCTACGAGAGCCATTCTCTGGTAGGATGGTACCCTAGTTAGTTAACTAAGGTTCCTGGTTAGTTAACTAAGTGTAAGTCCCTAGCAGGTATTTAGGGCCCCTAGCAGTTATCTAGGGATCTTGGTATGGGACTAAGCATTATAGAGCCATGGAAAAAGCCTCCAACTGATCACTAGGGCCTCTTGGTCAGTTACACTAGAGATTCTTAGTCTGGGACCAAGCAGTGCATATCCCTAGCAGTTATCTAGGGTACTTGGTCTGGGACCAAGTCAGATAAGCCCCTAGCAGTTATATAGGGCCCCTAGATGATCTCTAGGGTACTTGGTCAGGGACCAAGGGGTTGATCAACATTCAGTCTGGGACTAAAGTTCAGCCTAGGGATGAGAACCATTTTCTGGGAGAATGGTCCACCTAGTCAGGGACCAGGGGGTTGATCAACATAATTCAATCTCGGACTGAAGCTCAACCTAGGGCTAGGAGCCATTCTTTAAGAATGGAGGATCTTGGTCAGTGAACCAAGATGATGATGTGTGATGCCCTCCTCTCCTAGGTCTTCGAGATGGTTGAGCTATGTTGTTTCATCAAGGGAATGGCCACTCCTTGATGGAGTCACTAGCACTTGACCCTAGGAGCAGTTAGGAGGACCAGAGGACCACATCGTCCAGTGTGAACCTTCCTTATATGGTGATGATGGACTTCGAGTTATTGGATGGAACTCTTGTGGACCACATACATTTGAGAGAGAGAGATAAAAGGGTTGTTTTCCCTTCCTTGTGCTTAGCCCTCTTCTTGTTGACTTGTGGTTAGAAGGGTTGTTTTCCCCATCTTGTTGTTACACCTCTTGTTGACTTGTGGTTAGCCTTGTGTTGGCTTAGTCTTGTGTGACCCCTCCCATATTGATCCTATATGCTAGCGCTCCTTTTTGAGTGTGGTAATTTAACCCACTTCGAAGGTATCTTAAGATTAATTTATTTTTATTTATGGTAGCCTTCCTAATTGGTAGGACGTCTTAACCTTGTTTTAGTAACCCTAAAGTCAATGACCAAATACAAGGTGGAACCTTCTAGGGGTCATTGACAGGTTATAAATTCAAGCCTAGCCTTACATTATGAACATATCTTGAAGAGGTATCTCAGGTTGATTTTTTTAATGTCTGATCTAGGGTCTCTGACACTATTGGTTGGAGGTGACTTCAAGGGTTTTAGACTTCTTTCTTGCTTAGGCGTTTACTTGTATTGGGTTCTTCTTCTCAACGTTGAAGCTTCTACCAGTGGTTTACTTCTTCATCCTTCCTCACGTGTAAGTCGTGACTTCCTGTGGATGCCATATGTTGTTAAGATCTAGTTTGAGGTTGTCGCTTGGTGTCTAAAGTCTGTTTGAAGGCTGTGATAGTTCCTTCAGGATGTTGGTTGGTGTCTAGGTTTTTTTGGGGTTGTGGTGTTTTTTTCTAGGGTAGTCGCTGTGTGTTGAGGCCTTTTGTAAGGCTGTCGTTTGCTAGTAAAGGTCTGTTTTAGACCTACGTTGACTTCCTAGGGTAGTCGCTGCTTGTTGAAGTCTATTTGAGGGTGTCGTTACCTGAGTGGACTGTTTCGAGGGTGTCGCTTGCCTCCTTGTGACTATTGTGGATTGGTTTTGGATTGGTTGAGGGTGTCGTTGCCTATGTGGATTGTTTTGAGGATGTTGCTTGCTTCCTTGTGGCTTCTATCAACTGTTGTAGCTTGCTTATGGTTATTGTCCACTGTTGTAGCTTTCCTTATGACTGCTAGAAGGGTGCCATCCACTATTGTGGTGTTTTTATGGCTACCATTCAATGTTGGGCACTTGTTGACTGTTTTGGTTATTACCTTGGGGTTGATCTTGGATGTATTGTACCCTCTGTTAGTTGTTGTACCTTCTATTGTACCTGTCTAAAGTTTAAAACTATTCTTTAGCACTTTGTTTCTCTCTCTCTCTCTCAGGTATGTGCATCTCAGGTAAGGGTCAATGATTTGTTCCATTTTATTGACTTTCCTTTGAGAGGCAAGATCTGATCTAAAAGTTATTTTTGAGTATAAGGAAGGTTCATTTAGTCAAGTAAGTCATCATATATGTTTTTCTTCTTGTTGATTAGTATATCTTTTTGTTACTATTGTTGTCCAATAAATTTTGATTTTATTTCAGTATTATTTTTCTATAGTTTAAACTTGCATGAAAGAACAATTTTTTTTTATTTATTCAAAAATCCTAACTTTAACATGGTATCAGAGCTTAGGGTTTGTAGCCAGCTCTGTTTTGCAGCCTAACTGAGCCTACATAGATCCTAAGGTAAGGGTTTGAACATTATCTAATTTGGATGCAAGAGGTATAATGTACTATTCAAATTTGGGTATCGATGCACCTAGTAGGATGGCCACATACAAGTATTAATTGGCTAGAAATAAAGGATATGTGTATTATAGCTCTAGTGGTACTGCTAATTATTCCTTAGGTGTAATATCATAAAAAAACGGATAATAGAATTGGTAGGTTGTAGACTTGATGGTCCCTTGAAGAGGTATGTCAATTATAACTAGCAATCTCAGAAGGCTTGATTCATGTATGTTTTATTCTAAGGTGAGTAAGAAGCCTAATTAACTCTTCATGTGTTTAGATCTTGACTTGACCATTAGTAATCAAGGGTTTACATGATCTTGATACCTTCTAGCTTGATCATTTTACTGTGTAAAAAGTTTTGTGATTCATTGAGCAATATGATCAAAGTATACAAGTGTAAAGAAGTTAGTTACCTGAGTAGTTATACTGTAGTTCATCTATGTATGAAATAATCATGACCATATGTGTTAAAATTTTCATATCTAAGGTTATGATCTCACCAAAATTATACTAAAAAATGTGTGATGGTACATGATATCTTGAGAATGATTAAGAGATGCATGTCCAATACAATGACAAGCTCAGATCTAAGGACACTAATTTAGAATGCAGAAAGCTCAAAGACACATGTTCATGACATGACTGTGACTTCTGCTTGAAGGCATAAATTAAGAGGGAGGATTCTTTATCCCACCTATGTTTGAGTTATCATGTTTTATGGTGAAACATACTTTTATGACATATTGCATATATGTGTGGCTGATATTATGCTCTTGATAGCATCTAGATAGTTGCCTAGTATATGGATGGATGCTAAGACTATGTCATTATGTGAAACTGATATTACATTAGAATTTGGTTATTGCTGACTATTGGACAGGATTTAAAAGGAGGATGATATGACTTGCCTTAAAAGACGGGTGGTGAAGTCTGCAGACCCTGTTTATGTTCAGAGTTGGATGCATAGTTCAAGAGGGAGTTGAGTGCTCAGATCCATAAGGAGCAGGAGGCTTCACAGGATGCAGGATCAGTTACTAAATGTTCATCTTCCTGTTGACCTAGAGTCAGCCAACTCATATGCTTACAAAAGAAAACCTACTAGGTATATGATATTGATGACTTGTTCCTTACTAGAGAGGAACAACTGGTAAGCTCAAAGATTAAGAGGGAGTCAATTGTGCCCTACAATCTCCAGCAGAATGGGATTACAGAAAATAAAACTAGAGATGTGACCTTCCATGAGAAAGTTGTTTCTCATCACTTCAGAGAGCCTCCCAGTGATATAGACATAGAAGCGTCAACTTGAGAAAGCCCATTCCATGAGTAATCTATTTTAGATGAGCAGAGGGAGGAGACCAAGGAGTCTTCAGTTGATTCCATTAAGGAGCCTATTGAGAGGTTTCAGAGATGCTCCAGTTTGATATCTCAGTTGAGCAACGTAATTGATTCTGAATCCTCCACTTATGAGAAGGAAACCGAACATCAGGTCTGGAAAGGTGTTATGATAGAAGATATCCAGTTAATAATGGAAAATGACGTGTGGAAAGTGGTTCTGAGACAACAAGGGAAGTCAGTTGTCACTTCCAAATGGATCTATAAGATCAAGCCTCTTACTGACATCCAGAGTTGTTTGAAGCTCTCTAGAAAATCCTGTATTCTAAAAAACATCGAGAGGAAGCATCACTATGACAGGGACATGGTGCATAGACTTCAATGTTTTGTGTTAGATAAATTGATTATCGATGTGTTGACTAAGCCTCTGTCCACGACGAAGTCTAGGTACTCCCAAGACGAGCTTAGTGTTACTGAGAATGCCTCTCTTGCTAAGAGGGAGTGTTAAAGATAATGCAACTACGAGAGCCATTCTCTGGGAGGATGGCATTCTAGTCAGTTAACTAGTGTTCTTGGTCAGTTAACCAGGCAATGTAAGTCCCTAACAGATATGTAGGGCCCCTAGAAGTTATCTAGGGATCTTGGTTTGGGACCAAGCAGTACAAAGTCATGGAAAAAGCCCCTTGCGGATCACTAGGGCCTCCTAGTCAGTTACACTAGAGAGATTCTTGGCATGGGACCAAGCAATGCATATCCCTAGCAATTATCTAGGGTACTTGGTCTGGTACCAAGTTAGATAAGCCCCTAGCTATTATCTAGGGCCCCTAGTTGATCCCTAATTACTTGGTCAGGGACCGGGGGGTTGATCAACATTTAGTCTAAGGATGAAGTTTAGCCTAGGGATCAGAACCATTATTTGGGAGAATGGAGGACCTGGTCAAGGACCAGGGGGCTAATCAACATAATTCAGTGTGGGACTGAAGCTCAGCCTAGGGCTAAGAGCCATTCTTTAAGAAAGGAGGATCTTGGTCAGTTCACCAAGATGATGATGTGTGATGACCTCCTCTCCCAGGTATTCGAGATGGTTGAGTTAGGTTGTTTCATCAAGGGACTGGCCACCCCTTGATGGAGTCACTAGCACTTGACCCTAGGAGAAGTCAGAAAGACCATAGGGTCACATCATCCAGTGTGAACCTTCTTTATATGATGATGATGGACTTCCAGTTATTGTATGGAACACTTGCGGACCACATACATTGAGAGAGAGAGAGAGAGAGAGAGAGAGAGAGAGAGAGATAAAAGGGTTTTTTTCCCTTCCTTGTGGTTAGCACTCTTCTTGTTTACTTGTGGTTAGAAGGGTTGTTTTCCCCACCTTGTTGTTACACCTCTTGTAGACTTATGGTTAGCCTTGTGTTGTCTTAGTCTTGTGTGACTCCTCCCTTGTTGGTCCTATTTACTAGCACCCCTTTTTGAGTGTGGTAACTTAACCCTTAGTGTTGTCCTTGTTACCCTCTCCTAAGATGTCTTAACATTAATTTATTTTTTATATATGGTAACCTTCCTAACTGCTAGGTCGTCTTGACCTCATTTGAGTAACCCTAAATTCAATGACCAAATAGAAGGTGAAACCTTCTTGGGATCATTGAGAGGATATAAATTCAAGCCTAGCCTTACTATATGAACATATCTTGAGGAGGTATCTCAACTCTGATTTTTATGTATGATCTAGGGTTTCCAAACTATTGGTTAAAGGTGATGTCAAGGGTTTCAGAGTTCTTTCTTGCTTGGACATTTCCCTATCTTGGGCTCTTCTTCTCAGCGTTGAAGCTTCTACCAATTGTTTACTCCTCCGTCCTTCCTCACGTGTGAACTGTGACTTCTTGTGGCTGCCATATGCTGTTAAGGTCTGGTTTGAGGCTGTCGCTTAGTGTCTAAAGTCTATTTGAAGGATGTGATAATTTCCTGAGGCTGTTGCTTGGTGTGTAGGTTTTTTTGGGGGGGCAACTACTGTGAGTTGAGGCTTTTTCTAAGGTTGTCGTTTGCTAGTAAAGGTATGTTTTAGGCCTACGTTGACTTCCTAGGGAAGTTGATGCTTGTTGTAGTATTTTTTAGGGTGTCGTTTCCTGAGTGGACTATTTTGAGGGTGTCGCTTTCCTCCTTGTGACTGTTGTGGACTGGTTTTGTACTAGTTGATAGTGTCGTTGCCTATGTGGATTGTTTTGAGTATACCGTTTGCTTCCTTGTGGATGTCGTCCACTGTTTTAGCCGTCCTTGTGGCTACTGTCCATTGTTGTAGCTTTCCTTATGACTGCTAGAAAGCTTCCATCCATTGTTGTGGGGTTTTTATGGCTTCCATTCACTGTTGGGCACTTGTTGATTGTTTTGTTTATTATCTTGGGGTTGATCTTGGATGTATTGTACCCTTTGTTAGCTTCTGTACCTTCTATTATACCTATCTAACCCTATACTTTAGCACTTTGTTTCTCTCTGTTATCACCAACCTTGTAGTTGCTTATGTGAGGTGGATCCAGGATGGACGGTAGAGGGACAAGCAACTAAGGAGGTGGAACCAAGACTGCCTACACTCCCAAATGGATGGTTGTCATGCCAATCGAGGCAACCTTCACTTTATGTTATCTTATCTCAAGACAACAAAGGGGGAGACCCAGATCTACTCCCGACAAGAGAGATCTACCCTAGACACTAGATCAGATCAAATGGACTTGAGGTACGTAAGGTGTAAGGTAGTGGAAACCCTAGATCTATGAATGATGTCACTAGGTGAACCAAGGCTTTGGATGAGGGTTTAGGAAGTGTGAGGCTTGATCCAAAATGGGACACAGGTGACCTATGAAGTAAATACCGGATTTGGGGTTGAGGTAATCGCAATAAGTGAGGATATTCGCTGCCTTGGGAAACATGACCAATGCAGGGAGGTCAAGGATAGGATTGGGGCTATCTAGTACCGATGGACAGACTCGATGAAAGATAGGACGGAGTGAAAGTACCCAAGTCATCAAGGAAAAGTCAGATTACAAGGAAAGGAGGCCAAAGAGGGGGTAGCGCTAGAGTTGGAGATCAATTCCTGTCAGATCTGGGGCAATGGAGTCACTATTTGCCCAGCGTTGGAGGAGACCCACCTAGGAAATACCTCAATCTATAGACCCAGAAAAGTATTTGGCCGTAAAAGTCAGTCTATGGGGAAAACCAACAGCAAGGTAGGTTAGCGCTAGGGTTTGGAAAGGCAGATCCTCAGATCTAAGACAATATGGAGGCGCTCAGTGTTGGAGGATAAATGGAATGAGGATGACCTGATCTACAAACCCAAGTTGGAAAAATGACGGAAAAATTAGATTTGGGAAAAAGTCAGAAAAATGATGAGGAGCGTTAGGGTCTTGGAAGACAGTTTCTCAGATCTAGGGCCACCTGTAAGCATCTAGCTCAGCATTGAAGGTGATTTGGAGAGAGGAGGACCCGATCTACAAACCCAAGAAATAATTATGCCAGAAAAATCAAATCTTGAAAAAAGTCAGAATTTCATGAGGAGTGTTGGGGTTTGAGCAGGCAATTTTCTAGATCTAGGGCAAACTAGCCACTTTTAGATCAGCGTTGAGGGTGAATTGGGGAGGGGAATACCCGATCTACAAAACCCAGTACTGGTTTGTCCAGAGATTGAGCGGTTTATTTTTTAGTATTTTTGGTTTTTTATTGTTTATGGAATTTTCAGTAAAATGAAGAAAAGCATGTATCAATGGGTTGAGATGCGGAAAAAAGGAACTAACCTGGAGATTTTACTTGGAGATCCTTGTAGATGCCTTGAAGGTGATGATCCGTGCTATCCCGATCAATTTGAGAAGACATGTGTGATTTCTGAGCCCAAAGTTTTGCTCCAAGTGACCAATGCGCCCTCTCTCCTGCATAAGCAAACGTCAACAATATCATATTTACTATGTCATGAGAAAAAGACAAGATCTACAGAAAAATAACACGATGTAATCATACATCACAATGAAGCTAATGAAAACCCCCTGTTACAGACGAAACCAGTCCAAGCGAGTTGAGGTCCCCCTGCAAAAACACCTAAGTGAAGTCGCCCTCTTGTAGACAAGACAATGATCTCGAAAAAATATATAGATTTCACACAAATTTCCTGAATGCTAGGAAGCAAGAGACTTTCCAATCACCATCTAAGAACACCAGATGCAAAGGAAATCCAAAAAATATCCACAAAAAAGTTTTTTCTATTAATCAGATCCAAGAGCCAAAGACGCTTTACAAATGAGAAGCTCTCTCCTTTAAATAGGAACGAGAGAACCAAAATTCTAACCACTTTCAAAATGAGTGGCTAAGATTAAAAGATATAAATGTTGTAATCAATGGTTGAGATGAGCTCAACATACAATACATGGATCAATATAACCATAAAGTACCAAAGTGGACTAGATCACCCAAAAAGAGGGTACCCCATTCAACAAGAAATAAATAAAGCACATGGTGGGTCCATGGAGTGTTAACTAACTCCCTCTGGGTGTCTCCATGGCACAATAAAATAATATAATATTTTAATTTTTGACCTTGTGCCTCTTTGAGGAAATCGTGAGCCTCCCAAAAGCCCCAGAAAATAATATAAAAATGCCCCATAAATAGGTGTGGGCCTAATTAGGTGTTGCAACTACTGGAGAAGGTGCGAAGGACATCACACTCATCATCATGACTCATCCCATGTCATTTCTTTGCCTCAGTAGCCCAAATCAATTTCTTCAGTAGCCATTTAATCATTTTTTAATCTGCCTCGAAAAACGTAAACCTTCCAAAACAGCCTCCTAGGGTGCCTGCGTTGTCAAATTGATCCCACTAGGCTCTCTAGGATGGGGGTACTATGGTACAATCAAGTGGCTACATCCCCTATGCCCCATACAACGCTCTAGGAGATCCAATAAAAACATCTCCCTGCTCAGACACATCATCCAGTGAAGCAAAACTGCATCATAAGGGTAAAATGAGCCTGATCATCTTTGCAAGTGCTCGGAACTGATAACAAGCTGTCTCATTAGACTCAGAGAGTCCAAATCCACCTAGGGTATATACTCATACCCTTTCCAGGTCTCTGCCTGATCATCAACAATATCCAATAGACAAAATAATAACCTATAAATGATCAGATAACCAATATAACTCAGGCTGGCATCCATATGCTGCAAGTGTTCAAAGGCTAGGACATGCTCTACAAATCATTTAAGTAACAATCATAACAAGTAGCAGTCACATCACTGGCGGTACATCAACCAAATACATATATATATGGTTTTATTAATCATAACTCAGATCAGACTTTCAAGCCTATACTCACTTCATAGTTGTAGTCAATTTGCTAGTGGAGGGTGAAGGCTAAAATTGACAAGGCTAGGACAAAGGATGACTACCAACTTGACATCATGACACTTTGGATATGGAAAAGGAATACTCACTCTAGCCATATGTCAGACAAACAATAACAAAGAGGATGGCAGTGCCTCACAAATGGGTGAACTACTTCAAAGGAGCCTACTCGCCTTGACAAATGCTCACAATCCAACTCAATACAAGTAAGGCCAGCAATCTTTAGATAGAATTTTAGGAACCATTGCTTTTTGGGCCTTTGATTTTCCATAGCCTTGGTCTACGCATTTTTATGCGGACTTTATTATTTTAGGCTTTGCATTCGTGCATGTTGAAAAACCATACTTTTCATGAATGTTTAAGATATTTCATTACAATATTTTTTTAGAGCCAATTTCATTAGGCTAGCCTTTCATTCATGTATGTTGAGAAAAGCTATTTTTCATGAATGAGTTTTTTGCAAGATATTCATTTCATTTCCAGATACATTGTATTGATGGCAGCGCTACTTGTTTCAGGTAAGCAAACACATCCTAGGTCACTCAGATCTGAGACACAAATAAACAGGGAGGTTTGTCCAACAAAGGCTCTAGCGGGGGAAAAGGTCCTCCATACCATAAGTCAAGTAGTAAGTCGGGTTAAAACAAAACTGGAAGGAAATGGATCGGTGGAGACAATGAACAATGAAGCCAACACTAGCAAGCCAGAGTATGGTGGGAATGACTGCCTCTATTCTCTCTAGGGAGGGTAAAACCAATGAGTATAGATCAGGAACTTCCAAGTCTAAGAAGGGACATCAATACATAATACAAATGCATCCAAGTCCATATATATATATGACCGTCAGATCATGACACTAAATGCTAGTATATGTCACAAAGATGAGTATAAGAGCAATGATAACCATAACACAATATAATAAATGTTGAGTCATAACCATGCAAATAATCCATCTGAACCATCATCTGTCCAATGAGAAAACACTAACACCCTTCTGGGCATTACTAACTACTCTGCAAATCAATGTTATCGAAACCGGACTGGTCATCGAACCGGCGAAGCCCAAAATGTGAACCGGACCGGAACTGACAAAAAACCAGGTAAAAAACCGACTGACTAAAAAATACATAAAATATTCATATTTTATAAAAAACATATATATTCATGTGCATACATATGAATCCAAACCATTAATACAGAAAGATGCAAAGTTTCTCATATATATAGCAAATATGGGTGCAAATATCCAAAATAGCACCTAGTGCAATACATTTCTGAGGTTCTGAACCAAAGTACATTAACAAAGAGGCTCCAAAGTACATCAGCAAAGTTTTATTTTCTGGTTTTTTTTAAAAAAATTGAGTTTTGTGAGTCCCCTGTCCAGAGCGGCCGGTTTGGCCGGTTTTGACCGGTTCTGGACGGTTCCATACCCGGTTTGGAAAAAAATTCGGTTTTATGTTTTTTTTTAGCTGATCGGACCGGCCAACCCTGTAAACTGGTCAGACCCGCTGGTTTTGCCGGTTCCGGTCCGGTTCCGATAACACTGCTGCAAATGACTAAATGGCTGCATCAGTCCTCGAATCCGAGTGTCCTAAGACTCAGTCCTGACATGGGAGAGTCTAATAGTCCACTAACAAAATAATGATCCGTCAAAACTACTCATCTCAGCATCTTATATGTAAGAGATCTGGCTGAAAAATGTATTGTATCTAAAAAATAGAATATGGTAGCCTGGCTACTATATATGTGATAACTCTCTCTCTCTCTCTCTCTCTCTCTCTCTCTCTCGTATGTGCATACCCTCAGGTAAGGGTCAGTGATTTGTTCCCTTTTATTGACTTGCCTCTGAGAGGCAAGATCTAATCTGAAAGTTATTTATCATTATAAGAAAGGTTTATTCACTCAAGTAAGTCATCAGATCTGTTTTTGTTCTTGTTGATTAGTATACCTAGACCATAGACCATGTTGTCGCTTGAAACTGGCATGCGAGTGATGAAAGCCCAAATTGCGGGTGCGTCGGCCCGGTGACAACTCTCTCTCGAGAGGCCAATGTCACCACACCCCTCTCTCCTCGCTTCAGGCTGGCTCTTCTCTAGCTCTAGGGGGGTTTCCCTAAGTTCGGATCGCTAAGGCAGGTGCAGCTGAGGGTAGGGTGATTTGAAGAGGCTGCCTTAGAGAAACATGGGTAACAAAAAAAGAAAGTCGGATTGATGGGACGGAAGAGAAGGACGGATCAATTCTCAAAGGAAGGCCAGTGCCAATACCAAAAGGGTAAATGGAGTCAGAAGGAGACTCAGAAAGGCTTTGCGTTTCACAGAAGGCAGACTAAGCTGGTTTGTTCCATAATCAGAGGCAAAGAGAATGGAAGTATAACCGACTACTATCCATTGCTCCTAGACCTCTAAGAACATAACAACAACAAACAACTTGGCAGTCGCAAATGCTTGCCCAATGTGCTAGATTATAGCTTGCTATGCTGGCTTGGTCTATGGCTTATGAAAAACACAGAAATGCAACAGAGATGCCCAAAATATCCAAAAACTCAACATGATTTTTTTTTAAATAATTCTGAGGAAAAATCCTCCGAGCCAAAATTCTATCACTTTACATCAAAGAGCTATGCCCTTTTTATAGGGTTAAAAAGCCTTCTATTATTTTTCAAAAAATAAAACAAAACAAAAATAATAAACAAGGGGAAAAGTGGATGAAGTAGATCCACTTTTTCCTCTCCTCTACTCTCCACTACATAATCAAAACCCGATTTATTGAAAAGATCTACCACTTTAACTAAAAGTTTCAAATTAATAAACGATCCAACATAACTACACATAGCCTAACTTTTGCAACAGTTTCTAGAAATCCTTATTCATCACGATTTCACTGATGCACGTAGCCACCGAAATCCTTTCATGGTGTTTCAAATTCTTTGGTGTAACTAACGCATGCATTGGTGTTGTTAGTGATGTCAATATCGGCTTAGAAGGTGACTGATCAACCTCAGCCAAATGCATCGCTGCTTGCCAGATGTTTGCGCCCCATACCCCAGCACGCCAATGTTGTCAATTGACTGAGATTTGCTGGGCCGCCACAATTAATTGGTTTCCTCATGTGATAGGGAGAGAACGATGCGTTTGCTGAAAAACCCCTGCATGGCCATAAAGCTTGGACCCCGCCTTGTGATTTGGTGGACAGTTGCTACTCCACATCTCCACGCGACATGGTTCATCCTTGATAATTTCCATGTAACAAAAATGCCGGAGTTGAAATATCTGAAGCGGGTCACTGTGCTGTAACCAACTTCCAGCAAAAGCCGTGGATCTAAGCCACATCACGATACCGGCCCAGTTTAGACTTCAACGAAATGGCTGCCAATAAAAAAGTGGACTTTTCCACGATTAACGCTGGTGGTGACAGAACTGATTTCGACCATCAAAAATTTGATCTCCCCGACCCAGCTGCCAACAGAGAAGTCGGCTGCCTGTGATGACGGAGTGCGGGCATCAATGGACTGGCTGTCAGTGATTTGTGAAGCCGATCCGCCATAAGACGTGCCTCTTATGCAACTGCTGAGAATTGATACGGTGAATTTAATTTATGTAACTCAGCTGCTTGAAACGCTGGTTGTAACAGGAATCAAGGAGCTTTATTGGCCTCCAAGTGATACGTATCCTGCTCCCGCAGTCTTATGGAATCGATCGCAGCCAACTCATCTCTGCTCTTTAACTTGATTTGCTGCTAAAAAATTATTCAGTGCCTTGAGACCACCGAAGATTTAGTGCGAAGATACAAGCCGAGATTGTATTTTACTTTTGCCAAGCTAGGAGGTCATGAGCGGATCCACGGATATGGGTTCTGTGCAATCAACCACCAGGAAAACCGTCAATTTCTTCACGACTTTTCATCTGCAGCTTACCTCGCTGAAAATTATGCGTGATGGAGCAAATGCTCCCCCACTCTTCTTTAAAAGCGTTTCTCAGCATCATTTGCGACTTGATTCTCTGAACCGATGTTGGCATCACCATCTTTATATTTTTCTCCAGTCTCTAAATTTCATAACATTAAAATCATATGTTTTTGCAGAGCACTTCGTATTTTGTGATCATCAAAAAGCGATGGTAAGCCTGAGGCAAAAGTATACCATTTTCCAGCCAATTGATCTGCCTGAATTGAGTGGCTGTTTGTTGGATTGCTTCTTCCTTGAAATGCCTGGAACCCAAAGAAAGCAGAGGGTGATCTGTGGCAGAGTGAGAGCCATGGAAAATTCCAAGATTATATTAGAACGCATGACAGTATCACTTGCCAATCTATTGATTTTCCTGTTCTACAAAGTTCAGACTGTTCTCCACTACAAAACCTCTCGTTTAGCTTCTTGCTTCTCCAAATGGATACTAAGACATCCTATTGATTGCCGCATACCCTTCAGTTGAGTATTCATACGGAGAAGGACTTTCTTGATTTCACCATTACCCTCAAGCAGATACTGAAGAACATCTACGGGAGTGCTTAATGAGTGAGTTTGTGGTTGCACAAGACAAATGTCTCCACCACTACATGCTGAGATAGCCTCTAAATTTCTCAGTATCTTCAACAGCCTGCTCTTGCTCCAGAGTCACGGATAACAGTTTTTCATTGCCAGCATCTTCCATGGGCAGGGTTGAATCTAACAACTCTTCATATAGAGCATATCGACATGCTTCTTTGCAGTTCTCTTGCTGACTGTTTGAAACTGCTTCCTTCTTCCAATGATTGAACCTCCTCCTGATCTCTCATTTACAAGGGCAGACTGCGGTGGATTTGTAGGAAACAAAGAGAAGAAACCCAGCAGCAACAAACTTCAATAAAAAATATATAAATAAAAATAATGATGAATAAATACTTATAAATAAATTAACCATGATCAAATCTAATAATAAATGCTTTTATTAAAGTTTAAAAAAGATAATAAAATTGCAATTGCAAAAATAAGTAAAAAGTATTCTTAAAAGTTAAAACTACAAAACTTAAAACGGACACCTTTTATCTCAAATTCGGAAGTTTAAAAACAGGTCAAATCTAAATATATTTTTGATCCCGTAAACACTTACTCTGGTAAATGTTTTTTTTATCCCATAAACACTTACTCCCGTGAATGTTTTATCCCGTAAACATTTACTCTACTGCAATTGCAAAGTCGAATGTTGTTCACGGACCAGTGGACTCGCAGACCATTTGACAAAGGGTAGAGCTAAAGCCGACGAGTGAGGGTTTTGTATTTCTTGGTGGCTTGGGTTGAATCACAGACAGTCGACGCTCCAATCATCAAAATATTCATTGGCGGCTCGGGCTAACACGTAGAGAGCCGAGATGTTGCTCGAGAGTTTGTTGTCGTCGGAGATGTTTGTGGAGACCCAATCCCTTGAAAAACTGAAAAGCCCACCAAAAATGTGCTCGAACCAGAGCCGAACCTCAATGAATTTAAAAAAAAATATTAGGTTCGCTGAACTTCGAACCTAGAGGTTTAGGTTTGGTGAACCCTGTGACCTAGGCAGCAACCCATGTGCTACTCTTGCTGCTCTGTGGATACTCTTATCAAATCAGGAGGTAACAGACCATACACCAGCTATGTGACCCTGCTATGTGACAGCATCGATAAATAACCTTCCAACTACGAAGAAGCAACAAAGAAGAAAGAATAGAAGGATGTCTGGGAGATAGTTCCGAGACCAAAAGAGAAGTTTGTTGTGACTTTCGAAGTGGATCTACAAGATCAAGCATGCTACAGATGGTAGCATTGAAAAACACAAGGCAAGATTTGTGGCACATGGCTTCTCCTAGAAAGAAGCCATAGACTACGAGGGGACATTTATATCTGTAGCAAGCTACACTTCCATCAGATCTATACTTGCATTGGTTGTAGTAATGAAATGGAAGGTACATTAGGTGGATGTCAAGACAACATTCTTGAATGTTGTAGTTGAAGAGGAAGTGTACATGGAGCAACCATTGGGATTTGAGACACATGATAGACAGACTCATGTATGCAAGTTAAAGAAAGCCTTGTACAAATTGAAGTAGGCACCCAGGACATGGTACGACAAGATGGACAACTTCCTGATGAGCTTAAGCTTTACCAAGAGTAAAGAAGATTCCAACCTTTACTTCAAGGTTGAAGGTGGAAGACCAGTGATACTACTTCTATATGTAGATGACTTGTTTCTGATAGGTGAGGATGAGCTCATTGTAGATGCAAAAAGGAGGCTTGCCGCTGACTTCGAAATGAAGGACCTAGGGATGATGCATTACTTCTTAGGCATGGAGGTGTGGCAAAGTGCGGATGGGATCTTCCTTGGTCAAGGAAAGTATGCAGTGGAGATTCTGAAGAGGTTCGGGATGATGGACTGCAAGGCAATGGCCACATCAATGGTATTAAACTAGAAGCTATTGTGTGATGCTTCATCAGAGATACTTGATGCCACGATGTATCGACAGATGATTGATTCGTTGATGTACCTGACAAACACGAGGCCAGACACATGCTTTGTTGTGAACACCCGAAGCCAGGTCTTGATAGATTCGAGACATGTTCACTTGATTGTTGCAAAGCATGTATTGAGGTAGCTGAAGGGTATAGTTGAGTATGGGCTCAAGTATGAAGCGAATCAGAAGATTAACCTACATGGTTATGTTGATTCAGATTGGACAGGTAGTGCCACAGATAGGAAGAGCACTTCGGGATGATGCTTCAGTTTGGGATCCGGTATGGTGTCTTGGTTTAGCAAGAAGCAGTCATTCGTGGCGCTGAGTACAGTCGAAGTAGAGTATGTTGCAGCCTGTTTGGCTAGTTTTGAGGCAGTATGGCTTCAAAAGTTACTATCAGATTTGTTTGGTCTTGAGTTAGAGGCGACTTGTATCTTTTGCGACAACCAGAGTTGCGTGAAGTTGTCGGAGAACCTGGTGTTCCATGACAAGTCGAAGCATATTGAGATCATGTATCACTATATCCGGGATATGGTGTAGAGAGGAGCAGTGAAGCTCCAGTATGTGGCAACAGACCAGTAGATAGTCGATGTGTTGACCAAGTCGTTGGCCAGAGTGAAGTTTGAATACTTCAGAGAGAGGCACGGTGTCATCGGGATCGAGGTCCCTAAAAAGAGGGAGTGATGAGACTAGAAGACGCAAATGCACTAAAGATGGTTCTCGCATGGTGGAAGACGTAGGTGCTCCTAGCTGTACTCCCATGCTGGAGACGATGAGAGGTACACCCGTCACAAAGACACTTTGTGTGCGCCTAGGTTGGTTCTCGCATGGCTGAAGACGCAGGTGGTCCTTGGGATGTACTGCACCTGGGGTGCTCCCATGTTGGTAAACGCAGGCTGACCATTGAGAGACGTAATGCACTTGGGTTGATCATGGGTTGTGTTACCAGCTTTTTTGTACCATAATTGGGTTACCTGGGGAGCCGCCGGTTGACAGACTTGTTCAAAGTCTGATTCCAGTGTACCAATTGATCCGTCTGCTTGTCTAGCCAATATTGGCTAGTCACTTTTTTATTTGAATAATTTTGACCATGGCCCCGCGGGGTTTGTAATAAAATGTGCTAGTAGGATATTTTTGAGTGGTTCGGTCTCCTGAGACGTAGAATCTCAAATAGGGTATTCCAGGGAGTTTTTTGCCCCTGACAATTATGCTTTGCCTTCAGCCGAGTATAATTGACGAGGTTTTCTCCCGCTTCCTCCAAAGCTGGAATGCCCGATGTTGAATTCTGGGCCTTGGGGGGTTATTAGAGCCCAACTGAGTGTTATAAGCCTACTAGACATTATTTAAATAGATCATGGTCATGTTCTAAGTCATCTGGACACATAAAAAATTTTCGAAAAAGATTAAAAATTTTAGTAATTAAAAATTTAGATAGATCATGGTCATGTCCTAAGTCATCTGGACACAGTGAAAAAATTATTTTTTTTAATTTTTTAATTTTTAATTACTTTTCCTAAGTTTTTTGGGTTAATTTTTCCATTAATTAAATGGAAAAAACCTGTTTGTAATAAATCAGTCATCCGGACTCCGAATTTAGTGATTGAAGGCTCTAACCTTAAGCCAAAAATCATTCTTGATCAGCCAGCCAGTCAGAACCAACTTTCAGATCAACAATTGGACAGATAATGCTTTTTTTCTCAAAAAAGTCAGTTTTGAGGGAAAAATGAATTTTAATTAAAAAATGGTTATTTTGGAGAAAATTAAAACTCTCCAAATTAATCCAAATTCGGCGAAATAAAAGGCCAAATGACATCTCACCGGGCATTAATGAGCATTGGAATTAACGGAAAGTAGGTTCAGTCAGCATTTAATGACCTGGAGGCCTTCTTAACCTAGCTATTGTGCCCCCCTTCAGTCAGGCTCACGTGTGGGTGAGGTGGAGTGCTCTCATTCGACCGGTGTTTTGATCGAGGCTCAACTGAAGCTTGCACTGATGACTACCGGGCAGTGGCTCCTCCAGACCTGGCAAAGTAGGTTTCTAGACCTAGCAGTTGGATTTCCTATGCATTAGGAAGTCTCTTGCTACCATTCACGCCCCTCCTCAGTTGGGTTGCGCCTTCCACACGTGTGGCTTCATCTGAGGGTTGTTTTCATTGCTGAAGGTTGGAGTGGGGGAGCCTTGCCTGGGTGGAGGCATCCCCTCACTCCCGGTTCTCCGATTTAGGTCTGGCATCTCTGTTTGGTGGCCAGGCTGGTTAGGGTTTGAGGATTGGTTTTAGGGTTTTGGCACTCTCTCATTGTATAAATAGAGGCTCCTTTAGCTCTATTCAGATGGATTTTTGTGTAGAGAAACTCTGGTGAAACTTTGTAAATGCTTGTTGCTCTTATGCAACCATTGGAATAAAATTAAGGCTTTGGAGGCTCATGTGGTGTGATTCTTTGGATGATTGCACTTGATGGATGAGGTGATGTTCTTCTAATGCTTTTCTTTCTTGTCTATTTGAGATTATGATGTTATGCTTTAGAGGGCTTCTGTAAGCACATAAGAACAGGTATTTGCGATTTGCAAGTTAGTTGTTTATTGATTTACTTCTAGAATTTAAAAAAGAGCATTGTTTTATTCAGTTGTAGTTCATGCTCTTCTTTATTTCAATTTGTGAAGAATACATGATCTAATCTTTTGTATGGCAAGTCTATGAGTGTTATTTTGCAGATCCTTCCATGCAACCAACCAGAAGTTCGAGCTCAGTTGCATCTTATTCTCTTGGAGTCAAGTACGTTTTTCCGGGAATTGCATGCTTCACGAGATCCAAGTGCTTTAAAAAGATCCACAGGTTTGACCATTCTCTCCTTGCTTTTATTCATCATTCCAATTAAAAAATCTTTATTTTCTTGGGATTAGGGCATGTTTGGGCTAAAGTGAACATTCATTCACTTAGCCTTTGCCTCGATTGGCTGCCCTGTGCTTTATTTTTAGCCTTTTAGGCCTTTTATTTGCAGCCTTTCCTTCCTTTTGTTCGCTGTCCACTTTTCCCCATTTTTACTCTTTTGGACAGCCCTCTTTTTCCTCTTTGTTTCCACTTTTTGCAGCCCCTTTCCATCCTTTACTTCAACCATCTTTTGGGCTGTACTTTCAGCCTTTTTCACCCTCATTTGCAGCCCTCTTTCTCTAATTTGCAGCCCTCTTTCTCACTTAGTTTCCAGCCTTCTTTGATTTGTCTTTTCCCCTCTTTTCACCATTTTTTCACCCCTCTTACCTCGCCTTTTTCTTGCCTCTTTTCTTCCTTATTTTCGGTGAGTTTGGGTAAGTGTTTGTAGCAAGTTTGTAGATTAAATTTCGAGTTATTTTTGATCAACTAATATCATAACAAGTGTGTGTCTAGAGCTCTTAGATTGCAGACAGGTGAAGGAGAGCCCAAAGGCCACGAACAAACAAGGAGTGCAAGAAGAACAAAAAGACTGTTATCCCTTCTCTTTCATCCCCTTCTTTCCCCGTTCTTCCAAGAAGTAAAGAACACATCATCATTGTAAAAGATTAATAATAAAAAAAAGGCTGAGTGAGAGCAAGTCTCCTTTCTTTTCTACTTCCCCTATTTTGGGGAAGTGTGTCTTGTGTTCATTTTCATGATTTACTTAGTTCAGTTTTCCTTAAGCAATTAGTTTAGCTCTTGGATTAAACTTAGTTTCATTCTTACTAATTGCTAGTTGTTCCTTAGCTTCATTTCCACTAATTGCTAGATTCATCATTGCTTGTTGGTGTCTTGTTATAAATTGTTAAATCATAAAAAGAACCAAAATCTCTTGAATTTCACCATAAGGTGGATCAAGAGTGCTCTATGTCGGAGAGTTTTAATCAACCACCTTTCATATTAATTGTTGTGTTTGTTTAATCAAATCATCCATAAGTAAGACTCTTGAACTTGCAGAAACACAAGTCAAGAGCACTCTCTATCGGAGAGCATCTGAGGTTTGCACAACCCTTGTATTAGTTTCATCTAGATTAGCTAAGTCTTTTGAACCACTGTCATAAGACGAGGTCAAGAGCGCTCTCTATCGGAGGGTTTTAATTAATTAAATTAATAAAATTTGCAACTCACAGCCCTTTAATTAATTAACCCCCCTCCCTCCTTGCCGGAGTATACTCTAACCGATCCTAAATCAGAGTACCCAGAAACGGCACTGGATCTTTAAACCCCGCAAGAGTAACCTAATAACACTTAAACACCCCGTAACCAATGCACCGGCGTTGTAGGGATTCTTCCAAAGTACTTTCTAGTAGAGGCACCGGAACCTCCCGCTGTCATAGATTCTCGACTAGCTGGTCACTTGACAATATCAGCCTGGGATACTGGGCGGACCCGACATGTTTTCAACGGAGGCAACTTAGAAGAGTCTTTCGACTTTGATAAACCTTTTTGTTGACACCCTAAAGCAAGACCGCTGTTAAAAGCTCTTAAAAATTACCAAGAGCATTTGCAAAACCTAACATTCACTGGCATCTTTTGGGATTCACATTTTTCTAAACACGAAGCATCTCCGATAATTTTACTCCATAGGCACTGGTTCCATCTTTTAGCGTTGTTGATAATCTGGGCCATTTGTCCATTGAATGTTTGATTATAAGTCATATCTATGAATGCTTTATTTATTTTCGTGAATTGCTCAAATATTTGTCTATCTTTTAATTTCAGTGATAGCAACGTGGATTGCTTTGTCTTGTGCTCAATTCATCATATTGATCATCTAAAATCACAGAAACTCCTAAACAACACCCATCCGCATCTGAAAACATTTAAAACTTAACTTAAACATTGAGCCATAGAAAACTCTTTGTTAGGGACTACCCCCCTTGGCTTCGTTAGGAGTTAGCCTAGACGGAGGAGCTAGGAGTAGGTGACGGTACCTAGCTCTGTGCTTGCCTCCAAGGTCACACCTCTCCCACTTTCCTAAGTGAGGAGACAGCTTTCGGAAGATTTCTGCTGCTGGTGTGCAATTGGCAGACAACAGGTTGTACCCATTGGGTGGGAGACGCAGGTGCTCTGTTGGACATGATGTGTGCATCTAGGCTGCTCTCTGTGTGTGATGATGAGATGATTTGGATACGATCAACTGATGGTAGGAGACGCAGGTGATTGTTGTGGCAATGTAATGTATGGTCCTGGGTTGTACCTATGTGATGGATTGCTCGTGGATATGATGAAGACCTAGATGCAAGCTAGGCCTACATCTAGTATGAAAAAGGGTCGTCTCTGTAGAACTTCTTATGACAGATAGATTCGAGAGATATCAATAATCAATGATCAACAAAATGAGGATTACAGCAGCAATGACGACGATGATCCGGCGATGATGACGTGTCCATAGTGTTGATGACTATGGCGAGAGAATACCTTCCTAGTTAAGTGGAAGTGTTGTTGTAAATGTAACTTCAGAAGATATTCTAATTTATATTATTATTTTATTTTTATTGTACCTTCGTCAGAGATGTTTTTCCTCCGTTCAGGAATGTCATTATTATGTTTGGCCATGCAAAGTCATTGAGATAAAACCTTTGTTGTAAGTCAAGGCAATAACACCCCAAAAGAAACGATGTAAAATGTATTTTTGAGTCTCCCAAGAGACAAGTCGACCCTACTAGGTCAAGAGGTTGACCTAGTTAGGTTTTAGGTCAGTCACTTGAAGGGTATAAATAGGGAGGCGCCCTCCCTCATTTATACACACACTCACTCATTCATGTTCGCATGAGTAAGAGAGAGAAGACAAGTTCGCTAGAGGAGAAAGAGAGAGAGTTGCAGAAGACTTCCTATTTTGGGTTTTTCCATTTTGGTGGTATTGTATTAGTGACGAATCTATCTCTGAGGAAGTTGCGGGGTTTTCTCCTTTATGATTTCCCCGAGGAAAATTCTTGTGTCTAATGTGTTTTGTTGTGCTTGTTATTCTTTCAGTTAAAGATCCTAATTAAATTGAACTAAAGTGCAAACTCTAACAGGCACCTCATTTACTTTCTCAACAGTATATAGATTGGGCAAAACTAGTAATTGCGTTGATGAAGGAGATGTCTTGGATCGAGCTACATCCTTATAGGAAAATGGTATGCAAGATGTAGGTAACACAGAACCTACTACACCTCCCCCCTCCATGTAACCACAAGACCAAATATAAGGTACATTCCTTATAAATGTTGTAATCAAAGAGAGTGAGTAGATCCTTTAGTTACTTACCCTCATAGAGTAATCATTGTAAATACACAGAGATCCCTAGATTGTCTCAAATTTTGTGTTTGAGGAGAATGATGTGATCTGAATCTTTTGCCAACAAATAAATAGATTTTTCCTCAATATTCTTTACAAAAATTTGATAATCCTGCCCACAACATTTACCCTGATTAGAGGAAAGAGACTGGCCTAAGGGAGCTTCTAGATCTGCTTGAAATATTGATTTACACTCAGTAAAGATCAATCTGCTTTTAAAATAGTCGATCAACGTTCATAAATAGTAGAGTAGCCCTCAAGTTTGGTAGATCTTAAGACATAAATAGCAGATATGCTCCCTAACTGTTCCTGCATTGCAGTGAAGGGTTGCACCATGGTTCTGAAATTCAAAATGTCGATGTTCAACAATGTCATTGGCGCTCTCCTAGTGGGTCTAGATCCTCTCAAGGACTTAGTTATATGAGAGAACTATTATAATGTTTTCCTTTAATATAAGGATGATTATTTTATTGTTTCTTCTAGGAAAGGAAGTAAATCTCAACAACTCATTGCTACTTTTAGTAAGGAGTTTGTTGAGGAAGTTAAGAATGTAATATTATATTGTATTCTTTAGAGAAATAATGGATCTAGGAAAACAATTACTTGTTTATTGTACAAGGAGTTGAGCTCAAACCTATATAAGGGTTTGTTCTATCCATTTGAAGAGGGAATGGTATGGAGAGAAACGCTAGTAATGTTAGATTGGTGACAATGGAGCATTTCTCATTTGCATTGGAACCTTGTTGCTGGACTGTTATTGCAAGTGTCTGGAAGAAGATTTATATATGAAGGGGGAAACAAAGACTGGGTAACCTTGTTTTTATTTGAAGTTGTTATTTGTGATTGATGTTCCATTTAGCTCTTCCCATCTATGCTTATATACATTTCCTTAGTGTCATTTCTTTGTTAGAAAGTGCTTGGAATACATAATCTTTTGTGTTGGTTTTCTCCTTCATATATCAAGTCTAACTCTATGGTACATTGCTTGATCTGAATTCACCACTAATTCATTCTTCCATAATAAACAATATAGTTTGTAGGCTACAACTCTATATTTGGTTCTTAACCTCATGCTTTGTACAAGAAGAGTCCTCAAATGCTTGCTGTCATATGACTCCATATTCCCAATGAACTTAAAACTGGTCTTAATCCTCCCATCACCTATCCTGTGATAATCTATCCATTAAAAATATGTTTTACTAGAGTTAACTTCTGCTTTCCACCTTGAGCTTTGATGATATAACTTTAACAATCCTATTCCTAGGGAGGCCCCCCTTGTGCTAGAGGAGAGCCAGCCTAAAGTGAGTGATGGAGCTATTGTAGTGACATTGCGTAGCCCCTTGTAGTTCCACCAAAGTCTTGCTTGTGCAGTGGGACTTTATCACAAGAAGTAAGGGCTTGGATGGTAACAGAACCCATTACAAATTTTGGTGATAGAAGCACAATATTACTAGAATTTAGACATTCGAGCAGTAAAGAACATGAAATTGCTGTAGCACTATGCAACAAGTTTTGAGATATCACAAAAAGCAAAATAAGTTATGGGAACAGCTTGAACAAGCAATAGATCTCAAAGTGGCTAAGTTGGATGGTATAAATAACCATAGCAAGCTCAATATAAGCATAATTAAGAGATTCACAAAAGACATAAAGAAGAACTATCACAGTAAAGAAGGGCTTGTGAACGAGAGTTCCAAGATAAGATTCAAAAGTTATATTACAAAATACAAGAACTCAAAGGTACCTTGGCATAGTAGCAAAGTGAGAATATCATAATTAAGGCCTCGAATGTGCTAAGGAGATCTTGTACATCTATCAAATCAGGGAGTGAGCTCTTACGCAGCTTTAGCCACACCAATACTGATGACACCAATGGCATTGCCATCTTCATACTCTTAAAGTAACACTGTGACTGAGGGGATTTCATTATTTCCAACAAGACCCAATTCCTTTGCAATGGCTCCTTTTGATGCCTGCATGACTTCTTCTACTTTTTTATAACTGACATGACTGCTAGAAGCACCACCATCTACACTCCCACCATCACTGAATCAACAATGATTGTTGTGTCTAGTGCACCTGTCATGGCTGTTGTTGATATTCCTACTATTCTCTCCTCAAGTGTCGAGGATTCAACCCAGTCTTGGTAATTGAGCAGAAAAGTCAATTTTCAAAACGGAGAACAGATGTTGAGCACAAAATTGTAATTAATCATTGTAAAGCTTCATGACAAATGAAAAAGCAATTAATAAGCAATATTTTTTATGTATTTAGTAGTGTCATTATGTATTTGTGTAATTACGATATCGATGAGCGCAGAGTTATGTTGATGGTTGGATCTGCCCTACATGGAAGACGTGAAGGTAACTCACTCTCCATGAATCTTACTCAGTGTATGTAGTTCCCTTGTTGACATCACAAGAAGCATGGTTCCTTATGCATCCTTATATAATAATGAGACCACTTTTATACTATTTGTACCTATATACATGTGTGTGTTTATGGTTAGATTTATGAAAGTATTTCCTACTCTTTATGTTCTGTTCATGTAATATTGAATTTGTAATTTAGGAGTCGAGTATATTGAGAGAATTATTCTATTAGACAATCAAATTTTAAAGTTGTAATGTCATAAAGGACAAAGAACATGATTACAAGACCAAAAATAAAAATATTGGAGCCATAGCTAAGTTATACGTCAGAAAA
Organism: Pseudotsuga menziesii; assembly: GCA_001517045.1. Taxonomy (NCBI): domain Eukaryota; kingdom Viridiplantae; phylum Streptophyta; class Pinopsida; order Pinales; family Pinaceae; genus Pseudotsuga; species Pseudotsuga menziesii. The sequence continues at coordinate 518,873 of LPNX010666258.1, forward strand.
TGATAAAGGTCCTGTCAAAAGTGGAGGTTGAATTTCTCAGTCTATGACAATGCCCAAATGTCTCCTCGGAAAAAACTCTTCTAATGCATGAAGTTGCCTTAATTAGGGGTTGAGATCCCATCAAATTTCACTCTTATGCTGCCTCATCAGAGTTATATTTCAAGTTGATGCCTTTCTAGAAGCAAAAAGTGGAAGAAGGAACGCAAGAATGTTAAATTGAACGTGGATGTTCTATTGTAGCATGGTCCAGTCTGAAGGACTTCCTTTTGGTCTTCAGGCAGGCATTCCCAACAAAAGAAAAAAAAATGCAAAATTGCCTTCTTAACCCGACCACTAGAGTAGTATATAGGGTTTATTCCTTGATCAAGGCAACATGTAACTGTATACGATAAGACCAACTTTTCCTAGACAATGGAGATATTATAGCGATCAAGCAGGTGGCTGCCTTAAGTCAGAATTCCTCCTTCATATTGCAATGCATGAACAGGCGAGATATAGTCTTGCAATACCCTAGGTAGCATCTGATTAACATGCATGGGTCATGTTTAACTCTTTCTATTGCCAGCTTTAAGGGTGCTTCTTGTAAAAACATGTTTGCTCCAATCACTTATCCCGGACCTTTTTGACAAACAGTACTTACCACCTCTTGTAGTTAACTGAGTAGCTTTCCTGGGTTAATAGTCAAGCCCTAATTCATCAAATCGGGGCTATAGAGATTAATTGTGGTCCCAATTACTTCACTGCTCTATTATTCCTTGGTCCCATGGCATGCATTTATAGTTAATAGTTTAAACTTTGTAGAACTTAGGACAAGCCACATAACCTTAAAGGGAGACGCAAGCTACTCGGTACATTTGTTCCCCAATGACCATATTTCACCATGTAATCAACAGCCCAGGGCTTGACATGATGATGGGGTAGATTTCTCATACATGACAAAAGGTATCAATCATGCCCATTAACTTGGTAACAACAATAAAAAAACCCGCTATATAAGACTGTATAAGAATATATTTCCTTAGAAGGCCCTCTTAGCACTGCTTCAAGATGAATTTGTAAGATATTCATGCTCATTAACGGAGAAATTCAGCCAAGTATGGAGCTGAACTGTAAAAACTGCAGAAATGAACCAAGGGACAATGATACTTACAGAAAGCTCTTCTTATAAAGGATTTAATCCTTTCAAACACGAAGTTCTATTCACGTTCGAGGCCTAACCACTGTTAACATCAGACCTGTATTAATATAAACTTTGAACTATTGCAACCCTGTCAATTCAGTAGGAAACATTTGACACATCTCCATCTTGCTCCAAAGGCTGGTCACTGATAACTGCTGAAGGAAATTTACAGAAAACTCTGAATTCAATAAGTGAGCTCCTAAAGATGAGTTTGATTTGTTCTTCTGTTTCTCTAACAGTATTGAAAGTGCTGAAAACAACAGGAGTTTGACAATAAATGAGTGCAAATTAACGCAGAGGAAATCCATTATAATCACCACAGAAAGGCCACCAATTTTCTAGGAATGTAGATGTGCTAAGATGTGGACTGTCCTTCTCCGGTACTGTCCAGCCCATAGGTCCTGTGTCATGTGCAAATCCACCAATGTTCATTCTAGGACCTGTTGCCGCCTTTCACACACTTGGGGGACGTGGCAGATGCCAGAAATCTTCAAGCCACTCGGTGTGTCCTGAGGGGCAAGTCTCGAGTCAAGGCTGTCACCTTGTTCTTGACTCCTCCGTTTGGGCCAACTCCTAACGAAGCCAGGGGGTAGACCCTATTAAAAGAAAATATATGGTTTTTAGCCTACGAAAGAAAAGACTAAATCTAGGAGTTAATATAAAATTGATAAAATAACACAACGGACTATTGCAAGAAAGAGATCACATCAACAACATATGACAATGTAAGCATCATTCATGACATTTTGCAGTAATTGATTTAAGCATTGAAAGTAAAACAGACCAGTGCCGATGAATATGGAGTGCTTGTAAAAGTGGAGTGTTGTTGTGTTGTGTAAGTATTGGAGTTGTCTCGTTGGTCAATTTTGAAATTATTAATGAGTAATTAAGGGCGTGGGTTAATTGTGGGTTTGGCCCAACAAGTCAAGTCCCTTCGAACTGAGTGCTAAAGCGGTAACATCAAGTGTCCAACGGGGCGAGGATTAACCTGCTTGGAGTAGCCCCTTGGCTCTGTATTAGTTACCCTTTGTAACCTCTTGAGTTCTCGAGAAAATCACTTGTGTGGGTTTCCCTATTAAATCTAGTAACTTGTATCCCTTTCTGATACAACCAACTAATCAGACAAGCTGCAACGGTGTAGAGCATACGGGGAAGGAGTATTGGTAATTTTTTAAGGATTTTAAACTTGTGTTCTTGTTAAAAATAAAAACCTCCAGGAATCTCTTTCGGTCCAAATGGACCTCAATCGAGAAAGCGAGGAGGGGTTGATTTTAGATAACAGAAAAATACAAAACACAACTCACGGATTATTTAATTAGTCCTACCACGCATCTTTTTCCCCTTTCGGGTCAATCGAGAAGTCGTGGGGTAAGTAGTATGATTACTTTGAATTTATGAATATTGAAAGTATATAATGCGAATTCAAAGTATACAATGCTGCAGTACAAGACAAAACTAAAAAAAAACGAAAAAGTGCAAAAATCACAAAACGCAGGATCCCCCTAGGGGGATGGGGAGTGGGCTCAAAAGAGCCTACTCGAAATTTCTTTTTATTACTCAGTTACAATGCTTTAGCATAAACGCTCTTTGGTCCTTGTTGTCTGAGATCCAAAGGCTTACAAAAATAAAAAAAGAGGAGCCCGGCTGAGAGGGGAACCTCTTAGAAGCTCCAGATGTCCAAAAAATGTGTTTTTGGGCCGAGTTTATTTCTCTTTTTTGATGGGCCTGCTAAAAACCAGCAAGCTAATGTCAGTGAAAGATGCCGAAAAATACTTTGGAAGTGTCTTTGGACAACATACAAAAATTATAAAAAAAAACTATGTTAAAATGATAAAAAAAACAAGCAAAAATGAACCAAGCTTTCCTTGGGATCTTGGCTTGCCTTTGGGGATGCCATTACTACATGCACTTATATGCTAGATATAATTTTAAACTTTGAAAGAAAAAACTAATGCATGCAAGCTATAGATTTCCTTTAAAATGCCATGCAAAAGACGATTTCTTTATGCCAACTCTATGATGCTTATGGAAAACTTTTGAAAAACAGAGATCTAGCTTTTTGAATGCTTATGTATAAAATCTAATGAGATATTTTGCATATGATAAATTAGAAGCTCATGCATAAACAAAGTAACCAAGAAGATTTAATTTTTTTAAAGGAGAGTAAAAGGAGAGAAAGTTGGTTTGTTGCTTGAATGAAACAAGTTGAAAGGAGGCCCTTTTGTGGAGCACCGAGAGACAGAGTCTTGAGCTTATTGGATAAGAAATGGCGTCAATCTTGATCCACACCTCATCCGATCGGGAACTTGCAACTAGATCACACAAGCCTGCACAACACCTCGTGAGATCTGGATATATATGTATGAAACAAAAAATGAAAGATCATACAAAACTAATCTTATTTAAGCATATAACTTAGATTCTTGAGCATACATAATATGAATAAACAAGAGCAAGTAATCTTACTTGCCTAGTTTACACCCTTACTTGACTCAACCGAATCCTTGAAGCCAGAATACAAAGCAGTACAAAAATTGGAAAAAAATTGCAATTACCACATTAGCAGCATGACACTGGGAATCCACACAATCACATGCACTACACGGTATAGCCTTCAAAGATTCTTTATTCACAATGAAAATATAGCAGTATTACAATGGCAACAGCTCTTCGTCCAACTCTAACTAGCTTGGAAGAGATAAATGATGCTTTATTTATAACCAGAACTAAGCCCCTGGGGGCTATCAACACTGAAAATACACTTGAAGTCACACTGAGCTTAACTAAAGAGGAACTGAGTTCAAGTGAAGAGGTAATTGACACCTCTCTCACTTAACTCACCATTAACCTGCCAACACACCAAACTACCCATCGAAATCCACCAAATCGGCTTCCTTCATCACAGGAACGAGCTCATGAAGTGAAGTGGGTGAAATAGGTGATGTCACCCCACACATGATTCGTATCTCTCAAAAGAATAAACCAAGGTTTTAAAAAATGTGTAGAAAAACCAATGTGGGAGGGGCACTCGCTAGCATCCACCACTAGCGTGAATGCTCACGTCAAACTCTCCTCACGCTAGCCATTAATTAACCAATGTTTGAAAGCACCAAAGTTTTAATGTTCAAACCTTTAATTAAAAAGGGTTCCACACATGCTCCAAACTCTAGGCCTCACACATGCTAGCGTGAGCCTCCATGACATCATCCATCCCATGTCACGTGAACTCCACTCTCCCCATGCAAACTATGTTTTAACATAAACTTAAGTTGAAAAGGAACGAGAGGCTTAGAGGGACCCATGCCATGTCACCCCACATAAATATTTTTTAATTCGACTTTGATTTTTTCATTTTCCAAAGTTTAACCATGGTGCCAAAATGGTGTAATTTAGCATTAAAATGATATTTTGACGCATCTTTAGCCAAATAATGCTCAACGGGGTGTTTCGGCTGCCCAACTGATGTGGAAAGTGGTCCTTAGGGTAAGATGGACGCTCCGGGTGTGAAAACGAGTGTCCCCACGTCAGAAACGGACTCTGTATCTGACTTTTATTACATTCTGAAATTTTCTAATTAAACCATTAAAAAATGGCCTGATTTTGCGGAAATTTTTTATTTTCTCGAAAACTGACGAAACTCTAGGGGGACCTAGCACATGTTCAAACGACTCAAAATCAATGCCTAGCATGTTGAAAAACACTGACATGAAGGCTCTAATAACCTCCTAAGGCCGAAACACCAAGACGACTACCCCAACTTTGGAGGTGTGAGTGAAAAACTCAAAAATTATTAGTCGTTTGTTCAACAACCAATAATAACCGAGGGAAAAAACACTCTGGGCTAGTCGGCTTTATGCTTAAGTCCGGGAAGCCGAGCCTTTTATAAAAAATTAAATGCTATGACATTTTTTACAATTTCCCCAAGGGGGTATGAACATGTGTTTACAAAAAATAACAAAAAGTTCTCCGACAAAGCCTGGAAGACTTCTGAATTCTGAAAAGTGAACAGGTGTATGTTCTCATCACCCGGATCACTTGATAATACCAACTAAGTATGACTTAGTAGGTAACAGGACCCACCATTAGCTTCTTAATTGGCTAATGTCTCTTCTGACTAGTCCGTGGCTCCTGTGGGTGCCACAAGCATGTCAAGTGTTGGCCAATTGTGTTTCTTTCTCATAAAGGTTGTGTTACTACTTGGCCCTGTCCTGTAAGGCAACCAAGGCTTCTCCATGGTAAACTGGTGAAGGCTGGGTCAGAAGTAGTTTCTCCTGCTAAAAAATGCCCTCTGAATCAAACCAAGACACCTCCTCTTGTTTACTTTTTACTCGGATGCAGAAAAACAGTACTGTAGAGCAGTGAGATGGACCAAATTATTACAGAACTCTGAACTGATTCTATGCGGATGAACTTCTTCAACTGCATTTTGGGGACTTCCAATGAGGATAAATGGGAAAATTAAGTAATAGAAAACCTGCTTAAAAAGGAGTGATCATTTACCAGATTGTTTTCTGCCCCTTGGATGCAGAAATCTGCCTGGGTCCTGCATACATAATAGAAGGAGAAAACTAAAGAAGAATACTATTATGATCCCTTTACAGTCAATCTTAGGTGTCTAGCCCAAGCAGACAATCTATAAAGCGCCCTATCAGCCAGCCCTGCTTGCAAGCAGGTGATTTAACCAACCTCCTAGCATCTGAGAATACACCTCCAGGACTCGTTAGAAAATTTTCCAAGGTTTTATCGTGCATCTTTTATCGTAATGTCCCGTGGTTAGACAAAACTGATACTTTCACCTATCCTCATTTAGAAGAGGTCTTATTCTTCCAATTTTTAATATAAAAGTGTCTTGGAGCACTGCTTATTACATAGTTGGAAGAGATGATGTTGTGATCTATGACGATCTGAAACGCCTATTCAGTTATTTTCCTTCCATCAAATTGAATCAGTGCATTTCTGGTTAAAAGTATTTCATCTAATGTCCAATCATATTCATTTGAATCCTTGCTGAGAGTACACCATCTATTATACTCGAAGCTTCAGCTTCAACTTTTCTGTTGATATCAAGCTCTGGGTATTGAATTGGAGTAGGAATGTTACTGAGCTCTACAAGGAAGTTTAATTTCATTTTCTCACTATTCTTCCATTTGTAGTTCTATTCAGCAAACTCGTTAGTCTAAAACCACTTTCTTAGCGTACTGATTTCGGTTTTCTTGCATCAAAAAACCATCTTCTGATGCTTCTATATCACAATAAATCATAAATGCCTGAAAATAGAAAGTTTTCAGTGAAGGAGAACATGACAAGAAGACACCTGTATGAGTATAATTGGTTGTGCATCGAGTACCACTGTTGTTTCTGCATTTCACTTCGAGTCAGTGCAATGCTTATTTATACAATTGACATGTTATTTTTCGTACGAAACTTATTTCGTTTCCTCTTATTCAATCTATCGTTTAGGTTCTCTCTATTTGCAACATTATCAAATGCATCCATTATTTAGTGACATTTATGTGTTTAATTTCCTTTTGCAATGTCCCCAATCAGGCTCGAGAAGCGACAATTGCCATGCCATATAAGATACAACGTATTGATGAATTCATTCAACAACTTGATGCAGGAGATCTAAAACTGCGAGTACGGGTGTTAGAGGTATGTCAAAAAATGTCAGGTCGGTTCTATCCTTTAAAGTGATGATTTTTGCAAGATATCCCTTCAGGATTAGATATTAGCACGATAACTGAATATTTAATCTTCATATTTCAGGCTGAAAGGGCAGCCAGAAGGGCAACTGTAATGCAGATGGCAACTATACACACGGTTTTGGCATCAACATTGTTGAATGTTGGAGTCACTCTTACTGCACAAGGCGTGGAGAATTTTGCCACTGTTTCATATATTGGTGCAGGTAGGTTTGGGATTCCAATAAATATCCCTGTTGAGAGGAGTTGGTGAAACAAACATAGAATTTGCAGTGTGATTTCTCAAGTAATTTATTAATATTACTATGATTCATGAGCAATAGCAAAGAGAAAAGTTGGATTAAATTAGATTATTTATTCAATATTCACATATCAGGTTAGAAATTTAGAAACGTGCAAGTCTCAATCATAACATAGGTCTACCATCCTGCATTCTGTCAGAACCAATATCACTCAAGTTGTTGGGCATTCACATTCTATGAAACCGGCTAAAGTATACCAAACACATTTGCTGGCATACCTGATTAGTAGTACCAGCAGATGGCATCTTTTTTAACCAAATAATTACCACCTATGCACTAAAAAATTAAGCAACCTTTAATAGACTTTACTTGATGCAAAGAAAGTAAGAAAGTTGAGTAATTTTCCCAGCAATGTCAGATAGCAGGCAGAGCTTGTGAAACTAAGTAGCTTTCTTTCATATTGGAAATATCTCATGAATTAAATCAGATGCACAATCCATGTTTGCTATAGAACTTATATGCATTTGTTATTTTTTCTAATGATTGTCCATGTATACATGAAGGACTGTTTGGAATCTTGGTCCTTCGAGCCATGAAGAGAGTACAGAGGCTTGACAAATTTGAAAAGCAGATTTGATCGGTACCCTTGCATATACAGCTGGCAACATCACCACCAAAAAGCTTCAAAATTTCAGTTATTAGTGTAAAATATTAAATTATTTTCTTTCAAAATCAAATTATGATCACCTGGTCTTGCCTCATGGTTTGTACAAATGATTGTGAGGAAATGTTGATTTCTGTATATTGTCTCAGAGAAATTGGAATTATTTGTGAATTATAGTAGAAGGCTATGGAATTTACCGGCCAAAAGGAAATTCAAATATAGCATTTCTTGTTCAATTCAGTAAAAGAAAATCCAGCAGTGGGTCATATTATTCACTGTTTTTTAAAAGGATAAGTAAGTTTCTTGCAAGTGGTGTGCATACAAGATCATGCAAAATGAATTATTTGATATTAATTTCCAGGTTGTAATCTGTACTCTTGGCCAAAATACCCAGATTTAAACATCAATTTAATTGTATGTGTTAAGGAAAACATCCAGATTTAAACATCGATTTAACTGCATATGTTAAAGAAAACATCCAGATTTAATCATCAATTTAACTGTATGTGTTAAGGAAAGGTGATCTCCCTAATCTAATGGAAACTGGTATATGGACTTTGATTTTGATCCGTGAGACTCGGTGCTTAAATGTTAACTCCATGCATATCAGGTGTCCATGTTCTTTGCATTGCTTAAGAGGTCTGCATCGAATATATGTTTAACAAGATACAGTTCAGTGACCGTTGGCATTCTCCAAATTTTCTTCAAAAGGGAAAAAGTCATTAGTAGAGGGCAGGCTTTCACAAACAAACAAAAAAATTGTGATCTTATAAGATATATGATAGTATTTAGTAATGATTTGTATAAACACAAAATCTGCTGTGAATAATATGGTGATTTTAGTATTGTCCATTTTTTGTATATGAAACCCGAAGGAGAGAAAATAAAACATATATCAATTAGTACGCAACGGTGCTCCTTTAATAAAGAATTTTAATAATAATATAATGATTTATTCTTATGGTCACAGCTTAGTCAGACAGCAAATTGGTGTATGAGACACCCTTTTTTATGGGACAAGTGACTCCTTCCATGCAGTGTTTTGATTACTACATTTTACAGAGGTGTAATACCCTGCCCCATCCAGATTTCAACTGTGACCTCCGAGGAGAAAATACATATTCTTAACCATTAAACCCATTCAAGTATACATGTTTTACTTTCGCCCAAAATGATATGCTCATATAGAAGTATGTAAAGGCAGTGCAATATGCTACATTCAAGGAAATGAGCTTTCTCCTTGGTCATGATCAATTCATCATGAATTATTATTTTCAATTTCATTCAAGACCTAGACTCGTCATCAATTGTCACTTAGATGGTGTTGATCACCTAATCAACTAGGTGGGCAACCATGTACCATGTACCTTGGAGATGAGAAAGAAATACCTAATAAAGTTTTTTTCAAGCGAGGCAACTCTTTTTCTTATCGTTTCCCCATGAAGTTTCCACATCCCTGCGGGGAATTTTGTAATGATATGTCAACATAAAGGTCTAGTTTTTTTTATATCTTAGTTACCTAGGACTTTTTCACTTGGGAAGTCCTTTCATCTAGTGTTTTTTCCCTTGGATAATTAAAATTTCTTTTAAGTGATTTTAATTATCTGAGTTTTTTACTCAAAAATACCTCCAAAGTTGTGAAAGGCGTTCTAATAATCGAGTCCACGGGGTGACTAAGGCCTAGGAATTTTCTATATATCCATGCTAGACACTATCCAGAGTCCTGTGGAATTTCATTAGGTTTTACCTAGGATTTTTTTATTTTTGATGATTAAAAATTGTCCCTCGGCATTAAAAAAAAAAATGTAATGTAAAAAGGGTTATGTGGCACCTAATGCCCATAAATAGGAGTATGGGTACTCAAAATCAATGGCATGAGTCCCCCTACGCCCTTGAACAAAGTTTGAATTCATTCGGACAAGGCTTGCTAAGTTTTTGGACACATTTGTCAAAGTCGATGAAGGAAATCAAGAAAATTGGGAAATAATTAACAAGCCAAATTTTGGAAAAATGCCTAAAGTCACTTAGAAGATAAAAAAAACTGTTTAGTAATGTCATGATATGTTCTTAAGGTTATATTAGAGACAAAAGGCCCCCTCGTGCAAGTGTTTGGGAAAAATGAAGATGGCACCCTAGGGGGAGTGCCCTCTCTCTTCATGGAAATCGAGATAATTAAAAATAAGTCAAAGTAAGGGGTCCCATTTTGATGGTCCCTACCTTTGGGCCTAGATTAAAAATATTAGAGGGGGATTGCCCCCCCTATTTCTATTTGATTTCTCACCTGAGGAGGTGCCCCCAAGAGAAGTGGTTCCTCTCTTTGAGTTTTTACTCTCTCATTTTGATAAGTGGCTTGTATGCACTTGGGCTCTCTCCTCACACATTTCCTATTTAAGGAGGCTTTTTCTCCTCATTTGGGTTACACAATCTTGGCTCTTCTTGCTTACTCTCTCTTCTCTTGTTCTCATTCTCTCTCATTTTTGGGTCATCTGTAATCTTCAGCCATTTTGCTTTGTTAATCATAATCTTTGGAGGAATCTAGTGTCCTATGTGATCTTGGATGATTTGCTTCCATGTTTAAGTAGCTACTCAAGTTTGGTTGGCCAAGGAAGCAAATTTATTTGCTTTGGTAATGTTTATGGCAATTTCTTACCATAGATTTTTTGTGAGTTTTGTTTTTGTAGTGAAGAACTTTAGACGTTTCTCGGTTGAAGTTTGTGATTTCTTTACTCATCGTATAAATCGCACTCTCATTTAGTTGTGCAGCAAATATCTTATAAGTTGCAGGTTATTTGATTTGAAAAGTGGGATTCCTTGGTTGGATGCCCCATTTTTCAAGTTATTGAAGAGCAAAGGGCATAATTTTTCTCTCTTAAAATAAATTTCTGAATATTGTTTTATGGTTTAATGAATGTTTTAGAACTGATTTAGCCATTCATACCCTCAATCTTATTAAAGTTATTTACTTGGTAATGTGTAGATACTTTGTACATATTTGTTTCACTAACATTTTAACTTCCCCAAAGTGATCTTGGGCATTTTCTATAACCTTCTATTTGTTGTTTTTTAGCAGGTTGGTGATAAAACAAGGAGAAACAATGTCGAATATTAGTCGTGGAAGGGCGCAAAGATGCCATAAAGAAAGGGTTTCATGGCCATCACCAAGAAAGGGTGAAAATAGCATTTTTGCACCTCTTTGCCATCTTTCTTTTTCATAGAAATATCAGGCATTGTAACAAGTCCAAGAGAGTCTCTTGGACTTGATTTTTCTATTGCATTTCAAGTTAGATTTAAATTTCCTCGTTTGCCATCCATTGCTAGCAACGGAAGTTGGGCTTGCCCACCCTTGCTTAAGCAATTGTTGATTGGCTCGGGTTTAATTTAGTTTGTTTTCTCTTTCTACAATAATTTTTATTTTCCCACACCTTGCAAGTTATTTAGCTATGTTATCCTTGCAAAATCGTGTCGGCTTGCATTGTATTTTATTTCAATTTTATTTTTCCCACACCTTGCAAGTGAGTTGGCTAAACCACCCTTGCAATATCGTGTTGGTTTGTATTCTTCATAGTTGTTAATTTTTCGTTTCAATTAGAGTAAAATCAACTTTGCCCCAATTCCTCGCTTCGTATTTACTCTCCTTGTCGGTTGATCTGACCTTGGGTGACAAGAAAGAGAAAAGATTCGAGTTGGCTAGATTAATAGGCACTTTAGCTACTTATTGCAATATTGAGAAAATAATGACGTGTTCTAAAGCTAGAATGGTAGAGGTGTTAGTTTTTCTTAAGATCTGATTAGATTATATATGATCTCTATCTGAAAGAATAACAAGTACAACAAGATGCATAAGATATAAAAGACACACGAGACACATATTTTCATCGCGGAAACCATAAAGGAGAAAACCCTGCAACTTCTTCAGAATAGTAAGATGATCAAAAACAATAATAAGAAGTATTCACCAGCTATCTATCTCTCCTCCTCTGACTGTCTCTCTCTCTCTCATGCGAACTTGAGAGTGTGAGGTGTGTATAAATGAGGGAGAGTGCTTCCCTATTTATACCATTTTAAGTCAATGACCAAACATAACACTTGAGCCTACATGTCATCTCACATGGGGCCCACTTCACCTAGAGAAACTACAAGTACATATTACATGATGTTACACTGGGGACTATTGCCTCGGTTTACAACGGAGGTTGTACCTCAAGGTCTAGACACAATTTAAACATCCCGTAAAGGGGTAACACACATCCCCAGTGGAGGTACAACAACATACAATGATAATATACATCAGAATATCTTCTGAAGTTACAAATACATCAACACTCCCTCTTAACTAGGAAGGTATTCTCTCTCTACACAGTCATCAANCATCGGATTGTCATCATCATGGAGTCATAGAGTCTTCATCATAGTTGCTGCCATCATCTTCTTATAATTTGATCATCATACCATACTATCTGTCATCGAAAGTTTCTATAGAGCCGACCTTTTTTCATGCTGGATGTAGGCCTAGTCCTCTGCCAAGTCTTCATCACTTCTCGAGCAAGCCTTCAAATAGAATCTGTCCAGGATCTTCTTCACATTGCCACAGAAATATCCTGCGTCTTCTACCGTCATCTCGTTGTATCCAGATCATCTCTTTTGTCCTGCACAAGACAAAACAACAAGCAACCAAAGCATCTACAGTCGACCCGCGTTCTATTAAAAGAACTGCCTAGGTGCACCTCTTGTGCTTCATGACCTTATCATCTCAACATGGGAACTTCATATATATCATATATATGGTAGGACTAATTACGACCCAATAACCTGTTACACCAGGACTTTTTTACGTTCTTCTGGCCAACCTCAAGGGATTACATCTAAACAATCTGTGTCCAGGATCTTTTCCGTTCAGAATACCTTTGGGACATATTACATCCGAGTAACCTGCGTACCACGCTAGGGCTCGGTATCTACACTCAGACAACCCACGAGGCATATTATATCCGAATAACCTGCGTACCACACCAAGGCTCAGTATTTACATTCGGATAACCCGTCACAGGACTGATTACATCCGAGCAACCTGCTACACCAGGATTTCTCCCATTCGGACAACCTATCGTATTTCCCATGTGAGATAATATGCTTTGTAACATATCAGGACTGATTACATCTGAGTAACCTACAAATTTTGCCAGGATGTTATGCTCAGACAACCTGTCTTTCTAGCTATATGCTAGAACACATCACTCCTTCTTTCGAGGGATCTCGATTTGGATCACACCAAGTCTTTCTCTGAAGTACGCGAACTTCACTCTCGCAAGAGGCTTATTCAACACATCGACTATCTGCTCCTTTGTTGCCACGTATTGGAGCTTCACTGCTCCTCTCTGCACCATATCCCTGATATAGTGGAATTTGATCTTGATGTGCTTCAACTTGTCATGGAACACTGGGTTTTCTATCATCTTCACACAACTTTGATTGTCGTAGAAAATGCAAGTCACATCCAACTGGAGATCAAATAAGTCAAACAGTAGCTTTCGCAGCCACACTGCCTCGCAACTAACCAAGCAAGTGGAAACATACTCTACCTCGGTTGTACTCAATGCCGCACATGATTGCTTCCTGCTGAACCAGGAGATCATGCCAGATCCCAAACTGAAGCAGCAACCTGAGGTGCTCTTCTTGTCAGTGGCGCTACCTGCCCATTATGAATCAACATAATCATGTATGTTAATATTCTGATTCACATCATATTTGAGCCCATAATCCACTGTATCTTTTAGGTACTTCAGAACATGCTTTACCGCTATCAGGTGAACCTGTGTCGGATCCGTCATGAACTGACTCAGGGTGTTCACTGCAAAGCATATCTCTGGTCTTGTATTCGTCAAATACATCAATGAGCCAATCATCTGATGATACATCATGGCATCGACCTTCTCAGATGAAGCATCACTCAAAAGCTTCAAGTTAGATGCCATAGGTGTGGCCATAGCCTTGCAGTCTAACATTTTGAATCTCTTCAGAATCTCCACTGCATATTTTCTTTGACCAAGGAAGATCCCATCTGCACTCTGCCACACCTCCATGCCTAAGAAGTAGTGCATCATACCTAGGTATTTCATCTCAAACTCAGTAGCAAGTATCCTTCTTGTATTTGTAATGAGCTCCTTATCCCCTGTTAGAAACAAGTCATCGACATATAGTAGGAGTATCACTGGTCTTTCGTCTTCCACCTTGAAGTAGAGGTTGGAATCTGCTTTACTCTTGGTAAATCCCAAGCTCATCAAGAAACTATCCATCAAATGTCCTCGGTGCTTGTTTCAATCCATACAAGGCCTTTTTTAATTTGCACACATGGGTCTTCCTATCATGTGTCTCGAATCCCAATGGTTGTTCCACGTACACTTCCTCCTCAACTACATCGTTCAAGAAAGTTGTCTTGACATCCATCTGGTGTACTGTCCATTTCATAATTGCTGCCAAAGCAAGTATGGTCCTTATGGAAGTGTACCTCGCCACGAGTGCAAATGTCTCTGCGTAGTCCATGCCTTCTTTTTGTGAGAAGCCTCATGCTACGAACCTTGCCTTGTGTTTCTTGATGCTGCCATCTGCAGCATGCTTGATCTTGTAGATCCACTTTGAAGTCACGACAAACTTCTTCTCCGGTCTCGGAACAACCTCCCGGACATCATTCTTCATGATCAATTGATATTCTTCGATCATCGCATCCTTCGATTCTTTTTTTTTTTGTAGCCTCTTCATAGGTGGAAGGTTCTTTATTAATGATGTCACACAGCAGGGTCACATAGCTATTGTAGGGTTTTTCCCTCTTTTCTCTCTATGTATTCCCTCTGGAGCACCATACCTTTCATCTTCTTGTAAGAGCTCTCGTGCCCATGTTGGTTTTCTCTTGTGGGAGTCCTTCTCAAGGAATGTCTCTATCGGCTCTAATGTTTCTGTCATGTCGTGATCTTCAAGGTCTTATGGAGTTGCTTCTCCAATTTCCATGTCTCGGACTCTCGTCTCTTCAAGCTCCTCGACCTCCTGGATAGGATTCGTCTTGGATCTTAAGTATGCTGAGTCTATACCAAAGGTTACATCTCTGCTGATGTCGATCTTCTTGAATCCTGCGAAGTATATTCGGTATGCCTTTGTTGTATCATTGTATCCTACGAATACACCCTTCCTCCCAGAAGGATCGAGCTTGGTCCTTTTCTCCTTTGGGACATGTATGTACACCGAACAACCAAATATTCTTAGATGGCTGACTTCGGGTTCACTCTTGAGAAATCCTCTTCAGGAGTCTTGTTGTCAAGTACTCGATGAGTACGGTTCTGTACATACACAATTGTTCTTGTTTCCTTTGCCCAAAGGTGCATAGGAAGATCCTGGTCAAGCAACATTGCTTTCGCTGCTCCCATTATGGTCTGATTCTTTCGTTTCGCAACCCCATTATGCTGAGGATTGTATGGAGTGCTTAACTCCCTCTTAATCCCAGATTCTCTGCAGAGTTCCTTGAATTCTTCCGAAGTGAACTCGCCGCCATTATCTGACCATAGAATTTTAATCTTCCTATTTGTCTGGTTCTCAACAAAGGATTTATATTCCTTTAACTTGCTGAAAACTTCACTTTTCTCTTTCAAGGAATATATCCAAGTATTACGTGAGAAATCATCTATAAATGAAACATAGTACGCATACCCGCTTTATGAGCTAGAAGACATGGGTCCACATACATCCAAGTGTACTATCTCCAATCATCCTTTATCCTTGCTCTCACTACTGGGAAATGTCTTCTTTGCATTCTTTCCTTTTGCACATCCTTTGCAAATGCCTTCATTCTTTGCTTGGATCTCTGGTAGTCCCGGGACTGCTTTGCTTGCCATCGGTAGTGCTCTGTAGTGCACATGTGCAAGCCTTCTGTGCCACAGTTCACTTGGTTCAATTGACTCATGAATCAATGTTTGTTCAGGCTGTCCCTTCAACTTGTACAAGCCTCTGTCTTCTTCTCCAATCACTGTTGCATCCTCTATTGTCTTTCCTTTGGGCCTCATCAGAACTTGGCCATCGACAAATGCAACCCTAATTCCCTTTGCATCTAATGCAGATATGGAGAGAAGATTCTTCTTCAATCCTAGAACATATAGCACATCCTTCATATTTAAGGATTTCCCGAAGTCAAGCTTATATGAAGCTTTGCCACTCCCTTTTATGGGGTATTGATAATCATCCCCAAGTTTCACCTTATGAGGTGACTCATGTTCAGACATATTGACGAATGATTTCTTGTATCCCGTCATGTGTTTGGAAGCTCCACTATCCACGAGCCAATCATTGCTTATGTGTGTGATGGTGTCAGTAAGTGCTGAGATTAGCACATACTCTTCATCTGAATCGTCCTTCTCTCGTTTGAATCTTTTGTTTGTTGGTTCATCATCTTCAGCAATATGAGTATGGTGTCTCCTTTTCTGTATGGGACAATCTCTTGCGAAGTGTCCCTTTTCATCACAAGTATAACATCGAACATTTGAAAGATCTCTCTTGGTCTTCTTCGGTTTCTTGTCCTTCTTGTTGTGGTGAAAATTCTCCTTCTTCTCCTTCTTCTTGAAGTTCTTTCTGGTGTAAATTGCGAGAACTTGATCGTCAGTTGCTTCCATCTTTTCTTCTCTTGTCACAAGTCTACCTTCTTCTTGTGCACATTCTTCTCGAAGTCTGTTGAAAGAGATTAGTTTCTTTCTTGCACAAATCCCTTGAATGAATGAGTCCCATGATCTAGGGAGACCATTCAGGGTAGTCATTACAATTTTTCCTTCTTTGACATTCTCTTCAATTGCTTCAAGTTGTTCTTTGATTTGAGAAACCCTTGTGAAGTAAGATTGTATAGTCTTGGAGTTCTGTATCTTCACATTCTTCAGTTGGTTCCTCAAAGTCATCTTCCAGTTGATGTTCTTTCCTTCGAACATCTTCATCAAAGCAGCATATACTTCCTTCGGTGTCTTGAATGCAGACACATGGGGGATGAGGTGATCCTTGATAGAATCTGCAATGATTCTCTTAGCCTTAGCCATGCTTCTCTTATAAGCAGCCTTAGCTTCATCTCCCTCTGGTTCTGGAACATCTCCAGAAATAAACTAATCTAAGTCATTTTCTTCAAGAATCAGGGAGATCCTATACTTTCATGCCCAGAAGTTATCAGCCCCTCCAAGCTTGTCCTCAAGCTGAGTATGGTGAGTCATCTTTTCAAACTGAGAACCTCAAATGGAAATAGTAAAGATTTGGATCTTATCGATTTGAAGTGTCCGACCAGGTTTTGGAGTAGGCTGACCTAAGGTTTGTTAGAGAAACCCTAATTTTCCAAACTTCGAGTTTGGGAGTTATGTTTGGACATAAAGATGCGCCTTCTTGAGGCGAGTTGCTCAGCTAGGTCATTTTCTGAAAAGTGAGGTGGGAAGCCTCTAATACTTGATGCCCTAGTTCCTCCCAGCACCAGTGGCAGGGTCAAAACTTAAACTTCTCCGATTTAGAAATTGTCTCCACCAAAAGAAGCACCCTACTGAGGCGAGTTAGCTTACCCTCTTTTCTTGATGATCTATGGAGAAAACAGCTTCAACTAGGAATCCCTAGTTCCCGTAGCTGCACAATGCCTCATTTCAGAGACGCTCTGATACCATGTTAGTTTTTCTTAAGATCTGATTAGACTATCTAGGATCTTTATCTGAAAGAATAACAAGTACAACAAAATGCATAAGATATAAAAGATACATAAGACACAAAGATTTTCACCGGGGAAACCATAAAAGAGAAAACCCCGCAACTTCTTCAGAATAGTAAGATGATCAAAAGCAATAATAAGAAGTATTCAAGAACTATATATCTCTCTTCCTTTGACTGTCTATCTCTCATGTGAACTTGAGAGTGTGAGGTGTGTATAAATGAGGGAGAACGTCTCCCTATTTATACCCTTTTAAGTCGTTGACCAAACATAACACTCGAGCCTGCATGACATCTCACATGAGGCCCACTTCTCCTAGAGAGACTACAAGTACATATTACATGATGTTACACTAGGGACTATTGCCCCGACTTACAACAGAGGTTTTACCTCAAGGTCTAGACATAATTTAGACATCTCGTAAAGGGGTAACACACATTCCCGATGGGGGTACAACAACATATAATGATAATATACATCAAAATATCTTCTAAAGTTGCAAATACATTAACAAGAGGTTGTTGGGATCCTCGTGGCACTTAGTGTCTTCTTGTTGAGCATCATGTTTGTTCTTGGAGCTGATTTATGGAGCTAGGAGGGAGCCTTAGGCTCTTTTGTCGAGCACCCAACAGTTTCTCCCAATTGAGGGATAAGGGTTAGAGGTAGACACACTGTTAGCTTAGCATTTGTTATACAAACATTAATCCCGTAAACCAAAGAAAAACCATAAAAGTAATTAAATTTCCCATGACCACTTGTAAAACATCACAATCTTTTATTTTGTGTACTTTCACAATCATCTTTTATTTGGTTCAATCTCTTGCAAGCACATTTCGTGCACATTGGTCCATTTACTTTAAGTGTTGTGTATATGTTAAATACGGTCACTTGATTATTGTGGTAAATAAATGTTTTAATGTAATTTATATATTTTGGCAATTTCATTATATCTTTTTATATTAGTGTGACTCCATAACCCAAATTAACTAGGCACTAGTTTGGTGGTAATTAATTATCTTTTTCTTGCAATTGTATTTGGTTATTGTACAAAGAAGGATTTTCTTTTCATTGTATTATTGCGCACTTGCACGGTTGCTTGCCATTTAGCTAGTGGAACATTAATAATGATGAAGAAGATATGATAATTGCTTTAGAGAAGGGCTTTGACCAACTAAAAAGGATGAGAGAACAAATCGAGCAACGCCTCCATGGTGATCTAAACGAAGAAGTTTATCAAAATTTAGACATTGTTGAAGATCCTCCTCATGACCCCTCAACACAAAATATTGAAGATTGGGGATCTTTTCATGATTATTTCAGTGACGATGATCATATTTGTACCCCAGAAACATCTCAAGAAGGAACCATTATAGAGGTTTATAATAAAACTTATGAAGAAATTCATGAAGTTTGTAATGTGTATGATGACACTCCTCCATTTTCACCACTTAGGGATGAGGTTTTGGAATGTTTTATTGCTTGTAATATCTTTGAAACAAAAAATTCTAAGGAAGATCATTGTGAACATGAGCAGGTGAGTTATATATAGGAATGTGATACCAGCGATGAAGACGCTCTCGTAACTAACATAGATGGGAATGATGACTATTGGACTTTTATTGAAAATCCAATATATGAGACTTTTGAGAATCTTTTTGAGAAACTCATCTATGACATGTCCAGAGAAGGGAGTGTGGATCTTGAGACTTTGGGGGATCTTGATATGGAAGGTGTATTTTCAAATTTTCCATATGATTATTCAAAGCCATGTCATTCAAAACCGTTCACAAGTATCAGTAATGAAGACTTGGAGAAAGAGTACAGTGAAGATCTAGATTGGGTGCAATAAATTGAAGAACAATCTTAGCTTTCATCTTCACATACGAAGGTTCCTTATGATTTGGAGCAGCTTGGGGCTTATACAGAGAATTATCATTTGATCAGCCTTGTTGAACAGTGTGATGGGGTAAGCGATGTGCCTAATCAGATAAATGTGTACATTAGTTCTATCCAATCTTGGATAGAGGACGCCTGTGGGAACACCTATCGATTTGGGAAGCATATTGATAACATTATCCATGCCTATGATTCCCCATCCATCCCGCTCATTATGGATCATCATGCAGGTTTGCATTTCTTAATAAATGTGTCCTTGCTTTGGCTGGTAACCAACAACAAAACAAAAAATTTAAGGATGATAAATTGCTTAGGTGGTTGCATTGGATATTTGATTTTACTTAAGTTGTTATTTTATTTTGCGTAGAGTAGGAAAATAAGCTCCTTAAAATGAGCATTTACTTTCTGCATTTCTTTTATGTTTTTGGGTTTCTTTTAGTTTCTAAGAAAGCAACCTATGGTTCATTGGTCTCTTTCATAAAACTTGTGTTACCAAGGTTTTCTTGTCAAGTTGAGATGTTTGTACAGATTATAAGAACCAAAGATTATGGAGTTCTCGTATCTTCCCCTTCCCTAGAGAACAGATCAAGCACATGTCCCACAGTTGGAGCCAAAATGTTGACCACCTAATCAACTAGGTGGGCAACCATGTACCATGTACCTTGGAGATGAGAAGGAAATACCTAATAAAGTTATTTTTCAAGCGAGGCAGGTTTTCTTATCTTTTCCCCATGAAATTCCCACACCCCTGTGGGGTATTTTGTAATGATATGTCAACATGAAGGTATAGCTTTTGTATATATTAGTTACCTAAGACTTTCATTAGGGAGGTACTTTCATCGAGTTTTTTTTCCTTTGGATAATTAAAATTCATTTTAAGCGATTTTAATTATTTGAGTTTTTCACTCAAAAATACCCTCAAAGTGGTGAAAGGCGTTATATTGATTGAGTCCACGGAGTGACTAGGCTTAGGAATGTTTTATGTATCCATGCTAGACACTATCTAGAGTCTTGCGGAATTTAATTAGGTTTTACATAGGATTTTTTATTTTTTGGTGATTAAAAATTGTCCCTCAACATAAAAAAATTGTAATGTAAAGAGGTTTATGTGGCACCTAATGCCCATAAATAGGGGCATGGGTACTCTAAATCAATGGCATGAGTTCCCCTGCATCCTTGGGCAAAGTTTGA
>LPNX010666258.1:539714-576836 GCA_001517045.1 Pseudotsuga menziesii
TACCACTTTGGTGGTCCCTCCCTTTGGCCCTAGAATGAAAATTAAAAATATTAGAGGGGGGTTTCCCCCCTATTTCTATTTGATTTCTCAACCTAGAGGTGCCCCCAAGAGAAGTGATTCCCCTCTTTGAGTTTTCACTCTCTCATTTTGACAAGTGTCTTGCATGCACTTGGGCTTTCTTCTCACTCATTTCCTATTTAAGAAGGCTTCCCCTCCTCATTTGGATTACACAATCTTGGCTCTTCTTGCTTACTTTTTCTTCTCATGTTGTCATTCTCTCTCATTTTTGGGTCATTTGTAATTTTCAGTCATTTGGCTTTGTTAATCAAAATATTTGGAGGACTATAGTGTCCTACATGATATTGGGTAATTTGCTTTCATGTTCAACTAGCTACTCATGTTGGGGAGGCCAATGAAACAATTTCTTTGCTTTGGTAATGTTTATGGTAATTTCTTACCATAGATTTTTGTGATTTTTATTTTGTAGTGAAGAACTTCATACGTTTCTCAGTCAAAGTTTGTGATTTCTTTACTCATCGTATAAATCTCACTCTCCTTTAGTTGTGCAGCAAATATCTTCTAAGTTGCAAGTTATTTGATTCGAAGAGTGGGATTCCTCGGTTGGCTGCCCCATTTTTCAAGTTATTGAAGAGCAAAGGGCATAGTTTTTCTCTCTTAAAATAAATTTCTGAATATTGTTTTTATGGTTTAATGAATGTTTTAGAACTGATTTAACCATTCATACCCTCAATCTTATTAAAGTTATTTACTTGGTAATTTGTAGATACTTGTACATATTTTCTCATTAACATTCTAACTTCCCCAAAGTGATCTTAAGCATTTTCTATTGTTTTATGTTTGCTGGTTTTTAGCAGGTTGGTGATAAAGCAAGGAGAAACACTGTCGAATTTCAGCCGTGGAAGAATGCAAAGGCTTCCATAAAGAGAGAGCTTCAAGGCCATCCCCAAGGAACGATGAAAATAACATTTTCGCACCTCTTTGCCATCTTTCTTTCTCGCAGAAATATCAGTCATTGTAACAAGTCCAAGAGAGTCTCTTGGACTTGATTTTTCTATTGCATTTCAAGTTAAATTTAAATTTCCTTATTTGTCATCAATTGCTAGTAATAGAAGTTGGGATTTCCCACCCTTGCCTAAGCAATTGTTGATTGGATCAAGGTTATTTTAGTTAGTTTTTATCTTTCTACAATAATTTTTATTTTCCCACACCTTCTAAGTGATTTGGCTTTGTCATCCTTGCAGAAATAGTGTTGGTTTGCATTGTAGTTTATTTTAATTTTATTTTTCAAGTGGGTTGACTAAGCCACCCTTGCAATATCGTGTTGGTTTGTATTCTTTATAGTTGTTAATTTTTCGTTTCAATTAGAGTAAAATCAACCTTGCCCCAATCTTCGCCCCGTTTTCACTCTCCTTGTCGGTTGGTCCAACCTTGGGTGACAAGAAAGGGAGAAAATTCGAGTTGGCTAGATTAATAAGCACTTTAGCTACTTATTGCAATATTGAGAAAATAAGGATGTGTTGTGGAGCTAGAGGGGTAGAGGTTGTTGGGAGCCTCATAACACTTGGTGTCCTCCTGTTGAACACCCTGCTTGTTTTTGGGACTGATTTGTGGAGCTAGGAGGGAGCCTTGTGCTCTCTTGTTGAGCACCCAACAGTTTCTCTCAATTGAAGGATAAGGGTTAGAGGTAGACAAATTGTTAGCTTAGCATTTCTTATACAAACATGAATCCTATAAACCAAAGAAAAACCATAAAATCAATTAAAATTTACAAGACCATTTGCAAAACATCATAGTCTTCTCGTTTGTGTACTTTCACAATCATCTTTTATTTGGTTCAATCTCTTGCAAGCACAATGCACATTGGTTCATTTACTTTAATTATTGTGTATATGTTAAATACGGTCACTTGATTATTGCAGTACATAAATGTTTTAGTGTAATTTATATATTTTAGCAATTTCATTATATCTTTTTATAATTTTGACTCCATAGCATGACTTAAGTAGGCACTGTTTTAGTGGTAATTGATTATATTTTTCGTGTGATTGTGTTTAGTTCTTGTACAAAGAAGGATTTGCTTGTCATTGTATTATTACGCATTTGCATGGTTGCTTGCCATTTAGCTAGTGGAACATTAATAATTTACAGCTCCTAATTAAACTCTATAAATAAACTTAGTAAGTAGAGACTACTCCCCTTGACCTTTTGGGACTTGGGGTCTAAATGAAGGAGTTAGGACTCGAGGTGACATTTGGGCTCTAAACTCATAGTTTCCCTCAAGAACACACCAATGGTCGGGATACTTATATGTGGTGAGGAGTGTTTTAGGTGGCAACATTTTTGGGGTCGTTATCGGGGACTAGTCTTTTTATTCTTGGAATACGACTTTTTTGTTTTGTTTTGTTTTTTCTTTGTTTGATGAATGTTTAGAGTAGATTTTAAATTTTCATCTAGTGACTCCATTGAAGGGATAGAACCATGTCTCTCATAAAATTGTTGAGATTGATTGTGTGTAGATGAGCCCATTGTTTGATAGCTCTAGTCTAGTTGAAAATGCATCATTAATGCAGATATGTGCTATTAATAACCATTATGGATGACGAAGAATATAGAGCTGAAATTTCAAATGCATACCCTCCCATTGACTTCTCAAGAATCTCATGCATTCCCAACCATGAGCCATGTTTTTCAAATGAGGGAAGTGTTTCGCTTCCAATTTTTTTGGGAAATGGTAACTCAGTTGTTTGGCACATCATACTTTTTCTTTCATTTTTGGAAAATGATATCAACAAACTTCATCAAGATAATAAGATGTGAGTATTTATTAGTACACTAAGAAAGGATGTGGTTTTATGATCTTCTTGATAAAAGCATTCATCCCTTAAAAATTTCTTGACTATTTTTTTAAGAGGTGGCATAATGGTGAAGAAGATATGAAACTGCTTTAGAGAAGGGCTTTGACCAACTAAAAAGGATGAGAGAACAAATTGAGCAACACCACCATGGTGATCTAAACGAAGAAGTTTATCAAAATTTAGACATTGTTGAAGATTCTCCTCATGACCCCTCAACAGAAAATATTGAAGATTGGGGATATTTTCATGATTATTTATGTGATGATGATCACATTTGTACCCCAGATCCACCTCAAAAAAGAACCATTATAGAGGTTTATAATGAAACTTATGAAGAAATTGATGAAATTTGTAATGTGTATGATGACACTCCTCCATGTTCACCACTTAGGGATGAAGTTTTGGAATGTTTTACTGCTTGTAATATCTTTGAAACCAAAACTTCTATGGAATATCATTGTGAACATGAAAAGGCTAGTTATATCCAGGAATGTGATACTAGCAATGAAGACTCTCTCGCAATTGATATAAATGGGAATGATGACTATTGAACTTTATTGAAAATCTAATATATGAGACTTTTGAGAATCTTTTTGAGAATTCCATATATGACACGTCCAGAGAAGGGAGTGTGGATCTTGAGACTTTGGGGGATCTTGATATGGAAGGTGGATGTTCAAATTTTCCATATGATTATTCAGATCCATGTTATTCAGAATCGTACACAAGTATTAGTAATGAAGACTTGGAGAAAAAGTACAATGAAGATCTAGATTGGGTGCAATTAGTTGAAGAACAGTCATAGCTTTCATCTTCACATACGGAGGTTCCTTATGATTTGGAGCAGCTTGAGGCTTATACAGAGAATGATCATTTGATAAGCCTTGTTGAACAGTGCGATGAAGTAATCGATGTGCCTCATCAGAGAAATGTGTACATTAGTCCTATCCAATCTTGGATAGAAGAAGCCTTTGGGAACACCTGTCGGTTTGGGAAGTAGTTTGATAACATTATCCATTCCTATGATTCTTCATCCAGCCCACCCATTCTGGATCATCATGTAGGTTTTCATTTTTTAATAAATGTGTCCTTTCTTTGGCTGATAACCAACAAGACAAAAAAATTAAGGTTGATAAAATGCTTAGGTGGTTGCATTCGATATTTGATTTTACCTAAGATGTTGTTTTAATTTGCTTAGAGTAGGAAAATGAACTCCTTAAAATGAGCATTTATTCTCTGCATTTATTTTTTATTATTTAGGTTTCTTTTAGTTTCTAATAAAGTGACCTATGGTTCATTTGACTTTTTCATAAAACTTGTGCTACTAAGGTTTTCTTGTCAAGTTGAGATGTTCTTACAGATTATAAGAACCAAATATTATAGAGTTCACATATCCTCCCCTTGCCTGAAGACCTGATCGAGCACATGTTCCACAGTTTGCATTAGAGGAAATTTCAACTCAAAATGGGCCTCCTAAGGAAAATTAATAAAATAATATATATTAATTTTGGAGGAAGAAAAGAAAAAAATTGCTTCTTTCTTCGTATTTTTGACATATATCCCTGTGTTTTTACTCAAATTTCGATCAGGAGAGCTTGTTAGATACATAATTAAATTCTGCATCCAACGAGTACCCAGTCGGCATACTTTTGATGGGCCCCTCTACCCCCAAAACAAGAAATACCTGAAAAAACATGATGATGACATCATCATCACTTTTTTTTTCAGGTATTTCTTGTTTTTGGGGTAGCGGGGCCCGTCAAAAGTATGTCGAGTACCGTTGGATGCAGAATTTAATTCCACATCCAATGAGCTCTCCTGATCGAAATTTGAGTAAAACTACAGGGAGATATGTTGAAAATACGAACACAAAAAGTAGTTTTTTTTATGATACCTATCCCCAAATTTATATTAAAAAATTGTTTAAGAGGTGCTCCCTTTTTTAATTTTAAAGAATTTTGATTGGATAATACATGATGACATGGAATTTGTATTATTTTTGGAAGGCCCATTTTAAATTGAAACTTCTTCTAATGAGCCAGAATGTTGACCACCTAATCAACTAGGTGGGAAACCATGTACCATGTACCTTGGAGATGAGAAAGAAATACCTAATAAAGTTTTTTTTCAAGCGAAGCAACTCTTCTTATATTTTTTCCATGAAATTTTTGCGCCCCTGCAAAGGATTTTGTAATGATACTTTATCATGAAGGTCTAGGTTTTGTATATCTTAGTTACCTAGGACTTTTCCATTATGCAAGTCCTTTCATCAAGTGATTTTTCTCTTGGATAATTAAAATTCTTTTTAAGTGATTTTAATTATCTGAGTTTTTCACTCAAAAATACATTCAATGTGGTGAAAGACGTTCTAATGATCGAGTCCACAAGGTGAGTAAGGCCCAGGAATGTTCTATGTATCCATGCTAGACACTATCTAGAGTCTTGCGTGATTTCATTAGGTTTTACCTAGGATTTTTAATTTTTGGTGATTAAAAATTGTCCATCGGCATAAAAAAAAATTGATGTAAAGAGGGTTATGTGGCACCTAATTCTCATAAATAGGGGCATGGGTACTCCAAATCAATGGCATGAGTCCCCCTACACCCGTGGGAAAAGTTTGAAGTCATTCCGACAAGTCTTGCTAAGTTTTTGGACACATTTGTCAAAGTTAGTCAAGAAAATCACGAAAATTGACAAATAATTAGCAAGCCAAATTTTGGAAAAGTGCTTAAAGTCACTTCGAAGGTGAAAAAAGTGTTTCTTAATGTCATGATATGTTCTTAAGGTGACATTAGAGATAAAAAGGCCCCCCACTGCAAGTGTTTGGGAAAAATTAAGATGTCGCCCTAAGGGGGGCGCCCTCCCTCTTCATGGAAATTGAGATAATTAAAAATAAGCCAAAGTAAAGGGCCCCACTTGTTGGTGTGGAAATTGAACCCAAGTGATAGATCAATTACACTCACAAAATTGCTAATCAAACATATAAAATTCACACAAAATGAGACTGAAATTGGAGCATAACTTAATCCTGTATTGAATAAGTGTACATTAGCCAACCATATGAAGTAATAGGCTGCCCAAATATATAATTACATGAGATATTCGAAAGCACTAGGTTGCTATTCGAATTGGTCAAAAAGCAGGCTTACTAAATCAAGTCAAATCCCCCATAGGTGCAAAAAAGACTTTCCAAATCTATGAATATCCTCACGAATTAGCTAAAGCAAGTGGGCAAGCTAATAAGTGGTGGAAAGACAACCCATTCATGCTTTTGTTTGGAGAAAAGGAAGGAGGATGATGTGGTCAAAAAGCAAGGCAAGTTCCCCTAAACTAGTTTTTCCTGTATGCCTTAAAACTAATGTAAAGCAAGGCAACTTTCAAAAAAAACAGATATGCACTTTAAGGAACTAGGAATAAAGCAGACATGCTAAATATGTTTCCAGGATGATTCCAAAGCGCTCCATGACCTAGTTTAGCAAGTATTGACTTCTAAGAACATGTAGAAGTCAACTAGCATAGAGAGGGAATCTATGAATCTAGGAATAAGACAAAAATGATTTAATTAATGTCAAATATGGGTAACTATGGGTTGATTATTCTAACACCCCCTCTTAAGCCTAACTTTATGAGTAAATATCAGAAAATTATAGGGCCTAGCAACTAGGCTTAGTCACCCTTTTACATACTGCATGTCCATACAACCAAGGAAAGAGGAAAAAACCGAGTGGGAAAATCCTCCCTTAATCATGGACAGGAAACAAAATTTTGGAAATCTTGTTATCAATCATTCTTCACCACATGATCAACAATCCTCGGCAGTGATTTGATATTACTGAAGGTCTTCTCACATAATACTTTGGTGAACATATTTGCTACTTGTTATGAAGATGCTCAGTAGAGTAGAGTAATGGTACCATCATGCACAAGCTCCCTGATATAGTACATATGGATCTCAATGTGTTTGGTTCCATTAGAGGAAATTTGAGGTCTAAAATGGGCCTCCTAAGGAAAATAATAAAATAATAGTTATTAATTTTGGAGGAAGAATGAAAAAACTATTTTTGTGTTCGTATTTTCAACATATATCCTTGTGTTTTTACTCAAATTCTGAGCGAGAGAGCTCGTTGGATGTGGAATTTAATTCCGCATCCAATGAGTACCCACACTACATACTTTTGATAGACCAAGCTACCCAAAAAACAAGAAATACCTAAAAAAAACGTGATGATGACATCATCATCATGTTTTTTCAGGTATTTCTTGTTTTTGGGGTAGCGAGGTCCATCAAAAGTATGTAGTGTGGGTACTCATTGGATGTGGAATTAAATTCCGCATCCAACAAGCTCTCCTACTTGAAATTTGAGTAAAAACACAGAGATATATGTTGAAAATACGAACAAAAAAAGTAGTTTTATTTTATGACAAATATGTCAATTCAACCATTATGGTTGACTCATTTTATTGGTTCTTGAATTCCAACTCACAAAATTTATTTTTGGCACGTTTTCTTATAAGGCCCATTTTAGACCTCAAATTTCCTCTAATGTTTGTCTTTGAACTGGATCAGTGGAGATTCGAATGGTGCTTTGATTGTCACAATAGATGACTGTTGAAAACTCTGATTTGAAACCACATTCTCCAAGTATCCCCTGCAACCATAAACATTGAGTAAGTACATTTACAACTCCTCTATGCTATGCCTCTGTAGATGAGAGTGCTATGGAACTCTGCTTCTTACTTGACCAGTTGATTGGTCCTTCTGCAAGCATGAATACATATCCTGAGGTAGAATTTCGATCTGTATTGTCACCTGCCCAATCACTATCAGTAAATCCAACTAGCTCTAAGTCAAATTTTGCTTTGTAGAAAATCCCATGAGTCCTTGTTCCCTGAACAAAGTTTAGGATCCTCTTGGTTGCTCTCCAATGGATCTCATGAGGCTGATCCATGTATCTCAAAGCCACACTAACTGCATAACATAAGTCAGGTTGAGTATGTGTAAGATAAAGAAAACACCCAATCAATTGCCTATACAGTGTATTATTTACCATAGGAGAAGAACCTGCTTCTTCAAGCTCAACTCCTGAAAGGAATGGAGTCTTGCTTGGCTTGCAATCTTTCATGCTGAACTTGGTGAGAAAATCTGAAGCATACTTTGAATGATGAACCTTGATTCCATGTTGGAATTGAGCAATTTCGAGACCCAAGAATTGGCTCAACAATCCCAAATCTGTCATAGAAAAGGCATGTTCATTGCATCCTTCAAGGAGGAATTCTCTTTCTTTGAACTTCTTGTAATTAGTAGGTCATACACATAGAGAACAATAATCATTAAAGAACCATGAATCAACTTCAAATAGACATTAGGATCAGACTTGCATCGAACAAAACTCAGTGACAGCAGAAAGCCATCAATCTTGGCATACCAAGCCCTGGGGGCTTGCTTGAGCCCATACAATGATTTCTTTAACTTGCACACTAAAGATGGATTAGATACAAAACCTTCTAGTTGCTGCATATAATTCTCTTCATTCAGAAAGGCACAGTTTACATCCATGTGATGTACCTCCCATTGCTTCAAAGCTACAATGGCTAGAGCAAGCCTTATGGAGTCCACCTTTGCCACTGGTGCAAAGGTCTCATTGTAATCAATACCATGTACCTGAGAGTAGCCCTTGGCTACCAATCTTGCCTTATATTTTAAAGGTGAACCATTAGTAGCAAACTTAGTTTTAAAGACCCACTTACACTTCACTAGCTTTCTCCCTGGGGGGAGATCAACCAGTTCCCATGTGTTGTTCTTCTGGAGCAAGCTGAATTATTCTTTCATGGTTGATTTCCATCTTGGATCATGTGTTGCATCTTCATATGTCTGTGGATCAGAATCTATCATCAAAGAACACTTCTCTGCAAAGAGTGGATCTTTCACACAAAGGGCACTCTCAAATTGAGATCTAGTCCTCCTAGTGTCATTAGGATTTCCATCTAGTTCCCTAGCTGCATGGATGGTTCTTGTTGTCCACTTTGGTATTGTAGGGTCGTTAGGATATGCAATTAATTCATCATTATCAGACATATCAGAATCAACAAACTCATTAGTCTCTTCACTTACAATCAATGGTTGTGGTGGTGAAGAGGACTCTCCAACTTCAATTGCTGCTAAAGGCTCTTCTTCAAACTGAACACTCATTTCAATGAAGGCTTTGTTAGTGCTCAAGTTTATCAGCTTGTACCCTTTTGAATCTTCAAAATACCCAACAAATAAGAACTCTTGGCTTTGGGGTTGTAAAGCCTTCCTCTTTTCAATTGGAATTCTAGCCCAAGCCTTTGAGCCAAAAATCCTGAAATGGGTCACATCTAGCTTGTGCCCACTCCAAGCTTCGAAAGGAGTCATACCATAAAGTTGCTTATGTGGCACCATATTCTAGATATAGGATGCACAATTTATAGCCTCGGCCCAAAACTTTGGTGGCAAATTTTTAGCCTCCATCATGCAAGTTGCTATCTCCTTCAGTGATTTGTTCTTTCTCTCAGCAACACCATTTTGTTGTGGTGTGTAAGGAATAGAATGCTGCATCTGGATACCTGCATCTTTGCAATACTAGATGAACTCAGACTTGACATACTCACCACCATTGTCAGATCTGATGATCTTGAGTTTCCTCCCAGACTGGTTTTCAACCAAGGCTCTAAAGACTTTGAAAAGGTCAAAAACTTCAGACTTATGCTTTAGGAAGTAAACCTATCAATACTTGGAAAAGTCATCTATGAATATGAGTGCATATTTGGATTGACTCATGGACATATGAGGGAATGGACCAACAATGTCACTGTGGATCAACTCAAGAGGTGCAAAGGTTCTCTCATGACTAGCTCTCTCATACTTGTGCTTTGGGTGTTTTCCTAGGATACAACCTTGACAGACTCCCTTAGAAAACTTGATCTTTGGCAACCCTATGGCCATGTATTTTTCACTCAAATCAGAAAGATACTTGTATTTAATATGGCCAAATATTTCATGCGAAAGCTTGCTTACTTCATTAGCATGAGTAAGAATAGAAAAGAGGTTTGAGTAGGGTAGAAAATGGGAAAACTTGTATACCTTCGAAGTGTGATTAACAACACCTTTTGCTATGACTTTACCATTCGAAATCTCAGTGATTTCAACTTCATTGGGGGAGAAGATGACTTTCTTTGGAGAACCAGTGTGAGTCATCTGATACGCTGACAAGATATTAGAGGCAATATCTAGAACATACAACACATTATTGAAATTACCATGGTTAAGATCAATCCTACCCTTTCACATACTGTCAGTCAGAGAGTTATCTCCCAAAACTATTGGTGGACCTTTCGACATGTCAAGAGAGGAAAAGATATCCCTTGTCGAAACCATATGTCTGGAAGCTCCAGAATCAATGATGAAGCTAGGTGAGCTTGAGGTGCCAGCAACCAAGGCATGTACTCTCTCCTTGTCTTCTAAATTTGATCCTCCTTCCCTCTTCTTTGAGAAATCAGGAAGAGAGATGTTGTTCTTCTCCAGGAGTTGGGTCAACATGTCAATTTTCTTTTTCATAGAAGAGCTCTTAGGATGATAGCCCTTACTGTAGTATGTGCACTTGCTCATTTCTCCTTTGTTATTCTTATGGGGGTTCTTCTTGGAACCTAAGGAGTCCTCTTGAAACATTGCCTTGTCTCTCTTTTGGTCAGGTGTCTTTTTAGCTTTTTTCTTGCTTTTTGAATCCACCTTCGAAACTCCAGCAACCAAAGCTTGGTATTTCAAAGGTTTGATGGTGCCCATCATCACCAATTTATCTTGCTCCTAAGTGAGGGATTCCATGAACTCGTCAAGCTTAGGAATCTTCCAGGTTCGAACTGTCAATTTAGTGGCATAGAAGGTCGAAACAAACACTGAATATTTAGGACCAAACTTTGAGAGAATGGTCAAAACTAGTTTTTTCTCCTTTTCAATCCCACATTGTTTTAACTGCAAAACAAGAGCCTTAAGCTTGGTAAAATAGAGTTGCAATGATTCGAAGCTACTGGGACTCAAGGAGATCAATTCATTCTCAATTTGATTTCCTCTCATCTCATCTATATTTTCAAAAATATCTTCAAGCTTCTCCCACACCTCATTAGGAGATGTCAATGAGTCAAGATGAAAGAGGAGGTCTCTTGAAATACTCAAACACAAAAGACCATAGGCCTCATCCCTCCTGTTGTGCCATTTGGTTTTCTTTGCAGCTCCATTGGGATCTGCCTTAGTAGCCATGGTAACCCTAGAGAGACATTTTTCTCTCAACGATATATCCATCTCATCTTTCCATTCGAAGAAATTGAATGGATTCAAGATGATCCTTTGAGATTGCTCCATATCTCAGCTCATGTTCCCTTCAGTCAGCAAAATGCGCTCCCAGTCAGTGATGTCTGACCTACAATAACAATTTGGAAGGATAGACATCGATATACAAAGGCTTTGGTATCATGTGGAAATTGAACCCAAGTGATAGATCAATTACACTCACAAAATTGCTAATCAAACATGCAAAATTCACACAAAAGGAGACTGAAATTGGAGCATAAATTAATCCTGTATTGAATAAGTGTACATTATCCAACCATATGAAGTAATAGGCTTCTCAAATATATAATTACCTGAGAGATTCGAAAGCACTAGGTTTCTATTCAAATTGGTCAAAAAGCAGGCTTACTAAATCAACTCAAATCCCCCATAGGTGCAAAAAGGATTTTCCAAATATATGAAGATCCTCACGAATTAGCTAAAGCAAGTGGGAAAGCTAATAAGTGGTAGAAATACAACTCATTCATGCTTTTGTTTGGAGAAAAGGAAGGAGGATGATGTGCTCAAAAAACAAGGCAAGTTCCCCTAGACTAACTTTTTCTTTATGCCTTAAAATTGTTGTAAAGCAAGGCAGCTTTCAGAAAAAACAGATATGTGCTTTAAGGAACCAGGAATAAAGAAGACATGCTAAATATGTTTCTTTAACGATTCCAAAGCGCTCCTTGACCCAGTTTAGCAAGTATTGACTTCTAGGAACATGTAGAAGTCAACTAGCATAGAGAGGGAATCTAGGAATCTAGGAATAAGACAAAAATGATTTAATTAATGTCAAATATGGGTAACTATGGGTTGATTATTCTAACAGTTGGTGTGCTTCTGTCGACCCAAGTTCAAATCCTTGTTCGTCAACAAAACCCAAGATATATGACAGATAAAGGAGATCTCCGTCAGTAACACCTGTGACACAGATGAAGTCTCGCTCGAGATATCTTATTGGGAACTGTCAGAACCAGGTTTCTGTAGTTATGAGGAAGATATATTTATTACAACGCTATCATAAGACTCGGTCGAAAGTAGGAATAGGCATTGGTTTCATACATTCATTCAAGAAGATAACCTATTGATCCATCGACATAGATAACAGTATATAACATAAAGCATTAACATTGACCCATATTCCATACGACCATATCATTAGATGTGCGACATATATATATATATATATATATATATATATATCGGTTCATTCACAATAGATCGACTCGACACATTCAAATCAGTTCATTCATACCGATATGCATGCGACATAAACACGAAGAGTAAAGACACACAAACACAAGGTTTAACATGGAAATCCATCCAAGAAAAACCACAAAGGTGCTTGATTCATGAGCATCCAAATCGAAGTTCATTGACTGATGAATCATCTTATCCTCCAAATCGAAGTTCATTGACTGATGACTCAGCTTGCCTTTTAATCAAGTTCTAGATGGATAGGGTTCGATGATAAGTAGATTGAATTAGTTTTAAATTTGTAATAAGTGGCAATTTTTTTTTTGTTCTCCTTGATCCCTGCATGGATTACTCAAGGATTGATCTATGTCGATAGGGTTTACTTTTGTTAGGTCCTCAGATCCAACTTAGTCGGATCTAACAGGTTTTATGAGTGTTATAAAATGATTTGAATGTAAAAGAATAGAGAGTGAAGAGTGTAGCAGAGTAGAGCGAGAGATGAGATAACAAAGAGTGTGCACAGAAGGAGTGAAGAAGTAAATTATCTGTGTTTGAGTTCCGATCTAATTGAATAAAGAGCAGAGAATTACATTTCATGTGTGTTTTGATGAATTTCATGTTAATATATAAATCTGTAGAGTTATGAATTCATTCGCGTTCACTCCATATACAATTCTGTGTATAAATTCTTAGTTTCTGAGTTGCAGAGAAATTGATCCTTGCTGTGATCAATTTAGCGAGTTACGAAGAAAGATCTCAGAAAAGATTGAACGACGATGAAATATCGCGATAGAAATTGGCGTTCACAATCTGTTCTGCATCTGAAAACAAATCAACGGCTGAGAATCAACCTGCAAGAATCAACGGTGCAAAAAGCTTGAGTTTGCGGAATCGAGGAAATATGGAAATTGCGATCCCACATCCCGCATGCGGGATAGACTATTGTGGGCACAATTAGTTGTGGAAGTCCAAAATTAAAGAAATAAAATTGTGAATCTGCATCCCACATCGCACAAGTTGCGGAAAAGGAGGTGTTGCGAAAACCCTGTTGCAGAAAAGGGTGTTGCAAAAAGGTGAAAATTGCGAAAAGGTGGAGATTGAAGAAGTAAGATCTTGAGAAAGGACAAGATACATAAATTAAAGCTGTGCATTGAAGATTTCAATCAGGAATTCACCTGTAAATTGAAGTCTTTGACAGAGTTGGTGATTCAGGCCATCAGTTTTGGTATCAGAGCAGAACAAAGATTATGCGTAGTGATTCAATTGATCAGTTGAATTTGTGAAGAAAGATGTCATCAAGAAGGGGATGAGCACATGGAGTTCCTGTAGGACATGGTTGAGGAAGACAACCTGCAGAAACAGAAATGGAAAGAAACATGAGAAGAATGGAAGAAAGGTTAGAATCTATGGAAAGAAAGAACCATTCAAACAATTCAGATGAAAGTGATGAAGAACCGAATCTGAATCCTCTGAGGAAGAAGAAGAATATTCTGAAGAAGTTAAAATATTGAATATGTTGATGAAAACCAGTGGCGGGCCAAGAATAGAAGTACCTATGTATTCAGGTAACTTAAATGTTGAAGAACTTATGGATTGGATTAATGCTCTTAGTAAATACTTTGATTTTAAAGAGATAGAAGACAAGAAGAAAGTAAGATATGCAGCTACCAGACTGAAGGGACATGCAACTATCTAGTGGGATGAGCTCCAAATCCATCGAGAAAGAAGAGGTAAGAGAAAGATTAACTCTTGGGATAAGATGTTGTATAAGATTAAAAGTCACTTTATGCCTAAGGACTATCACTTAAATCTTCTTAGACAATTACAGAACCTTAGACAGAAGGCTATGACAGTAAAGGAATATACATAAGAGTTTTTTAGATTGAATATTAGATCTGGAAACACGGAGGGAGATCTAGAAAGAGTAGCTAGGTATATCAATGGGTTGAGATATGATATACAGGATGAACTCAGTCTATTAAATTTGAAAAGTGTAGAGGATGCATATCAAGTATCTTTAAAGGTAGAAGAGAAATTGCTAAGAAGCAAAACCAGAGGAATAGAGGAAAGAACATGGTAAGAGGAAAAGGTGTTCCAAACAGAGGAGGTAGGACTTCGAAAGATGAAGCTGAAAGTTCTAGTAGTAGGAGTCAATCATTCCAGAGAAGAGGATTCAAAGGAGGTATAGAAATAGGTAGAAATAGAGAAGTCAGATGTTACACTTATGGAGAGATTGGACATATGTCTTGGTATTGTCCAAGAAATAAATCTACGGGTCAAAGAAATGTGAATGTTGCAGAGGCTCAAGAGGAATCAAGAGGAAGTAGAGGTGAATAATCCTCCAGAGGATAGAGAGGCTCTTATGTTGAAGAGAGTCTTGGTGAAGATAGAGAAACAAGTACATGAACCAGTTCAAAGGAAAAGTTTGTTTAGAACAAGGTGTAAGTCACAAGGTAAGTGTTGTAAAATGGTTATTGATAGTGGTATTACTGATAATTTGGTTTCCACAGAGATGGTAGATAAGCTGGGATTGAAGAGGATGAAGCATCCCACTCCTTACAAAGTATCCTGGTTGCAGAAAGGATATCATCTCTTGGTGAATGAGCAGTGTAATGTGGAGTTCCAGATTGGTACTTACAAGGATGAAATATTGTGTGACATAATGCCTATGGATGTGTGCCATATACTCTTAGGTAGGCCATGGAAGTATGACAAGAAATTTGTTCATGATGGGAGGAAGAATACTTATTCTCTGGAGAAAGATGGGAAGAGACATACCTTGTCACCCTTGAAATATGAAGCAGTTCATGAAAGTTTTGATCAAGAATTCTATTGATGTCTAGAAAAGAACTATTATAGGAAGTTTAGAAATAAATTGATCTACATTTTTCTCTTATTGGTAAGCCAAAATTAATTATAACTTCTACAAATTTGGATGATTTACCAGATGAAGTTAAAAATTTTCTTGATGAATATGCTGACATTATTGTGGATGAATTTCCAAATGAATTACCTCTTGTAAGAAGTATTATTCATCACAATGACTTAATACCTGGTGCAAGTTTACCTAACAAAGCAGATTACAGATTAACCCCTCTAGAAAATGAAGAAATCAAACAGCAAGTACAGAAGTTGTTGAAGAAGGGATTAGTGAAAGAGAGCTTGAGTCCTTGTGTCGTACCTACTGTGCTAAGTCCAAACAAATATGGTGGATGGAGAATTTGTACTAACTCCATGGAAATCAACAAGATCACTATCAGGTATAGATTTCCTTTACATAGGATTGATGATTTGATGGACTGTTTAAGTGGTTCAAAATATTTTTCCAAAATAGATTTGAAGAGTGGGTATCATCATATTAGAATAAGGGAAGGGGATGAATGGAAAACAACATTTAAAACAAATGATGGTCTATATGAGTGGTTAGTGATGCCATTTGGGCATACAAATGCACCCAATACTTTTATGAGATTGATGAATGAGGTTCTGAAAGAATTTACTGGAAAATTTGTGATAGTATATCTAGATGACATTCTGATTTTTAGTCAGAACGGAGAAGAGAATTTAAGGAACCTTAAGTTGGTGTTGAGGACTTTGCAGAAGGAGAAGTTGGTGATAAATTTGAAGAAGTGTAGATTCCTGAAAAGAAAAAAAATTGGTCTACTTGGGGTTCCTGGTTTCAGAAGAAGGATTGAAAATGGATTCTGATAAAGTGCAAGCAATTTTAAAATGGTCAGTTTCAAGGAATGCTTATGAGGTAAGAAGTTTTCATGGACTTGCTAGTTTCTATAGGAAGTTTATTAAGAATTTCAGTCATATTTGTGCACCTTTAATAGATACTTTCAAAGGAAGTAAAAAACCTTTAAAATGGACCAAAGCAGCTGACAAAAATTTTAAATTATTGAAGAAGAAAATAACTGAGAAGCCTATTTTGGCTTTGCCTAGTTTTGATAGTGTTTCAAGTGGAGACAGATGCCAATGGAATAGTAGTGGGAGTAGTTTTGAGTCAAGAGCAGAGGCCAGTAGCATATTTCAGTGAAAAGTTGAATGAAGATAAACAAAAGAACTCTTCATATGATAAATAATTATATGATGTTGTGCAGGCTCTTAAAAAGTGGAGACATTATTTGATGCCTAGGGAATTTGTTTTGTATTCTTCCAATCATGCTTTGCAGTTCATCAACAATCAGCCTAAGTTAAATCATAGGCATGATAAATGGGTAGAGTTTTTGCAGAACTCTACCTTCGTTATCAAACATACAAGTGGTAAGTCTAATAAAGTTGTTGATGCTTTGAGTAGGATAAGTTTGGTAATGCATGAAGTTAAGGTCAGCACTTTAGGATTTGAAAATTTGATTGCTATGTATAAAGAGGATGGAGATTTCAAGGATATTTATGCTGCTTGTGAAAATCTAGTTACCCATAATAGAAGCCAGTGGTTAGATTATATGTTGCAGGAAGGATCTTTGTTCAAAGACAGTAAGTTGTGTATTCCAAGATGTTCAATGAGGGAAATTTTAATTCAATAAAAACATGGTGGGGATCTCTCAGGACATTTTGGGCAAGACAAGACTTTTGGTATGGTGAGTAATTTTTATTTTTGGCCAAAGATGCAGCATGATGTGAAGAAATTTGTTGAAGGATATAGAATCTGTCAACATGCAAAAGGAAGAAGTCAGAACACAGGATTGTATCAACCATTACCTATTCCATCCAGGCCTTGGGATTCAAAAAGCATGGATTGTGGTTTAGGTTTACCTAGAACTCAGAGAGGTCATGATTTAATTTATGTTGTAGTAGATAGATTTTCTAAAATGGCTCATTTCATTGCAGGCAAAAAGACTAATGATGCAACAAACATTTCTAATCTATTCTTTTCAGAAATTGTAAAGTTGCATGGTTTGCCTTTGAGTATTGTGTCTGACAGAGATACAAAATTTGTTGGACATTTTTGGAGAACTCTATGGAATAAATTGGGGACTAATCTCATTTTTTAGTTCTGCTTATCACCCTCAAACTGATGGACAGAGTGAAGTGGTAAATAGGAGCTTGGGAAATATACTGAGAAGTCTAGTATATGAGCATCCAAAACAGTGGAACTTAGCTTTAGCTCAGGCTGAATTCGCATATAATGATTCACACAATAGGAGTAAAGGTATGAGTCATTTTCAAATTGTCTATTGGATGCATCCAAGAGGTGTATATGAACTTAGAGATTTGGGAAAATAGGAAAAGAGAAGTGCAGGGGGTGAAGACTTTGCAGTTATTATGCATGAGCTACAAGAAACCATCAAGAAGAGATTACAGGAAAGTGCAGAGAAGTATAAACAGAGAGCAAACCAAAATAGGAGAGAAGTGAATTTTCAGATTGGAGATTTAGTAATGGCCTATCTAAAAAATGAAAGGTTCCCTAAAGGAACTTATAATAAGTTGAAGCTTAAAAAGATTGGACCTTGTAAAGTTTTAAGGAAGTTTTATGCAAATGCTTATGAAATTGAACTTCCTTTTGACCTTCAAATTTCACCAATTTTTAATGTTTCATATTTGTATCCTTTTAGAGATGCAGGTATCCAACCAGATGGTGTAACTTCAGATAGAGATGATCCAGCTATAGATTAGAAAGGACAAATTCCACAAAAAGAACAAACTCAGATTGAAGCCATCCTTGACAAAAGAATCTTAAGGAAGATCAGGAACAAAACCTTCTTTCAATACCTAGTCAAATGGAGAAATCAGGCTACTAAAGATGCAACCTGGATGATAGAGTAAGAAATTTCCAAGTACAATGTATTGCCTAAAGACTTAATAAAACTTTATTTTCTTCCCTAGGAGTATGATGTAGGAACATCCAGCTCGAAGTTCATTGACTGATGAATCATCTAAGCCTCCAGCTCAAATTTCATTGATTGATGACTCAGCTTGCCTTGTAATCAAGTTCTATATGGATAGGGTTCGATGACAAGTAGATAGAATTAGTTTTAAATTTGTAATAAGTGGAATTTTTTCCTTTGTTCTCCTTGATCCCTGCATGGATTACTCAAGGATTGATCTTTTTCGATAGGTTTTACTTTTGTTAGGTCCTTAGATCCAACTTAGTCAGATCTGACATGTTTTTTTTAGTGTTATAAAATGATTTGAATGTAATAGAATAGAGAGGGAAGAGTGTAGCAGAGTAGAGCGAGAGATGATATAACAAAGATTGTGCACAGAAGGAGTGAAGAGGTAAATTCTCTATGTTTGAGTTTACGATCTAATTGAATAAAGAGCAAAGGATTACATTTCGTGTGTGTTTTGATGAATTTCATGTTGATATATAAATCAGTAGAGTTATGAATTCATCCATGTTCACTCCATATACAATTATGTGTATAAATTCTTAGTTTCTGAGTTGCAGAGAAATTGATCCTTGCAGCGATCAATTTAGCGAGTTACGAAGAAATATCTCAGAAAATATCGAACAACAAGGAAAGATAGAGACAGAAATCGACTATCACAATTTGTTCCGCATCTGGAAATAGGTCAACGACTGAGAATCAACCCGCAAGAATCAACGATGCAGAAAGCTTGAGTTTGCAGAATCGGGGAAATATGGAAATTGCAATCACGCATCCCACATGCGAGATAGACTGTTGCGAGCACAATTAGTTGCAGAAGTCCAAAATTAAAGAAATAAAATTGTGAAGCCGCATCCTGCAAGTTGCAGAAAAGGGTGTTGTGGAAAGGTGAAAATTGCGAATAGGTGGAGATTGAAGAAGATCTTGCAGAAGGGAAAGATACATGAATTAAAGCTACGCATTGAATATTTCAATCATGAATTCACCTATAAATTGAAGTCTTGAACAAAGTTGGTCATTCAGGCCATTAGTGCTCTTCATCTAGCATGAGAATTGATTTAGCACCTTTGGTAGGCGCAGTTAGCTTGCATACTCTGATTTTGATATTCTTTACAATTCATGTATTCTTTTATCGTCTCATGCTCTTTGGTTTTAGTCTTTGTCTCTTTCTTTCTCTTCTCTTTCTCTCTATTCACTTTTCTCTCTTAATGAACAATATCATCGAGTGATCCGCACACAGCTTGGATTGATGCTTTTTATGCTTTTACAAATTCTTGATCAAATCGTCGACTAACTCTTAATTGTCAGTCGACAGGTTGTCTTTCTAATTTAACACATCCCATTACATCTAAAAATAGGCACTATCATCCAAAATTACAATCATGCTTTAATACTGAAAGAAATCCTTTAGTCTAACTAACTCTTTACCAAAAATAAGTCGAAATCCTCTTTCTGACTTGCTTTCTTCCTCTTTTATTGTGGCTCTACCCATCGCGGTCTCTTCTTGTCTTGAAATCATAATATTTTCGTCTTTCCAAGCATTATTATGGTTATTATTTTTCATCTTTTCCTAGGGACAACTAGCCCCCAGCACTCACTTATGGCTGGTCCTGAGCCACATTAGTCTGAAATATCCGATAGTGCGACTTTGCTTTGAAAATCTTGAAAGATTTTCATGACTTGTTCTATTTCCTGTCACACTTCTTCTTTTATTGTCTTCAATTTTTCCACAAGTTCAAAACTGATATGTTCCAAAGTTGTAATCCTTGTCAAAGCCAAATCTTGTCACGCCTTTTCATAAACAGGTTGAATAATACATGTTACCATCTCTGCTTCTGATTGAAGTTATGTGGCGGTTTGTTTTTTTCTGTTGTTGTGTGCACAGTCTAGCTACTTTTTGGTGTAATTTCTTCATATTAGCAACCTTGGCCATCTTTTCTATTGTTGACAGCTTTTCACTTCATTCTTTAGTTGGGAAAAGTTTTCCTCAATAGTATGAACTTCTCTGCCACCTACTCCAACTCTGTTTCGTCGATCAAGGCTTCCTGAGAAACATGTTTGACTGCTTTAGCGTAGAGTACTTCTGCCTCTTCCATCTTTTGTACAGCCTTAGTGGTTTCCTTCTTTTTCTATTCTAGTACCTCCAACAATGTATTGGGCGTCATTTTGGATTCCAACTCCGCAACTTGCTTGTGGAGGTTCTCAACGACTTCACCTAATCTGAATAATTTTGCTTCTACAAACATTTCTGGTGCGATGCCTTCATCCATGAAGTTGCTACAAGTCAGTGTGACAGTTTATTCCAGTCGCTTCTTGTCATCCTGTCAGGTATTAACTTTATTCTCAATCTCCTTGATTGTTTGTTTGAGCAACGAGATGGTTTTCTGATGTTTTCAACTATCCATATATCACCCATTCCCTTGTTTTCATTTCTTCAACTGCAACCTGTTGAATAGCATGCAATTGATACATTAGCACTGCAGAAAAAATAACAGTGACATGGCCAATATCATTGACCATGGTATTGATCTTCGGTGTTGCTAGGTCAATTGCTTGACCAACTACTTGAGTCTTTTGTTTGTTCGCTCATCGATTTTGTTTCAACAAGTTGCTCTTTAGATGGACCAGCTTGGTCCAGCGACACAGTCAAATATGGTGCTTGGTCGACCGCTACTCGAACTTATTTCACTACAATACAAAGTACCTGCAATAAATTAGTAATGCGGCTTGCCTATTTTGTATGGCGTTCATCTATATTCCTGCAGCTTTGGTTTATAACCTCTTCCATACGATCTGAGAGCAATTTATAATCATCATTTGTAAGACCAATGATCCCGGATGATTTGTCGTCCTTCCTCTTCTTGCCACTCGGTCTTTTCTGAGTGCTTTCTCTTATCTCCCAACTTTGGATAAGTTGGGGTCGCACTGGATTCATCTTGACTATTGTAGGGAGAGCTCCTTGGGATTTTGACTGGCGGATCACCTCCCTGATCTCCATTGTGCTGTTTCAATGGGTCATCCTATCATGATGCTTCTTCAACAAAAAAGTTGCTCCTCTATGACAAGTACTCGCCATTCTTCCGGAAAATGCCGAATAATGGCTTCAATTTCTTTAGTGGTTAGTTGAAATTGTGTCGCCAACCACTGGTTCTGGGGGTCTTGTCGTGGCTGCAAAAAGATATGGTGTGCCCTGACCGAAAATCTTATAATATTTTGAAACCGTTTGATGGTTTCCTTCGTTTTTCATGATTGCTTCATAACAAATGCCTAAATTCTTATGTGTGTAGATAAAACTCAATATTGTTATATTTTTATCTTTGTGGGTTCTTCTTGTCAAACCAGATATTTTGGTATTTGAATCCTCTGCATGGAATGAGGACATCTACCCCTTGGTATTTTGGTGGTTCTTCCCATGTGACAAATGAAATTAGAATTAAAACCCATGAGTAATTAAATGGGTTACCTTTATCTTGTGCATCGACGACATCAGCTAGTAACTCATTCAATAAATATGTTTCCTGGTACATATGGACACATTCTGCGCATTTCTT
This sequence comes from Pseudotsuga menziesii, assembly GCA_001517045.1. Classification (NCBI taxonomy): domain Eukaryota; kingdom Viridiplantae; phylum Streptophyta; class Pinopsida; order Pinales; family Pinaceae; genus Pseudotsuga; species Pseudotsuga menziesii. The sequence continues at coordinate 561,511 of LPNX010666258.1, forward strand.
TGCCACAAGGATTGTACTTAATGTACACTTCTTCGGTCACATATTTCGTAGCAACTTGCTAGATAAGACCTTGGTTATGAACCGAATAGCAGTTTCATTGATAGAGGTGATGGAAAAGCCTCTCTTATCTCATTTCAGATCATACTTTTCCTTCATTCTATTGACCAGAGTCTTAGGATTTAAAGGTGCATACATATAAATACTTGCAAGAGAAATAAAATAGACAAGCAACAATTAAAGATAGACACAATATTTATGTGGAAAACCCAAAACCGAGAAAAACCACCATAATAAATGTAATATCTCCCTTAACCTAAACCATCCAAGTTAGTGCAAGTGAGCTAGCCGCCACTCACCTCGAGGCCACTTTACAATGGAGCCTCCTCAAGCCTTATAAACTTTCTTTACATGCAATACCATGGGACAATACTATGGGCCACCAAATACCATTGGCCACCAATACCATGGAAAAATACCATGGGCTATAATAAACCATGTGTTAGACTTCAATCACCTTTAACTCATTATGGAGTCAAGGTTAACCCTAGCGATCCCCCCTTGAAACTTGACTTGGAGTAATCACCAAACCCCCTCAAAGTTTTACCGAGGAATCTATTGCCTAGTTTTGTCTCCAAACTTTACCGGTGAGTTACCAGGGGTATGCATGCCTTACCAGGTCTTACATCCATATGCCCATTTACATGCAAACTACTCAATTAGATTTTTTTCAGGTGCCTTCATGGTGACTACACCATCACCATCTGTCGCTTCATCCTCTCACTTTTCCATGCTCATTTTTTCCATGGTCCTTTTGTACCTGCATCCAACCTTATCATTGAAATCCATATAAAAAGAATCCATCTACCGGATTAGATAGGTCCTCAGACACTGTAACCGCCAGTTCTCTAGGAATTATCTTCATATACCTGGCTCATCAATCTTGGTCCCACAGCTGAGATTAAACCATCTCATATTACTCACCCAATCAAAGACAGCCTCTTCGATCTACATCAAGTTAGGCTACAAGTACACCTTCCACTCTCGTACCTACCTGGTGGTTCATTCCACACCTGATGCAACATCGCTTCTCTATGCATAAGAGGGATACCTTGTGCTTCTAGCACCTAAGGAAATTACATTCTAATTGAGAACCAAAAAACATTTCTAGGGTGTCGGGTACCACCGAACATGCACCCCATAATTAATTCAAAAAATCAGGTCCAACACAACGGGCACAAATATATGCCAAATCATGGCTTTGATACCGGTTCTTAGGATTATAAACGAGTATTAATAATAAAATATGCGAGAAAATAATAAGTAGAAGCAACCATTAAAGGTAGACACACAATGTTTATGTGGAAAACCCAAAACCGTGAAAAACACCATAATAGATCTAATATCTCCCTTGACCTAGACCATCCAAGCTGAGCCAAAAGCTAGCCACCACTCACCTCCAGGCCACTTTACAATGGAGCCTCCTCAATCCTTATAAAGGCTTCTTTACATGTGATACCATGGGACAATACTATGGGCCACCAAATACCATTGGCCACCAATACCATGGAAAAATATCATGCGCTATATCATGGAAAAATAAACCATGTGTTATACCTCAATCACCTTTGACTCATTCCATAGTCAAGGTTAACCCTAACACAGAGCTGTATCCTGGTCCTTTCTAGCGAAAAAGGGTGATGGGTTGACTCGTGCAAGGGAAATTCCTATGATAGATGCTATTATCTCAACATCCACTGAGATTTTCCTGTCGAGCCATAAACATCCTCCGTGGAAACACACCAGTAGTTGTTTCACACATGCATTAACTTTTGTTATGCGACCAAAGTGCGGCATGTGCATCAACGAGAGTAGTCTGGATTTATCCAATCCTCTAGCCCACTCCATCGAAACAATGTGAATCGGTCCATCCTCAGTTTCCCTGATAGTAGTCATATATCTATCCATGACAAGTTTTGGGAACTTGCACAGGTCATGGTCGATGAATCCAAATTTCTTCAAGTTTGGTATAATGTTGGACATCACCCAAACTCCTTTTGGAATGGATGGTGATGCCAAATGATACTTCACATTCTTTCCTATAGCAACCTTTGGTGCTTCTGATGGCCATGGTGGAACATAGTCGAGAAACATGGATGCCGACCTTGTGGCTTCATCTTCAGGTGGAGGTGTTGTTCCCATCTTGCGGCCAGAGAATTTATTTCTTGATGGGTCGGGTGGGTCTAGTCATAAAACAATTGTAGGTATCACTAGTGACTGTGAAACAAGTTCTGCAATTCTTGGTGACTGTAAAAAAAACTTCTGCAGTGTCTTCCATAATTGGTGTAGGTGAGGGAATCTCAAAACCTAATTCTTGGACAATACTTGTGCTTGAGACAAAAATAACCATGCTCTATGAAAATAACTTCGGCTTAACAGTTGCATATAGACACTTCAACGCAAGGGTCAGTTCGTTAGATGCAATGAAATGATGAAGCCTCAACGAGAAGATGAAATATGTTTACTCCTTCGATTAGTCGGTCATTCACACGATCTTGCAATAAATGGAAAGGTGGCAACAAATTCTGTCACATGGGGAAATCTCGCTAATAATTTCAAGGAAACCGCCAACCAAACCATCACTTCACCTGTCAGTTCAACAGTATTTATTATGCATTAATGACAAATGTGACCAAAAAGCATGCCATCAAAATATTTTGTTACTTCACATTAGCTGTCAACCAACTTTCATCTGAGACAAAAATCCATCATGCGACAACAATTACTCTTTTGCGACAGACATATATCCTACGACATAATTCTTCTTTTTGCGAAAGATAGATAGTATGCGACACCTTTCTTCTTTCGTGACATAAAATCTCTTGTGCGAGAAACCCATGGTCTGCGACAACATTATATACTTTGCGATATCAATTCTTATTTTTACAAAACACTCATTAGTTTGTGAAAAACACTCATAATATTTTGAAAAACAATCATAAACTGGCAGAAAGAACACTCATAAATGGTGCGACAACGACACTCATTTTTTTTGAACTATCAGTCGAACGCAGTGCAGATATCCTGATAAGGCTTTATCTAACTTCCATTCACTAACTCTTTGAATGGTGTACCATCTAATTTATGTACTTGCATTGCTCCTCCTTCAGTGATATGGATGAGAATATACGGTCCCAGACAATGTGTCTGAAGCTTGTTAGGATGCTTCAAAAACTTACTGTCATAGCGGAGAACAAGATCGCCGTTTTGGAACTGCTTATGCTTGATATGTTAGTCGTTCCAAGATTTATATTGTTCCCTCTTGACATTTTGATGATATCCTGTGATGTAGTATGTCTTCTTCTAATTGTAGAAGTTCCAACAATATTTCTTCGATAGCACCAACATCAGTCATTTCGGTAATCACAGTTATTCTTAGACCAGGTTAATATACTCCATAGGCATGACAACCTCTTGTCCATAAACCAGTCGAAATGGAGTTTGTCCTGTGAACTTTTTATAGGTGGTGTGATAGGCCCATAATACTACAGGTATTTTCTGATCCCAGTGATCTCTTTGAATATTACAGATCTTCGTTAATGCATTCTCCAATGCGTTCTCCAAAATCTTATTGAATGCCTCGACAACACCATTCGCTTGTGGGTGATACAGTGTTGTCTTCGATGTTGAATTTGAAATTATTCAGTTAGTTTGTCAATCAACTGATTGACAAAATGCATGCCTTGATCACTTTTTAGAATCTCTAGACATCCAAATCGGTCTACTACATGGTCGAACAAAAATCTTGCAGCAGTCGTAGTAGTACAATCTTTTATCGGTGTTGTTTCAACCCATCTAGTCAAGTAATTTATCGTAGTGATAATGTAACGTGCACCCATTCTTTTCTTGATGGGTTAATAGTTCCAACAAAATCAACAACCCATTTGTCAAAATCCTGTAAATTTATCTATGGTACTAGCAACATCTCATCTCGTCGCGATAACTTTCCAATTCTTTGGTAGATATCACAGTGACAACAATAATCTCTAGCATCTGCATGCAAAGTAGGCCACCACAATATTGCTTGTAATATATTATGCACTGTTGTTTTTCCTGCATAATGGCCTCCTTCGACACCAGCGTGCGCTTAATTCAATATCATTGGTTTCTCATGTTCCAAGACACAGCTGCAAAGGATTTCATCTGGTCCCATTTTGTATAATTGTCCCGCAATCAATTGGAAGCCTATAACTTTTACAACTAGTTGTTTCTTCTCTGCAGTATTGAATCCTTATAGCTCATATCTCGTGCTCAAGAAATGTATAATATATTTATAGTGATCATTAAACATCTTGACTGTAAGTAATTGTGCATCCGGAAGACTATCATCGAGATTACTGAGCTCTTCTCCACTTTCTAGTCTCGACAAATGGTCGGGTCCTAAATTCAGTCGAACTAGTTTAACAATGATCTCAAAGTCAAATTCTTGGAAGAGGAGAAGCCATTGACAAATATCCCCCNAATTTTTTTTAGAGCGTATACCATATATAGTCCTTCTCTTTCCATTGTGGTATATCCTTCACCTGGATGTGCAAGTACAACTCCTAATGCAACAGACGACGCATCGACATGTACGTGAAACGCTTTCTTCCGGTTTGGAAATAATAATATGGGTGTTGTTACCATATTATTCTTCAAGACATCTAGACCCTCTTGATATTGTTCACTCCACTGAAACTTAACATCCTTCTTTAACAATTTCTCCATAGGGGCAGTCACTTCTACATAACCTTTGATAAATTTCTGATAGTATCATGTATGTCCCAATGTAGTTCTCAATTGCTTTACTAGCGAGGGTGGTGGTAGGTCGACAATAATAGATATCTTTGTAGGATCCATCAGTATTTTGTCGCGACAAACCACATGACCCAAGAGAATTCCAAAAGGAGCACAAAAAATGCATTTCTTCAAATTAAGGGAAATTTGGAATTGTCGACATCATTCCAACATCATTCTAAGACTCTCAATATGATCTTTGATAAGCCCAAATATCATCTAGTCACCAAAATAGACTTCAATAATTTTATGAATAAAGTCTTTAAATGCAGCGACAACTATCCTAGAAAAGATAACATGAGCATTCTTGAGTCCAAAAGGCATTACCATATACTGGAAACATCCCCACGCTGTTGCAAATTTGTGTCAATCTTCTTTTGCAATTCTTATCTGATGGTAACTAGAGAACCCATCAGTAAATGAATATATTTCTTTCCCCTCGACACTCTACAATATTTCATATGTAAACGGTGCCAAAAATGGGTCGTGTAGGCTTGCAAGATTCAACTTTTTTAGGTCGACATAGATATGCACTTCACCAGCATGTTTCTTATCTTGTACTACTATAGGGATAATTCATTCAGATTCTTCAAGAGGTTATATAATGCCCGCATCTAACATTCTGTCTAACTTTTTTTTAACTTTTTGTTTGTACCTTGGATTGAGCTGATAGGGTCGTTGTTTAACAGGCTTTGCGTCGAGCTTCAATGGAATCCTCATTTCTCCAATATCTCCAACAATTCCCTTCATTTCAAAAAAATTAGTGGGGAACAGATCCTGAAACTCATGTAGTAGGTCTGTAATATTTCCAACAGTCTCATCATCCCAGTAGTCTTCGATATTAGCAAACTTTGGGTTCTCTAAAGAACCAATATTTACTTGCTTTATTTTCAAAGGATTCGGATATTTGTTGCTTAAAACACCTGATCCTTCCACCACATGAATACCTTCAGACTCAAGAATATTTATGTCATGTGGATCATCATCATCAGGTTCTCTTGTTACATTATAACATTCCATCCAATGTTGGATTGTTTCACTGTGCTAATAAAAATTTGTCGTCAACACAAGAATATCTTCAAATATATTAGTCTTGATTACCAATAGAGTAGCATCAATTGAAGGGTGATCATCAGTGAATTCAAACGTATGTGTGAAACTGGAAGCTAGCTCTTCCCAGTCTATTGTTCCTCGTAACAACTCGACTGATGTATACCAGTTCCTAGGTATCATGTCCAAAGTATGTATAAACTGGTGGACCCATTCTTGTCGCGACAATGTCTCCCATGTCATGCGGAAATTTTCAATGTGTTCGACATGATTAGTCCATCCTGTATATTTTGGGCCAGTATAGATCATCTTTTCTCCAAATTGGACTTCCAGTTGTCTTCAGCATTGCAACCATTCTGAAATAGTCTACTTGTGTGCAACCCACGATCTTGCAGGTGTAGCCTTCAATGTAAAGTCCAGGGCTAGCAAGCGTTGAGGTTTTGTTACTTTCTCTTCAAATTCTGTAAGAAAATATTCTAGGTTGGGAAATCCTTCATAGGTAGGTAGATCACATACCTCAGTACCTACCTGTCGCACTAATTTTGTAATTCTTGCACATTTTCGCATGGATATTTCGTGGATTCGGTTATTCCAATTCTTTAAATCTTCTCCTGAATCCGACGAGCAGGAACTAACACTCCACCATCTAAGCTTTCCATTGGTTGTCGGATTCACATAATCATTTGTCGCAGATGTAATATTGTATATATTGTCCATGTATCCATCTTTTCCTTCATTATTTACCTACTCGACATACATCTAGCCTTCTAGAGGATCAAGCGATGCGACCACCCTTAGGTCTTCATCTTCAAACGTTAATATCCTATTTTCAAATTTTATAATAGTCTGGTTATCAATGGTCGATTCGATCCCCAAAAGCGTGGGATATGGATTTTTATCATCAACAATATATATTACTTCAAAATCTGCAAATGTCTTAAGTCCTTCTATCTCGACCGGAACTTGCGTTAGTTGACCGATAGGCGAAACCTTCGACTGGTTGGCTAATCTTAGTTGGACAGGAGACCACACTAGTCTCAAATTTCCCATACTTTCCCAGGTATGTCTAGTAAGAATGTTTACATCAAAACCCAAGTCTAGAATAATATAATCCATGTTGTAATCGCCTATTTGCAAAGTCATTCTGAGTTCACAACCTGTTTTCAATATTTTCTCAATGTGGTTAACCCTCCTCACTAGTCGCATGTCTTCTTGAGGTTCTTCTATTAGGATAACAGTTCTGCTACAACATATTTATTTGTTATTAATGTTAGACAACTTTTAAATAATTCTTTTAGTTTACTAACCTTTGTTGTTGATTTAAAGTTTGGAATAGCTGCTCGAATATTTGAGGCATGTCCAATATTGGTCCTTCACTTGGTACAACAGCAGAAGTTGATTCTTCATTCCCATTGAAGAACTCATGTCGAGCATCTAGGAATACTTATTTTTCCTTCTAGACATCAAAGGGAATCTTCTTTTGTTGTGTCGGTTGTTGTAATGTCCCCATTCAAATAATTGCATAGTAGGACAATTCCACCAATCCTACTAGTTCCTTAGGTTGGATGGATACATTTGGAATTTTAATAAGGGAGATAATAAATGATGTTTAGACGTATTAGAATGGGATAAATATTTAATAATGTAGCTTATTAAATAATTACAAGATAAAATTGAAGTGGCAATGGAGAATGGAGACACATGGAGACTATGGGGCCCACACAAGCTAGAAATTTGGTGCCACATGGCATCCTCCTCTTGCAATTTCGAATCTATGGGAATACTAAAGGTTCTTGGATGAGTTAAAAGGATAATACACTTGGCCATATGCATCATAGGTCGAATTTGGGAAGAAATGTAACTTACATGGGAGAGGAAGAGTCATTTTGGAGCTAGTGAAACACTTAGACTAGATTCCCTTGCTCTATGACAACAGTGATGAAGATGCTATGACACCTATGACACAAATCAGATCTGAAGGCTGACATCTGACATATCTAACATGTCAGGTCGAAATAGAGCATCCAAGAGATCTCTCATGTGAGTTGGGGAAGCTCAATGGGCTCCTACTCGAATTTGGGGAAGGTGGAAGGCTAGGAAAGGGAGGACACATGGAAAATCATGAGCACACACTCAAATTCGAATTGGCTTGAGTTTGTGGATGAATTGGGAACCTTAGAAGGATAAGGATGTTTATAAAATACAGGAAGCAACCAAGAGAAGGGCTTTTGATCATTTGTGAATTGTGAGAGCTAGTGGATGACTAGTTTTCTTGCCTTATCCAATTTCGAGGGTGAAAGATTTACATCCAAGTTGGTGTTTGGAGAAACCACTCAAGTATTTCATGGAGATTTAATAGAGTTTTAATTGCAGGTGTAAGCTACAGGGCAGCTCATGGGTTCTTCTATTGCAGCACTTCATCTCAACCATTTCCAATTTTCATTGCATTTTCATGCTCATGGAGGGATTGCACCTTGGGTGAGCTATTTTACTTTGTGGGAGAGATTATACTAGTCTATTTATGATTGTAATAAGTTCAATATGATCTTTTCTTCATTCTCAAAAAGTTTCAAGTCAAAATACCCAAGAATTGTATGTCAAATTGATTTTTAATGAGCAAACAATGACCATTTCCACTCTATTTTAATATATGTCATGGTAATGCTGATTATTTCGAATGGAGTAATGTATATATGATAAAAGTATGATGAATGGGATTTCATTAATGTGTATTACAAGTTTCATGTTCATTACTTAAGCATTGGAAGCCATTTTACTCATTTTAATTGCATTGGGAGAAGATTTAGTGCCTTTTCCCCAAGGGTCGAAATAATGATTTGGGAGTTGTTTTGGAGAGAGTCATACCATCATGTATAAACTGAACCATGATGCATATGGGACCTTAAAAATGTCTCTTACACATCCCATGCCTCTATTCAGAAATTCGAGTGGGATTGAGAGCATTTGAGAAGCCATTTCTAGCATTTACCCGAGGGGATTTGGAACCCCAATTTGCTAGTAAAGACTCCTACTTTGATCATAATATAAAAATAGTTTGAAGAAGTGATTGGAGGGTTATAAATCATCTCTGAGCATAATATTCAAGTCTCAATATAATTCATACACACTCTGAGAATATTTTGGAGCATTTGGGCCAATTTGGAAACCTAGACATCAAAACTATTCAAGGTTCAAAATTGGGGAAAAAATGAAAAATTGTTCATTTAATAAAAAACCTTAATAAGGGACATTACAGTCATACTATCGGTTGTCCATATGGCGCTTCTTGATATGCTCCAGTCGCAACACCTTCCCTTGTCACGACGACAATATTAGGTTCTCTTGGTTTAGCGGAAATCTTATGTATATTTGGGTTAGCATTCTGAGGTGGGTTTTGGTTTCCCATATTTCTAACCTGCCACTTCACAATAAACTATATACATTATTCAACTGTGTGATTCAATGCTTTGCAGTACATAGGATTAGTGCAGTATTTGGAAAAATGTCCAGGCTGTCCACAATTATAACAAATGACTTGGCCTCTTCCTCGTCGTCAGCCTCTAAAACTTCCACCTCCTTTGGGTTGAGGATATTGTGCATGTGGGTACTTTGTTTCAGGATATTAATCCTATGTGTATTGAGCCTAAGGAAAATGTGCTTGAGCTCACTCATATTGCATATGATCGTCATTCTTCATCAGGTAGGTGTTGACGGTATTCTCCTGCAGTAACTGATATGCTCTGGAATATTTGTTGTCATGTCCCCATCCCTCTACTCGGTGGAGAGGACGCATCTAGCACTATCAACCCGGGCAGTCTAAGCCCCACGAACATAATATATAAAAAATATTGCCTTGAAATAAAACATTCATAAGTATAAATAGATGCATAATGAAATATACAGTGGGAGCAAATACATTAATCCAATACATTCTATTCAAGCATTTAACATGTTCATATAAATTGATAACAATATGAGGTCACAAAAATAAAATATAAGGGATTGCTTATCTTTGAAAGAAGCTTTTCCCACAACCAACTATGTTGCTGCAACGTTCCACCCAACCATAGTCCAATGTGCTCTTTAATTTCTCAGCAACACTGCCACCCTCGAGCTGGGCATTATTTCAGCAAGGAATAAGGAGCACTAGCATATTTTCCCCATAGCCAAGGCTACATTAAGACTCAGTCAAGCCAACACAGTTAGGTTTATCAGACTCACAAAGGCAGTGGGTTACACTTAGCCAAAACACATGAGACACATCCAAGCCAACAGATGGGTTCATCGGGCTACCAACCAATCCATCCTTCCGGTTGGGTTTATCAGTTCAAATGCCACACGAGGATGGACACACAACGATCTCAGCCCGAGATCAAAAAAACGTGACAAAGGCCAAGGATTACACATGCACACAGTAATTTATGGATTTCTGAGCATTGCCGGTGCTAGATCGACTGCTGCAAAATACCAAAATGAAAATGTTGCTGGTCAATTCAATCAAAAACACCAAATCGTATTCAAGGCATTCTTGTTCAGAAAAATGACTGGCAGATTGGAGAAAAACATGAAAGAGAACAATATCGAACAGGAAAACCAAAATCGTGAATGAAAACATATTGTCAAACAGGAGAAAAATGTGAAGGGAAAACAAAATCACAGAACTAGAGAGAATCATCCAGGGTTCAGACATAGAGTGGCTTTTCTTGCTACGCGAAAATGAAGACTAGGATCCCAAAAACGTTACCTTTAGTCAAAATCGTGAGGGGAAGATGAAACGTCCATGCATGAGGGAAAGACAGACATTTTTGTGTTTTCTTGCTCAAGGAAATTTATAAAAAAAAACGTTTTTCCAAAAATGGTGCTCTGCCCATTTCGAATTTCTGCCCCTACTCTTCCAATCCCCCACTCCTTTATCCTTAGGAAAATCATGCCCCCATCTCATTTAGTTGTGTTGACATAGCTGGATGTAGGTTTTTAATTAATATTTCAATTTTAACATACTGCCCAACTATTATTGTTCGGCTAGCATAAAATATCACCATCCCAACCTTAATTGCCGAAGCATAACACTAAATCAATGGTGGGGCTTTTTCCTAGATCCACACCATGATTATTTACTTCATTTTATTAAATGAAAGCAGGGTCAAAACTGGGGTGTTACATTTCTCATCATGTCCTATTGATTGACATAATTTGCAATATAGACTAGCTGGTGCACTTACTATTTTCTGTAAATATAAACATTCTTCTGATCGATGTCCTATGGTTTTACAAATTCGATACCAAGGCATCCCGTGTGTATTTAATGGATTCAGTGTGCATAATGCAAGTTATTTCGTGAAGGATGGACATGAATTTTTATGGTGTCCTTTTGTTCTACATCGGGTACACTAGAGTTCCTTTTGTATTTATTTCTCTTTCTTGATATCCTGCAATTGCAATGTGAGATTAGCAAGTTGGGACTGTATCTGCATCATTCTTGCACCAATTTCACTGACTGTTGAGGCCTCCAATTTCATGGTGAGCTTAAGAGCGTCGCTATGTGATACAATATTTTGTTGCATCAAAGGAATACATATATGTGGTAACATCACCACAATAAACCATTCTTTGTGTTGGACATTTGACATTTGAAAACTTACTTCAGCCATCAAAGTTTTGAATCTTTGGTTGAAGCCCCAAACAGACTCCGTAGGCAACTGTTTGATTTATTTCAACTCTGTAATGCACTGTGACTCAGATTTAGGCTTCTTAAATTCATCTATCAATCCCATCTGAATTTCATTTGATGTCTTCTAAGGGATTCCTGCAGTAATCATAGAGAAATTCATGTACCAGTCGAGCGTACGACCTCTAAGGGTCGTGATCATTTGGGCTTTCTTTATGGCCTCATATTGGACCTATCGCACGGTCCATACAGCTTCGCATAGAAACCAATGTTGCTTAGGGTCCTCTAATCCATTCTCATTAAATATCATCAACTTTATATCATTTCCATCCATTTTATTCACTCTTAGCACTGTTGAATTACTAGTGGGAGTTCCTTGACTGCTATTTCCATTATTATTGTTTTTAAAATTGACAAAACCACTCAGCGATGTGTTTCTAGATCTTACCACTGGTCTGGGAGATGTATACGGGGTAGCGGGTATGTCGTAATCTTGATCTAGATCTAGTACTTCTTCTTCTTCTTCTTCTTCTTTAGATATAAGACGGTATTTTGCTTCTTCATCACAAGACTCTCTGTCGAGATGTGTTGCCAATTCGTAGTCCTCTCTTTCGATCGTACTACAAATTTCTCTCTTGGTCGCAGTCCTTCTTCTCTTTCATGGCTAAAATATTCTGCCACTTCTCAAATGACCACCTTCGTGCTTAGTCTCCTTATCAACAGGAAACATCTCATTTTATTCTCATCCATTCTGCTCACAATATTTCTTGTGACATTACCTCGATTCTCTGCGCACAAATATTTACTCATTGGACTCCATTCTCAGAATCCCTTGTTTCACATACCAAGATCTTGATCCACAACTTTACTATATTTCAAATATCGACCTCGAGGTCCTTGGAAAAAAATTATTTCTGCTTCATTGTATGACTTTATCGTGTCGACTACAATTTATGTGATATATCCCTCCAAAATACTATGAACCCATAGAAGTCGACAGCCCTAGATATAGGATTACTATTTATCTTCAACTGCTGGATCAATTGAGGACTCTACTCTGTAGGTTTTTCGCCCTGAAATTTTTTCTTCTAGGTCACTAGCTTCAACAATCACTTATGCAATACAATGAGAAATTCACTAAAGAAAATTTCATGGATGTCTGTGTAAAAATATCGCTCCAACCATTCCGTCGGGATTTGTCGTGATCCTTTACTTTATTCCCGTGCAAACTCTAGTTCTTTATAATCAACCCAATCTTGAATTTCGGGTTTCGTCGGGTACCAAAACATATCCTCGTCACAATGATTCATGGTCTTGGCAACGTAACTATTTTTTGGTGTGCTTCCATCGACCCAGGTTCAGATGCTTTTTCATCAACAAAACCCAAGATATCGGCCTGACAGAGGAGATCTCCGTCGGCAACACCTGTGACATTGATGAAGTCTCACTCGAGAAATCTTATTGAGAACTGCCAGAACCATGTTTCTGCAGTTGTGAGGGGGATATCCTTATTACAACATTATCAGGCGACTCGGTTGAAACCAGGAGTAGGACTCTATTTCATACATTCATTCAAGAAGATAACATATTGATCCGTCGACATAGATAACTGTATATAACATAAATCATTAACATTCACTCATATTCCACATGACCATATCATTAGATGTGCAACATATATATATCATTTCATCCACAATAGATCGGTTCAACACATTCAGATCAGTTCATTCACACAGATATACATGTGACATAAACACATAGAGTAAACACACACAGACACAAGATTTAACGTGGAAAACTATCTAGGAAAAACCACAAAGGTGCTCTTCTTCTGGCATGAATATTGGTTTAGCACCTTTGGTTTGTGCACTCAACTTATAGACTCTGCTTTTGATATTCTTTACAATTCATGTATTATTTTATCATCTCATGTTCCCTGGTTTTAGTATTTGTCTCTTTCTTTGCTTTTCTCTTTCTCTCTATTCTCTTTTCTCTCTGAGTGAACAATATCATCGAGCGATCCGCACACAGCTTGGATCGATGCTTTTATGTTCTTACAACTTTTTTATCTAACCGTCTACTAACTCTCAACTGTCAGTCAACGCGTTGTCTTTCTAATTTAACCCATCCCATTACATCTAAAAATACGTAATATCGGCCCAAATTACAATCATGCTTTCATACTAAAAGCAAGATTTTAGTCTAACTAACTCTTTACCAAAAATAATTTAAACTCCTCTTTTCGATTTGTTTTCTTTATCTTTTGTCCCGACTTCATCCATCGCGGTCTCTGCTTGCCTTGGAACCGAAATATTCATCTTTTTGAGCATTATTCTTGTTATTTATTCTCTTTTTTTCCTAGGGCCAACACCACTTTGGTGGTCCCCCCGTTTGGTCCTAGAATGAAGATTAAAAATATTATAGGGGGGTTTCCCACCCCCATTTCTATTTGATTTATAACCCCAGGAGGCACCCCCAAGAGAAGTGGTTTCCCTCTTTGAGTTCTCACTCTCTCATTTTGACAAATGGCTTGCAAACACTTGGGCTCTCTCCACACTCATTTCCTATTTAAGGAGGCTTCCCCTCCTCGTTTGGGTTAGACAATATTGACTCTTCTTGCTTACTCTCTCTTCTCATGTTCAAATTCTTTCCCATATTTGGGTCATTTGTAATTTTCAGCCATTTTTCTTTGTTAATCAAAATATTTAGAGGAATATATTGTCCTTTGTGATCTTGGGTGATTTTCTTTCATGCTCAAGTAGCTACTCAAGTTTGGGAGGACAAGGAAGCAAATTTATTTTCTTTGGTAATGTTTATGGTAATTTATTACCATAGTTTTTTGTGAGTTTTGTTTTTGTAGTGAATAACTTCATACGTTTCTCGGTTGAAATTTATGATTTATTTAATCGTCATATAAATCTCACTCTCCTTTAGTTGTGCAACAAATATCTTCTAAGTTTCAGTTTATTCGATTTGAAGAGTGGGATTCCTTGGTTGGATGCATGGATGATTTTAAGAACCCCCCCTAGATTTATATGTATGAAAATTGGGCGAATCTCTCCGATATATAGGAAAATTTGAAGGCGATTTTATCAATAATATAATATGTATATATAAAAAAATTGGCGAATCTTTCATTTTATTATATAATGTTGTAAAATCTTGGCGAATCTTTCATTTTATTATATAATGTTGTAAAAACTTGGCGAATATTTAACTTCATTATAAAAAAATGTAAAAACTGGTGAATCTTTCACTGATTTATAGAATATTGTCAAAATAAAAGAATAACAACATTAGTCAAATAACATGAATCACATCATCAACAACAGAACTTGTAGACTCACAAGTCACAACAGGAAGGTGTCAGTGAACCACAACTACACTGACTAGATTCAGGGCAAGTGGGGACTCCACTTGTTATCTCATCCTTAATGGTCCAATGGACATGTGGGGACCTGAATCTTGACAAACTGATAAACTCATAGAATCATACATTATGCTTGATCTTGGCCTCCTCTAGCCAATTATGGTCATGGAGGATAATACAATTATGCATTGTAATTATGCCAATTGATTATTGCATTAGATGAATGTTGGTCTTGCGCCAATAGGTATCCTACGATCAATGCATAGGAACCTAGTGCATAGACCATTTTTATCTTTGCTTAGATATGTAGAGCTCATTTATTTTTTTGAATAACGATAAGTATTTACAAAGAAAATATATAGTCAGCATAAAAGAATTGAAAAACTGAAGAAAATTAATTCA
>LPNX010666259.1:11673-44669 GCA_001517045.1 Pseudotsuga menziesii
ACCACGCCAAAATAGAGATATATTGCGTGTGCAGAAATCTTTAGATCTGATCCAGTCAACCACTGATTTACCATTTAAATATTTTGCTTGAAGAACCTGAAACCAGAGACCTTTGGAATGGAGAGCTTTCCAAAAGAC
Organism: Pseudotsuga menziesii; assembly: GCA_001517045.1. NCBI lineage: Eukaryota > Viridiplantae > Streptophyta > Pinopsida > Pinales > Pinaceae > Pseudotsuga > Pseudotsuga menziesii. The sequence continues at coordinate 11,812 of LPNX010666259.1, forward strand.
ATTCAACCGTAGAGCTTTATTGAAACATGTAAGATCTTTAATACCCCAACCTCCTTGAGATTTAGGACGAGAGATATCATTCCATTTGGTAAGATGAAATTTGAAAGATGTATCGGTTGATCCCCATAAAAAGTTAAACATCAGTTTCCTGAGCTTCTGGAGAATGGAACAGGGAATGGGAGCTAAGCCCATCCAATACACAGGAATGCTGGCAAGAACAGAATTAACCAGTACAAGTCTCCCACCAAATTTCATATCTGTCCACTGCATTCCCTATGTTAATGTCATAATCATCATCCACTTTAAAACCCAAAATGGTAGGAAAATCAATTTGGCTAATTGCAATAGAAACATGTCGCATATTTTACAGTTGATTTCTATGGAATGTATGAGAAACGTCAGTACTCCTCAAACCTTGGCAGATAACCAGTGGAGATCCACTCTGCTTGTTAGCCTCCTGCAACTGCACACGCTATGCAAGTTAACTAATCAGCACCCAGTGAAATAAAATAGATGGACATGGAATATAAGCAAAGGTTGCAGCTTATTTGCAAACGCAGATGGCAGCTTTGCACTAGAACATCAATGAATAGAAAACAAGATATTCAGGATTACAGAACAGAATGGTTGCAAATACTAATTTTTAAAATTTAGCAGGAAAGATTGCAGCTCTGCAGAAGAATAGAAATAAATGGAAAAAAAAGATACATGACTACTAAAAAGAATGCCTGCAAATGCTAAGTTTTAAATTTTAACAGGAAAGACTACACCTATGCAGAAGAATAACAATAAAAGGAAAAAAAATATGAGGGGTTACCGAACAGAATGCTTGCAATTTTACTAAATTTAAATTTTAACAGAAAATTAACAGGAAAGAGGGCAGTCCGTCCATGCAGGAGAATAGGCGTCTGTTGAACTTTTGTGCATGGATTATACGTGGCGTGATGTTTCCTGTTGCTTGAAGGTTTCGATGTGATTGGTTTACTGCATGGCCTCAAGGTGGTGATTGTGATTGTTAAGAAAGCGTTGAGATTTTTCTTTTACCGTGCATAGTGCATAGTAGACATGCATAGAAGAACCTTTATCCAACTCTGTTGTATGCCCCTTGCTAATGCATGCAAGCTACTCTCCACCTGTTGCAATCACACTTTGAAAATATTTAGTGCCAGCGCCTCATTTACTGTGATTGCAATTAATTCTCAAGTGCAAGCTACTCTCCACGTGTTGCAATCGCAAATAAAGGAAGCAGCACACAATGCAATAGAATAAAGCACAAGGATATGTATAACGTTTAATATACCAGTTTTTGACGTTTATAATAAGATATCGGTTTTTGATGTTTAATATACCACGATAATTCCATTAAACCATCAACTAATTAAATTAATAGCAGATAACCATATCGCTGACAATAGTACCAGATTAAAAAAATAAAACCATTAGTTTAACAAATTGATATTGGAGTTTCAGGTAAAATTTGTTTGATATGGGAGCCTATTCCCTATGTTATCTAATCTTAAATTCAATTTGCCGTTAATAGAATAGATAATAACTTGAAATTTAAACATTATATATGAGCCTTCAATGGATTCACGGGTGAAATACTTTGCATCAATGTACTCCCCAATCACATGTACTCAGCAAACGTTTTGTACTCTTGGGCTGTGTGAGTATCAGCATATTCTGGATGTTGTTTGTGTTTCTGTATTTGAAGTCCCTTAATAATCTAAATGCTTTCTCTGCTGTCTCCTCGGACAAGGAGGACTGCGATTTTAATGACGAATAAGGCATCCTGTCGCGACCCAGGATTCGAACTCAGAACAATTATATCAGCATCTCGTTCAATCAGTCTATTCTCTATTGATGCAGTTGATCCGCTTTCAATCAGTTAATCCGTTGTGTGCCTTTACCCAAGCTATAGCAGCATTCTATTTTTAGAATAACTATAATGAGGAGCATGAGAGTCTATTGCTTTCTATCTTCATTTTGCTTTCATTTTTGTATTTAATGAACACAGCCACATTGGATTCCTCAAGGAAGGTGCTATACTGGTTTTGAAGAGTGAAAATAATAACATTCATTTGGTGTTGACTTTTTCTTACTTAAGCTTGTTCGATTGGGAGATCTATTTATTCCCCCTCAAAGCGCATATATAAGATCCTTTCTTCCCTCCCCTCAAATGGCGCGGGGTCAATAGCTGCTGCTTGCTCTTTTTCTGTGGGTGGAAGAAATGTTACTGGGTCAAAACAATTATATTAAAGCTCCAACTAACTACTAAACAGGTAGTTATATAAAAACAGTTTTGATGCTATGGTGTACTAGTTAGTTTTGATGGTTGTAACTATTTAATTACTATGAGGATGCGGCATAACTATTTACTTTGTCCTATTTTCTTTTCCGTGGACTACTTCCGGTAGATCACTTCCACTTTGATGGAGCAGCTGGTACGAGAGGAGGTTTGGCTCAACTTCGCAAGCTATTGTTTGACAGGACTATTTCCTTATTTCAGATGACACGGTGCAGTGTACAAGGACTTAATTACTTCAATGCTGATTCCTACTCTACATTAAATAACCTATTTTGAAACTAACCAAATTATTCAAATTGCGCTTTAAGCACTGCCATTTCCACAAATGTTACTCTGCCAGATCGCGGCTGTTTATGGCTTTTTGGTGAGTGCTTATACTTTAGTTGTGAGAACCATAGAATATCTAACGAAATAGTATAGTTGTTTTCTCACTCTCTTACACAGAGCCGGTGCTGAAAAATGCTCTTCTCTGATCCATTCATCTTCGCAGCTAATTCAACATGCAGCACTCGATTTTTATGTGATAAGCTTATTTGCAGTGCTAATATGGCACCATATGGTCCTTCAAAGGAAGATGAGGCCGGTCCTCCAATCTGGCCAGTAATGGGTATGCTTCTGTCTCTGTTTCTTCATGTAAATGACATATATGACTGGGTTACCCAGGTACTCACAGACTGTGGCGGAACGTTGGAATTCAAGACTTCAAGACTGGGCTAGAGAATTCTCAACACAGATTGCGAACACTGGGCTTGGGGAGGAAGACAATGGGTTCGTTTTTGCACTCGCCAGTCCATAAAAATCACATGATTGCCAGAATCGATAAATCCATTCACTGCAAATTGCTAGCAGAGCTTGAAGAAGCTGCCCGAAGCAGTTCTGCCATTGATCTTCATGAGATACTTATTTGCTTTGCTTTGGACAATCTGTGTACTGTTGGTCTTGGAGTGGATTTGTGTTCCCTCAGTCCGCCTGGACGAGATGTTGAGATAGCAAAAGCTTTTGAAGAGGCGATGGATATAACTATAAGCTGGTTCTCGAAATATCTAGTCAATATTACATTTTTTGGAAAGTCTGTATGCCAATTATTAACATTATTTTGAACATTACTGTCTCATTGACAGTTTACATTAGGCAGGGACTTGCTGCGTTTAGCAGCTCTCCTTGTTTTAAAACAAAGCTGCCACATTGTGTGAATTTGTATTCGTTATCTGTATTTATTCATTTATTCTAAAGCATAATAATATTTATGCCTTCAACACTGTAGGTTTTCTTTTATGCATATCGAAAGAAAATTGTAGTGTAATACATTGCCCTTCAAACATTGAGAATGTGGTAGCTGAGACCAAGAAATCATGGAGAAAGGTTATGGAATCACCCGTGTCTAAAACAATTATTTAAATCACAATGCACTAAGTTGTTCAAAGCGATAAGATATCATTTTTATGGGATGATATTAAGTTTTTAAGTTTTTTTTAGTGGTTAAGAGAAAAATTAAGTTATTATAAGGAGGTCATTATTCTTAATTTGAGGATCAAAAGTATCTTTACGTAGTAACTAGCTCATCTAAGAAAATTAATATAGCCAAGATTAAAACGAAGTCTATTGGTCTATTCCTAAAACCCCATGGGTGGAAAGGGTTTGCCATCCCTGTGAGTCTATAAAATTGAGGATGAAAATCACTTTCTCTTAGAATGCCTTGCTTACACTAGGCTTACACCCACATTAGACCTTAGTTTCATAGTATTTTCTACAATACAAACCTTTATAACCTCCTAACTTGTCAAAACTATATTCAGTTTGGAAAGATTATTGGCAAGATTTTTGAGCACAAAACAAGATTTCAAAGTAAATCAAGTATTTTCCTTCTTAAGGTCTGATAGACCAAAGTTAGTATCAGTAGAGGTTAATCATTATCATCATCATTAAGAATTTTTATGGAATTCTGTAATAGAATCACATATATTAGTTACAGAAATTGCATATTCTAAATGTCATGGAGTATTTGAGGGTGTTAAATTCATTTATGCATTCAAAAACACAATTTAAATGCTTTTAGATTTAGATTACCTAATTCCAACAAAAAAAAAACTACATAAAATAAATTGACTACTCTATTTTGTATTTAGTTTTTTCAATTTTGTATTTAATTTATATTTCCCAATTTCCTATTTGGTTTTTATTTTAACCAAAAAAATTATTTCTCACTATTTTTTACACTTTTATATAGTGAACACACATGATCTGCTATAGAGTGAATTCATCTTCAGAAATTTGGTTTTATTTCGTTTGTAATCTTTTTTTCAGAGGAAATCTCCACGGAAAACCCAGCAATACTTCCCCACATTAGTGGATGGTAGAGGTGGTAAACCGTCGGCCATCCTCACAGATGACCTAACCCNCATGACCTCTCCCCGTACCGAGAGAGTGTGCGCACGTCTTACCAATTGAGCTAACCCTTGGGGCTTCCTGTCCATATCTTATATTTAAATGAATAAAATGAATGTGGTTTCATAAGTATACCTATATGTGGTCGATTTCATTATGAATTTTTTAAAATTCTGTAAATACTCATATGTGATATGATTGATTTTCTGCGAATTCTGTAAAACTTATTATAAACAAAGAACATGAACAACCAAACAACCAAATCCTCAAGAAACTCACATGTTATAAATCTAGTAGGTGAATAACCAAATCCACAAGAAACTAACATGTTTAGAAATAATAGCTTAAATCATAACAAGACAATTGTTGCAATTACTATTTTTTTCAATAGATTTTTTTTTATTAAATCTTTATTAATTGTTTGATTTTATTACTAATTGATTGATTTTCAATATGAATTTAGTAAAAATTAGTATATCCATATATGTGAGTGATTTTATAATGATTTTGTAAAAAATATTAAAAACAAAGGAAAAGTATACGAGTTTAACTTTCAAGGATTTTTACTTTGATGGATTTGCTTCCACCGTTTTAGTCAGATAGGAGTTAACTTGGACGAGTTTAACTTTCACGGATTTTTACTTTGACGGGATTTACTTCCACGGGTTTACCTCCGCCGATTTTAACTTCGACCTACTCAATTTTACAAACTTTTACCCCCGAAAACTTTTTGACTCCAACAAAATTTTAATTCCCACCAATTCTCACTTGTAATGTTAAAAATTTCGGCGGTTTACTTCTAGAGGTTCCTCCACCAACTCAATTCCGACAAACTTTTAACTATGACCAATTCTCATTTAGACAACTTGTATTATTAAAAAGGTTACTTGCGAAATATGGAAGATTCTTAATTTATATTACATATCATAAAAGCTATCAACATTCAAACACATAAAAACTATAGGATTATATATTATCCACGACTTGAAACTTTACTTTGATTTTCACCTCTTAAAACTTAAGATCACAAGCTTGAGTTCTTAAAGTCTTTTTCGACTTTTTTTTCTTCTCCTTTCTCTTTTACTTTGTTCTTCTACAACATGCTTTCTTTGTTTTTCATTCTTCTTCTACATATGCAAAGACTTAATTTTGCTTCTCTTGGAAGCTATTGTCTACTGTTACGCTGCATCTGTACCCAACACACCTTTAGGTGTACCCTAGGGAGAGAGGACCATTTTTTCAACCAGGAGGGGTGTTATTGAACAATGGTGGTCATGGTTGGGCCCTTTGGTCCTCCTTTAGGGGTACTATTGCTTAATGGCAATGTTGACTGTCCTTTATAGGGGTTTTTAACCTCAGGGTTGGTGTTCGGGGCCCCTGAGGGTTGGCCACTGTCACATGGATCCATATCTTGTTTACGTGCTCTAGTGGCCTATGGTTCAACTACGAGACACTCATCTTCATTCGCAACCACTTTGGACACCATCCTAGCCCTTTAGTTAGTGGGTCTTTGTTCTCCCTGGCCTTATTTCCTTAGAGGAAAGGCCTCTTCCATTACATGCCTTTTAATGCTTTGAGGAGGGAGCGGATGGATCTTACAACATTCTAGGGGTTAGATGTGGTATAATGACCTCCCTCGAGCTCACTCTAAGGTTTCATTGGGAGTGATTCGCTTACTTGAACGTGTTTCAGCACCTGAGGATATAAATACCTCAGGTAGCCTACCTTAAGCCTACCTTAGGCTATATTTTATTATTATTTTCTTTTAATTTCTAGATGACATTTTATAATTTCAAATTGACTTATTTTAAGGCATGTAGGCCTGGATATTTTAAAAAGTGAGTGTGAGATCATGTAAATAGATCTCCTCACTTTCATTTGGAAATCAAAACTTATGGGATAATACACTATGAACTTGTTCTACCCCTGTTAGGTTTCTTTGGATGGATGCGCTCTTATTGAGGACGTTTTTTGGTAAATGCAATCTATTTTCTGGTAATTCTTTGGTGAATCTCTGCTTTGGTGACGCTTTGATTTGTTAGTCAAACACGAGCACGAAGAGATTAGGCTTCTTACATTTTCGTTTGGATGTTGGTAGATGTGCATGTTCAAGTCTTAGTGGTAGCCCTAGAGCTGCACTTTCCCTAGGATAGGCCATTACCTTCCTTCTTGTCACCTTAGCAAGTTGAGGCACGTATCTTTGTGATGGTTGCCTAGGGTTTCTCCTTAGTTTTTCTATGCTAGTTACCTAGGAACCCTTCCTCACTAGGTTAGCCATCCTCCCTAGAACACCTAGGTTGGGTAGGGCTTTTGCTAGGGTAGGGTTTCCCTTGGTTTTCACACATTTTCTCTTCTAAAATAAATTTAGTTCTAAGGTTAGTTTAGGATTAGTTTTAGGTTAAATTTAGGTCTGCAATTTTATTTTGAAAACCCTAAAAATCAAAAAAATATTTTTTTTGCACTTTTGGGCCTCTCTAAAATTCCGGCCACCTTCCCTACAAATTCACCCTGGCCTCTAAAGCCTTAAAAACCGTAAGGAAAAAGTATAGGGAACCCTAGAAATACTAAAATTGCAAAACTCTCATAATCTGCGCCAAAAGGCCCTAAAACAGTCCTAATTCTTCCCTAAAAATTCAAAGGTTATTCCCTTCCTCCCTCTCACCCTCGACTCCCCACCTTTTTCCTCCTTTCCACCTATGGTTCTACCCTAGGGCCATACCTTAAACTTGGGTTTGTTGGTGCTATAGTAGCAGCCCTCACTCTTCCCTCGAGCTGCTGTAGCATCCTACTTCCAACCCTCTGCTCCATCCTAAGCCTTTTCCCTTACCCTTTTTGTAACAACTCCATAAATTCCATAAAAAATATTACGGAGGGTTTAGATCAAAATACGACCTAACTTGATTTCACCTAGCTTTTAAGAATTATTGTAAACCCCACATTCCATTTTCATTCTAGGACTTATCTTAAAATGAAAATTTTGTAAAGCTAAAACTTAACAACTCAATTATGACAACTCCATTTATGAAACATATAACACAATAATGGTGATGCCTGCCTTGTCGTAATTTCAGTTTGTGTGCTTATCTTGTTTTACTATAAGATGGATTCACCATGTTTTTAGTATTTTAAACCCTCTGCTTACTAACCCTATTTCAATGCTAGGGTTACAGGGTTATGGGTCTTACTTAGCTTTGTAAGGTAATGCATTGTTAAACCTTATATTATTACAGGTACCCTAAAGAAGGATTAGCCCCCCCTTGTGTTCCTAAACAACTAAAAATCTAAAGGTAAAGAGTACCATGGTGATGTAAAAAGGACTAAAGGAAAAATAAACGAGATCGTTCTAAACTATAACAAGTGGGTAGCCAAAAATTTAACCTATGTGGAGGTAGGTAAAATGTGTCATGTGAAACTTGTGGTGCTTTCCAGCTGGAGAAAAGGTGATTAGACCCTAATCGAAAAAGCCAAAGGGTTTAGTTTTTTTGTTTTGTTTTAACTTCTACGTGTTGAACTGGTGGGGAGATCCGAGATATCTCAGTCCTTCTAGCAAGGGTTTTCCAATGACCATGCGATCCTTCATACAACACCGTGAATGATTTTTATCACTATACCGACGGTCTTCCACTCCATGTTTCGTCCCTTTGCAGAGATGGGTAAGTTTCTCCTTTGCAAAACTCATTTTCTAGTTTGCAACAAATTATTTATAATGTCAAAACCAAATGTTTAATCCTCCATTTTGATGTTTGACTGGAAGTGATTCTCGCTGGTTGCTAAACGATGAAACTTGGCGTGTAGAGCTTGGGTCGAGGGTACCTGGAGTCGACAAAGGTTCTGGTAATACCTGTGAACCTCGAACCCTACGATCCTTGACAGTGTATGGTGTGAACACCTGGAACAAAATCCTTTTCTGGTTTAACTTTGTGTGGGAGATACCAGGGTTTCTATGAGCCCCCTTCTGTTTTGATGGTAAACACTCTTGTCTACAACGTTAATGGAAAAAAAAAATGTGGTTTCTTCTTTTAAAAGCCTTCCAGTTGTGATAGGGGTTTATATAGGGTTTAAACTTTTTAACCTCCATTTTGTTTACAGACCATGGAGTCTATGAGGAAAATTGTATTACGGTCGTTGGTAGATATTGAACTCTTGTTGTAAAATTTTAGAGACGTTTATGAGAAATATAGTTACTATGATTTCTATTTTGTTTGCAAACTTGTTCAACTCTTGGTATTACTCTGTAATTGTTACACTATTTAATATTATGTGAAAAGAAATTTGTGTTGTTTAGTTTACGACTACTGCATTCATTTTGAAAGGAATTCCATTACGACCCAATTATGGTTTTTATAATGGATATAATGTTTTCTTTGATGTTTTATTTTAGGGTGCTTTAGCCGTGGGTTTTAGTTATTAAAATTTCATGGAGATTTAGCCTTACCGACCTCGAAATATTGACCTGTTTTTAAAAATTCTTAGATAGTAAATTATATGGAGTTTGTTCTTTGTTTTATATTGTAAAAACCCTATTATAATTTATACAGAGTTTTATTTGGAATTATGATTAGATTGAATCTATCATTTTGTTAACTGTAAGTTTTTAATCCTAAAAAGTTTTTCTTTTGCAACAAAAAATACCTTCGGCTGAAAGAAAGTTGATACTGAATGATTATTGAAACAATAATCCTTTCGGCTGTGTGAGATTGATACTTGACTAAATTTTAAAAACATTAATCCTTTCGGCTGTATGAAAAATGACACTGCGTAAATATTAATATTCATATATATATTTGATTTCTAAGGGTCTTGAACCCTCGGCTCGAAGCCATTACGTATCGAACCTAGATCTATTATTTTGGCAGGTTACTAAATTTACGGTGTTTGGCTATGGGTAAGCCCTAACTGTAAAAGAAATTTGTTGTTTGGTTAAAACTTTGATAGCTCTATTAGAACCCTTTGTTATTTCTGTGTGACTTTATAAGAAAAGATACATGAATGCTAATCATTTATTATCTATGTGTACTACTTATTATCAGGTGAAGCTCTATATAGAAATATGATACTGTTTCTAAATAATAATATAAGATACTGTCTACCATTTCTACTATAAAATTCTATGTAAGCAGTATAATTCATTTCTCCTATATTTAACTGATAATTTTCAAGAAATAAAAATACTTTCCTACTTTATTTCAAAACAAATAATAGTTTTGGGAAGCTTTTAACATTCATAAAAATCCTTCAGAAATAAACATAAAACAAATTAAGAATGTTAATAATCCAGAACAACATAGAACCTGTTAACCTTCGAAGTGGATAAACATCCAAAGAAGACCGTTCCTCCTAGCCGTCTCTTGAAAGCAGCCAAGATTTACTTGCTTTAGGATCCCCGAGTCTATTCACTGAACCACCAGGATGAAGATACTGTGTAGAATCTTGTTCCTGCCTAACTTTTCAGTTTCCATCAATCCATAAGGTTCTAGTCTCTAGAAAGTAGTGAGCCTCCTGCTCATTCGATGGGAATATATGTGCTTTCCTAGGTCTTTAGGTCAGTTTTCTAATTAAATGAGCCACCTGCTTAGTTCCTCCTTTCTTGAGAACATGACCACAATTATAGGGAATTTGCCTCCTGCATTAGCTAGAAAGTGAATGTTGTTGTTTCCATTTGTCATTTTTTCCTTCTACACCAGATCATTCCTCCTAGTGGGTCAGTTGAAATTCTTCAATAGTACTCTTTGGATAGGTGTCTCTTCTTTTAATTATTAAATAATAAAATATTCATTACAGTAATTTTTGACCATCCCTGGTCAACAACATAAGATGTATATCACATTTATCCTTACCCTGGGGTTTTCTATTTAAATGCTTTTCTCAAAATTATAAACAAAAATATAATGACTCTTAACTGTATATTCATTGTTTAGATGTTTAGAGTTACAATTGAAGCTCTTATATAAGGTATGAGAACTGCACTTACTTGTGTCCCCAACTACACACTGCAATTGGATCAAGATTCTCTTCCTAAATGAAAGAATGCCTTTTTAAAATTTTACAGTTTTTACCTTGATTTCTTTTTATTTGTATCTTACACCTCAATTTCCTGGTGTACCAATTAGCTATAACAACTCCTTTACACAAGGATGTTTAGTAAAATCTTGAGATAACGTTGTTGGTTAATATAATATAGGAGATCCTATTATTGCCTTGGTCCTAGTTACCATTTTACTCTCAACTCTACAAAATCAAAATACAACCTCAAAAAGTTATCATATTATCCTTCTTGATGTAATTTTTGGTTAAGGGGATATCATCTCCCTATGTTTTACAAACATAGCCAATTAACTCTATCTGATTTTATTCTACAAACAATAACCATAAAAACATTACATATCATTATACTATGGTTTATAAACTGTGTTCTAATACAACTCAAGGATTATAATATACTAAGGAAATCAAAAGGAATTACATTGCTTAATGATTATTACTTTTATTTGCAATGATTTATATGCAGATTGAAACTGCATAATCGGCTATTGACTTGGACCCACGAAGAGGAAATAATTTAAGTGGACACATGGAGATTGTTTTGTCCACGAGATAAGTTGACTTATAACGAAACCCTACCCTTCATTTCGCAAAGAGAGGGTTCCTTAGACTAGTGTAGCCGAGCTACGAACTTGTGGCCACCATTGTTCCTTGTTGACCTCTAGGTTCTCAATTCACTGCGATCTCAACCCTGTGAGAAGTATACACTAGTTTTTATGTATTAACGACTGCTGTGGGTAAAGTGCGTGGGAGAAAAATTACTTCACCAGGCTGAGGACTGTGAGTTTCGTTCTACATAAGCCCAGAGAACAATATTTTAAGTTATGAGTGTTCCTCGTTCTGGTTAGAGTACTGCTCGTTTCCTTCAAATTCATGACTTGGGGTTTTCCAGTTGTATATGGCGCATTAACTTCTGAGGCATCACTTTCCAAAATGCCATCGAATTGGCCCAAGGGATTTTCATTCTCGAATTCTACAAAACCAAAGTGCTAGCAGGTAACGACCTGCCCTAATTTTTATTTTAAAAAAATGGAAAATTAATATTTACATTAAAAAGATTTTAAACCATTGAATAGTTTCTTCATGCATGTTCTCTTCACAGCTTTAGATGTTGGAAGCGAGCTCCTTCCTTCAAGCTTCAGATATGCAGACCTTGGTAAGCCACGATTGCACTGAGGGTTTTCTCCTACATTGTGATGTGGTGGTCGAAAAGATAAGAAACTTTGCTGCTGGTTATGGCTCGGCCTTGGTTTACTTGTTAGGTTGTTACTTCTTGTTGTTTTGTTTTTGTACTACTTAAAAACCCTAGAGGGTATTATGGGCACACAACTTGAAGGCTATTGCAGCCGTGACTTGGGATTTTCTTGAAAGAGCCTTACAGCCTGGAAGATGTAAAAAATTTATGTTTTTTACACTCAGCTTAAGCCGTGGCGATACTGTTTATACCACTGTCTTATTCAACGAGCCTTGTAAATAGATATAGGGTTTTTACTTGTTATGAAAAGTATTGGTTACAATTTCGGTTTACTGTTCCGTTTAAATTTATCTAGTTTGTTTTGAGTAGGCTTAAGCCTCGACCGATATTTATAAAAGGCCATAGGCCATTACACTTATTCTATTTTGTCTCTATTAAATTGTTGACAATGTTATTTAATTTAAAAAAATTCATTTAATATAAATGATTTATAGGTATTTTTACTATTTGAAATTATACCATGTTATTAGGTGAATTAAGTATTCTGTTTCTTTCAAATTGGTTATTATCTTTAGATAACCTACAGTTCTTTCACGATAAATTTAGCATATGTATTTATTTCATTTTTAAATAGAATAATTATTACAGCTGTTAGTTTTTTTATGTTTTAAATAAGAATATGAAAGTCTGTTTACAGAGATAAAAAGCTATCTTTTGTAAACCCTAGGTAATTCTTGAATAAATGTAAATGTAAATTTCAATGTCCTATAAAGTACTAGCTAGGTTAACCCTAAGTACTATTTTTTTTACTGTTCCTATATTTGTTTATTACACTTTATTTATTGTATTTATAATAATTATTAATACTAGTAATAATACTGCGATTAATATAATTATTAGTGATTAATATATAATCTATTCTTTTCCTGTAATTAGATAATGCAATTATTTCCATTAAACAGAACAAGTAGAACTAAATTTCTGTAAATAAATCATATAAATCTATAAAAGAAGTCATTTGCATTTTACATTCAGATTTAGTAACAAATCTACACATCTAACTTAAACAACCAACTGTACTGGAGTACTTCCTTATACAAGGAGTGGAAAAATACAATGTGGTAATTTCTTTCTAATCATTTTCATTTATCAATGTCCTTACTGTTTTAAATATAGTCTACTAATCTCTAATTTTATCAATAAACAATGCCCTTTACTTCATAAACCCTAATAAATCAATAATATGCATATCTTGAAAACTAGTAATCTTTTTTTCTGAAAATAGTAGATAAACTATAAATAAACCTGAACAAATAAAAACCTGTCAATGGATGAGGTGACAATAGCTTAAGGAGGTTGTTCCTCCCAACCAACTCCTGTAGAAAGGTGAGTATGCACTTTCTCAGGACCCTCGAGCCTGCTTCCTGGTCATCCTGGTAGAGTATTGGGTGAAAGATGTAACCTTGAGATCCTCTGTCACTTGACTGAATAATGTTCCTCAATGACATTAAATTGTTTTGCAAATTGGGGCATCTGACATACACACCCCCTTAATTTATAACATCGTCCTTGATGTTATTTATTCATTGTCCTCAAAATTTCACTGAAATAGAATTGGATATGCATCCCACATATGACTTTCCAATTCCTAGGTGGCTTCTTCTAGACTAAGGTGCTTCCATTGCACCTTCACCTGACCAATGGTGCAATTCCGAATCGAGATCTCCCTCCTTTAGAGGATACAATCCGGTTCCACCAGAAAATATCCTTTGGGTTCCACCTGCACATCATTCCAATTAATAACATGAGTAGTGTCATGTACATATTTTTTTAATACAAAAATATGGAAAACATTGTGAACTCTTAAATTTGGTGGTAGAGCTAACAAATATGCTACCTGTCCTATCCTGGACAGTATTTCAAAAGGACCACAATATCGGGGTGCTAGCTTAGCACAACTACTTAACCTCAGAGAACTCTTTTTTGGTCTCACTTTAATAAAAACATGTTCACCTACCTGGAACTCATTTGGAGTTCGTTTAAGATCTACTTGGCTTTTCTGTCGGTCGTGTGCAACTTTCAAGTTACCTTGTACCTGTTTTACAATAACTCCATCTCCTTTAATAATTCAGGTCCTAATACTAACCTGTCAACTCGATTACTCCAAGATATGGGGGTATTGCATTTCCTTCCATACAGAATTTCAAAAGGACTATATCTAGCTGAAGCTTGATAATGATTATTGTAAGCAAATTCTACCAGGTGTAAATAATCTTCCCATTTACCTGGCTGCTCCTTTACATACATTCCGAGCAGATCCTCCAATACCAGATTTACTCTTTTAGTCTGTCCATTGGTTTGAGGATGGAAAGAGGTACTAAAGTTTAACGTAGTATTTAACCCTTTAAACAAGGATTTCCAAAAGTTTCCTATAAACTTAGGGTCTCGATCTGAAATGATCACCTTCGGTATTCCATGCAACCGAAAAATTTGTTTTAAGAAAATATCAACAATATTTGCATCTTTATAAGTAGTTTTGACATGTATAAAATGAGCTGCTTTACTCAATTTATCAACAACCACCATTATTGAGTCATTTAAGTTCTGATTTCTAGGTAGTCCCGTGATAAAATCAAGGCTAATTATCTCCCATTTCTAGTTAGGAATAGGCATTGGCTGAAGTAGCCCAGCTGGATGCTGATGTTCAGTTTTTACTTGTTGACATTTGAAGCACCTAGCAATGTATCTTGCCAATTCATTTTTCATGTTTGTCCAGAAATAATCCTTTCTTAGCATGGTTATGGTTTTTTGATAACCCGGATGCCCTGAATAATAAGTTTTATGAACTTCGTTTAAAATTAACAGCTTAATCTTAGGTACATTAGGTATGTATAATCTATCTTTATACAATAATAATCCTTTTTCTTTTAAGATGTACCCTATACTTAGAATTTCTATTAAAATTTCTCTTACATTTGCTTGTAATTTCCGATCATTTTCATCTTGTTCTATTCCATCTTCCAATTGTTCTTCCATGTCTGTCTTATAAGTACTGATGGCTGCGTTAAAATTTAGCTTTGCATTTATACTTAATGAACCAGCAACCTTATTCTCCTTTTCTTTAATATGTTGAATTTCAAAATCGTATTCACTAAGAAAAGATAGACACCTAGCTTGCCTAGCATTCAAGTTAGGTTGATCCAACAAATATTTCAATTCTTTATTATCTGTCATTAATATAAACTTCCTTCTGATTAAATCATGGCGCCACATTTTTAAGGCATGTATGACAACAGTTAATTCTAAGTCATAGGTCGCATAATTTTTCTCATGAACCTTCAGCTTCCTAGACTCATAAGCAATGACGTGTCCTTCATGAGTTAAAAATCCACCTAAACCGTCATTGCATGCGTCAGTACATACTATAAAATATTTATTATGGTCAACAATTCTTAGAATTGGTGTGGTGGTTAATAACGTTTTTAACTTTTTAAAATTGTCTTCACATTTCTGACTCCAATCGAATTTCTTCCCTTTTTTCTGCAAAGAGATTATAGTATTTGCAATTATTGAAAACCCTTCAATGAATCTTCGATAATAACTAGTAATCCCCATGAATGACCGGACGTCAGTTACGTCTTTTGGGACTGGCCATTCCTCGATTGCCTTTATCTTTTCGGGGTTGACAGAAATTCCCTCCTTAGTCACCACATGACCCAAATACTGAATTTTATCCTTAAATAAGTCACATTTACTAATTTTGTATATAGTTGATGTTCTCGTAACTCTTGTAAGACAATTTTTAAGTGTTCTTTATGTTCCTCTTCAGATTTTGAGTAAATTAAGATTTCGTCAATAAATATGACCACAAATTTATCCAGATATTTATGCATTACATTATTCATCAGATACATAAAAACAGCTGGGGCATTAGTAAGCCCAAATGGAATAACGACAAACTTGTAATGTCCATACCGGGTCCTAAAAGCTGTTTTAAAGATGTCTTCATCCTTGATTCGGACCTGGTGGTATCAAGACTATAAATCAATCTTTGAGAACACCATTGCTCCACATAGCTAATGAAACAAATCATCTATGCGGGGTAACAGGTATTTGTTCTTGATAGTCATTTTATTTAGTTGATGGTAATCTATACATAATCGTAAAGTCCCATCCTTCTTCTTAACAAAGATGATAGGTGCCCCCCAGGCAGACACACTGGGTCTAATGTAATTCTTATCAATGAGCTCTTTTAACTGCGACTTGAGTTCATTTAATTCCAATATATTCATCTGATAAGGGGATTTTGAGCTGGGCACTGCACCAGGTACCAGCTCAATAGTAAAATCTAATTCCCGTTTCGGAGGCAGTCCTGGAATTTCTTCCAGAAATACATTTGAATATTCCCTCAGGATCGGAATATCTTTCAGTTTTAATTTATCTCTGTTATTAGTATTTTCTTCATTAATTATTGTTACAGCAAAAGCTTTACAGCCTTTCCGAACAGCTCTCTTAAGCTGCAAAGCAGAAATATGCCTTATGGCTGTTTTCCTAGGGATTCCCTTTACATTTATTAACTCTCCATCGTTATTTATGCAAGTAAAGGTTTTACCAAAGCAATTGAGGACTACCCTATGTTGTTCTAACCAATCCATACCAATCAATAAGTCATATGAACCTAAAGGTAACACATTGAGCTTAACAAAGGTTTCAAACTGATGCATAGTTACTGCACAAATCTTAACAAAGCTAATTACTTTTCTCTTTGCACCAGTAGATAGCTTGACTAACCAATATCTTGCAAAATTTTCAACTGAAAGCTTACACCTTTCCACTAAATTAGGAGAAATATAACTTAAACTAGCTCCTGGATCGATTAAAATAGATATAGGTATTTGATTTAGCTTACCTTCCACTTCCACCATGGAAGTTTGATAATCTGCTTTCTTGTTCTCCAATCCTGCATTGATCCTGGGGATTGTCCTTGCTAGATCACCAACAATCATCTACTCCTGTATTGTGTGTATGTTGCTAACAGTCTTCTTTCGATTGGGGCAAACTGATGGATAATGCGGGCCATTACATTCGCAACACTTTATTGGTTTCTTTCATTCAAAATTATTAGTATAGTTACTATGGTTGTTAGCAGATTCTTTACTCCTTTGATTATTTGGATTGGGCTGTGAATTACTTTTACTCCCTTGGAAATTTTTACTAGGAAAATTTCTAGTGTTATTGTTCTTATTATTTCTTTTGGCCTTTAGTTGGTCATACTTTCCTTTTTACGATTATGTTCATAACAGAAATTCGCTTTTCTCATTGCTTCTTTTAAAGTTTTCGAATTGTCATACTTAATTCTGTCTTTTATATGATAAGGTAAACAACTGAGAAACTGCTGTACCTTAGGTTTCTCGTCCACAATATATGGCACATACATGAGCAGACTTAGAAGTTTACTATTTAGTTCTTTCATATTCATTGTTCCCAGTTTTAGCTCGTAAAATATTCTAGCCCTTTCCTGATAATACTGTTTAGATAAAAACTTCTTCTGAAATATTTCTTAAATGTACTCTAATTAATATTTTTCTCCCTTATACCTTTTACTCTTTTTAGGTCCTACCACCAAATGTCTGCTTTCCTTGTAAAATTATAAATAGCCATCTTGGCCTTCATTTTATTAGAGTAGTTATAAATTTGAAAATATTTCTTCATCCCAGACATCCAAGTTTCTGCTTCTTCCCCCTTCTTAGTTTCTCCATTAAAGGCCGGTGGCTTGATTTTCTTGAATTCCCCAGAGATTTATTCGTAAGGTTTAAAATTTCTCTTCCTGTATGGTGATTATCTTCACTACTATCACTAGTATATTGGAAATTTTGTCTATGTGAATCGCCATACACTTCAGAAGAGGAGCTACTTTTGATTTTAATTTGTTTACTTTTTTTATTTTTCTGTTGATAACCCATATCTTCAGATTCAGCTCTTTTATCTTTTTCCTCAGTATGAAATATTTTCCGTCAAAATATGATTAAGCTACCTGAGCTCTCAGAATTCTCTCATTTTCTTTTTTGACCGATTCCATCTCTATTTTTAGTTCCTTAACTGTTTGTAGTAGTTCAGAAGAATTATTAGTTATCTCTTCTTGTATAGGTTCTCTTTGAAAATTATTTCGTTCAGTGTAAGGAGACTCCTCATCCGCATATTCCTCCAATCTTTCAATACCTGTAGTTAATTCAGAAGACACAATTCTCTGGAAATATCATTCAAAACAAAATAACATCAGTATATTTGTTTAAGTTTATTATTCCACATATGCAAGTTGAGCCACATTCAGGCCTAGTGCTTGAACCTTGTGTTCTGATACCACATGTAATAACTCAAAAATTCATAAAAATTTAAAAATTTTCATGTGACATAAAATGTCCGAAGTCCTTGCTAATGAACCACTAATTGCTAGCAGATAATTTAACAGTTTGAAAGAGAAACGAATATTACTTCTTTATATGGTTCTGTATAACTCAAAAGCCTATTTTAAATATTGTGTTAGTACTGTTTAAACCTAGTAGTTATATTTTTCCAGAAAGTAGAAAATAATCTGTTATTGTTTTCTTTTGACAAGTAGGAAAAGGTTTTTAGGTGTGTTTGGGGCTTACTTAGCTCATAGCTAACATAGTGGGACTGATGGTTCTTTACAGGTTTTAACAAGTAAGCATATGTTCCAGTAAAAATAATGTATATAATCAGGTCAAGAAGATACTTCTCTAGCATAAATATGATGCTAGACTTAGAATGTTTAAAATGCAGCTTGTCTCCATAATGATCTTATTTATGTCGTCAAAAACTCCATAAAGATGTTAAAAACAAAACTGTGTATGCATGGGTTAAATGCATGACCAAATACTATCAAAATGAATTCAAAATCATCTGGATGATTAAGATGAATTCTAAAGAATACTTGTACTCTTGCTTATAGTAATTGTGATCTTAGAGTTTAAATAGGAAGAAACAAAGTTCGCAGCTTAAAGCTTAGATCAATGAACAACATTAGATGTATATCACATTTATCCTTACCCTAGGGTTTTCTAATTAAATGTTTTTTCTCAAAATTATAAACAAAACTATATTGACTCGTAACTGTATATTCATTGTTTAGATGTTTAGAGTTACAATTGAGGCTCTTATATAAATTATGAGAACTGCACTTACTTTTGTCCCTAACTACACACTGCAATTGGATCAAGATTCTCTTCCTAGATGAAAGAATGCCTTTTTAAACTTTTACAGTTTTTACCTTGATTTCTTTTTATTTGTATCTTACACCTCAATTTCCTAGTGTACCCATTAGCTATAACAACACCTTTACACAAGGATGTTTAGTAAAATCTTGAGATAAGGTTGTTGGTTAATATAATATGGGAGATCTTATTATTGCCTTGGTCCTAGTTACCATTTTATTCTCAGCTCTACAAAATCAAAAGACAACCTCAAGAAGTTATTAGATTATCCTTCTTGATGTAATTTTTGGTTAAGGGGATATCATCTCCCTATGTTTTACAAACATAGCCAATTAACTCTACAAACAATAACAATAAAAACATTACATATCATTATACTATGGTTTATAAACTGTGTTCTAATACAACTCAAGGATTATAATATACTAAGGAAATCAAAAGGAATTACATTGCTTAATGATTATTACTTTTATTTGCAATGATTTATATGCAGATTGAAACTGCATAATCGACTATTGACTTGCACCCACGAAGAGGAAATAATTTGGGTGGACATGTGGAGATTTTTTTGTCCACGAGATAAGTTGACTTATAATGGAACCCTACCCTTCATTTTGCGAAGAGAGGGTTCCTTAGACTGGTGTGGCCGATCTGCAAGCTTGTGGCTACCATTGTTCCTTGTTGACTGTTAGGGTACACAGGGTACTCCCAAAGGACCGAACACCAAGAATAGCCGCTTCACACAAACAGATCACAGATCAATACACCAATGTTTGTCACGTGGTTAAAACCCTCGAGAGGGAAACAGTCCACGGCCCCGGCCAAATAGCTACTTCGGAGCAATTTATTATGCAAAAGAAAGAAAGTTACATGAGCTTCTCATAATCGATCAACTAGCCAAGGACCCTCTATGCTCTTTAAATAGAGATCATAGACCAATCGGGTGTTAAGCCACGGATCAATGGTAGGTATGATCTAAGAGAAGTTGAACCGTCGGATCACTCTATGTCTAGAACATATCGTGACCGTCGGATTAGAATATTTACAAATGCATACTAATGCATACTAAAGAAACACACTTTTACCTAACGGATATATTACACAAGTTGATCTTAACTAACTCCTAAGTGTCTAAATATCCTAACATTGACCTCTAAGTTCTCAATTTTACTGCGAGCTTGTCCCTGTGAGCAGTATACACTGGTTTTTATGTATTAACAACTGATGTGGGTAAAGTGTGTGGGAGAAAAATTCCTTCACCAGGCTAAGGACTGTGAGTTTCGTTCTACATAAGCCCAGAGAATAGCTGTCAAAACCCCAAAATTTCCGAAAAATTTAAAATTTTTAAATTTTCATATCATTAACATAAATGTAGTTAACTAAACCTTTATTTAGTTATAAACTACCACATTCCTTATCTGAATTTATCTGTTGGTTATGTTTAGCAGTAGAACAGTTCTTTTCAGTTTACTGACTTTGTTTTCTTTTTGTCCACAAGGTGAGACGGTCATGCAAAACTGGGCTTACTTAGCTTCCAAGCTAATGCAGACGTTTTCCTGTTCTTATAGACTACAGGTAACAAGTTCAATTGGCAGCTTGTCGAAATTCTAAAGTGTTTATAAATACCAGTACGTTGCAAAAATAAAAGTTCAAATAGGAAGATAAATGCTAAACCATTTTCAATACTTACTGAGGTAAAGTTCCATAACTATCCATCATTCTAGTGGAAGTAAGTTTATGATTCTTTATAGATTTCTATGCTATTCGATATTTATCATAAATGACCAGTATTAAAAGACTCCAATTAAACTCTTTGCAACATAAAGTGGAAAAGGTAGAGTTATAGAATTTATAGTTTACCTTCCAAGTGCACACATACACTTACATTGTAATGTTCATTTATAAGGGGTTACGTACCACTGTCTCCAAAACTAAGTTTATTTCTTAGTCAGATAGATGACTTACTATAATAGGTTTTGATTCCTAAACCTTTTGTATTAAATAAGTGGACATGTACTTAGTGGCTACTATTTTTAAAGGACTGCAGAACTGAATCA
Organism: Pseudotsuga menziesii; assembly: GCA_001517045.1. Taxonomy (NCBI): domain Eukaryota; kingdom Viridiplantae; phylum Streptophyta; class Pinopsida; order Pinales; family Pinaceae; genus Pseudotsuga; species Pseudotsuga menziesii. Next base: position 33,031 of record LPNX010666259.1, read on the forward strand.
TTAGTCTAACATTTACGATGATAATTCTTAAATGAAGAGTTTTAAAAGCTTAACTCTTATATGTCACCATTGCTTGGTTAAGAGTCTTTATTCTAGACAAAACAATATCAAAGTAAATGTTATTATTTTCTCTATATTACTTAATAATTTCCATTCTTAGAAATTTATGGTAAGAACTAAGGGTTAACATTACTATCTTGTACACTTACCGTGGTTGATCTTTGCAACACCCTTGATATCATCCATTAGTATATTTGATAATTAGACTATAGAGGTTGAGTAAATACTTGTGTGAGTACTAATCCTACCCAACATATGCACTATACATTCCTTCTATAGCAATTTACGAAACTTATTGCTTTTGAGATTGTAAGAGTTAGAAGACATATTAGTCACTCCCTAAAGGAAAGGTCATGAATGAGACCAATTCATAAAGGGTTTAACCCTAACGAAGCACTCATGTAAATATTTATTTTATACCTGCCAAGTTTATACATAAGATCATATTATGCACTTCCTACTCTAGATAAAGTATACTCTTGATCAAATGTTATTAGGTAAAAGCATCATGTTACAAGGTTCTGGATTTCAAAGTCAAACACCTCCACGATGAATTATAGGGTTAAATTCCGGTTGCATTGCATGGATGATAATATATCGTAACAATATTGAAATGAATTATTAAAAATATTGCATCGGTGGTAAGTTCCATATATAAGTTATGTATTAACATAATTCTTGTTATACATCTCCAATGATAGGTTGACTCGGCCGGGACTAAGGTAAACCTTCGGGACAACCAAATGATTGTCAACACTGGATCCTTGTGAATAGCTCATTGAAACTATAGAAAGGAAACCCACCGTGAGTGAATTATTTGCATGGCGACGTGGCTTCGTGTGAGCCAAGCATCATGGGATTTAAAAGAATCATTTCTAAACCTAGCTCATTGTCTTCCCTCGCCTTCGGGCACTCGTCCATCTTCTGCGAAAAGGCTGGCTTCTCTATCACCTATGTAGTGCTGTGATTGTCTTCGGCTTATTACTCCCTGGTTCGCTTGTGCAAATGTACCAAGTGAAGGCCGTTTCATAGTGTTTCTCTACGCCATGCGTTACTCACTCTCCTTTTAGTTTTTCGCTGCCTCCTGTTGAGGCCCAGAAAATCGCAGGTGACAACAGTAAGGGATTCTCCCCAATCAACATTCCCAACTAGCCCGTTGACTATTTGGTATAGGGAATCCGTCCGGTTTGCGGTCCGCAATCTGATTGACCATCCGAAGCTTAAAGAGCCCCGACTGCCGATGTGTGTTAACCTTTCCGTCGCGTGTTCGAGGACTATTTTCTTCCGTCATTGCAGCCGGGGAGGCCTTTTCCCTTCCGATGTCAAAGTCTTCCGATCCTCGATTAAGTCGTTCCGCCCGCATCGCTTGTCTCTAACCTTTTCGCTTCCGTCGTTGCGGCTCCCAAAGTGATTTGGCCTCCGAAGTAGAAGTCCATCCGACGTCTGACTGAGTTTCCTCCCACCGCTGCTTGCCCGTATTTTTTCCTCTTCCGTCGTTGCGACTAGGAAAGCCTTTTGGCTTCCGATGTCCAAACCTTGCCGGCTTCCGATTGAGGAGTTTTTCCCCGCCCTTCGGTCACTCGTCCGTTGCCGCGTTTCTTTCCGCCGTTACGGTTGTAGTGGGACTTTCAGCTTCCGATGCTATTATTCTGAGTATCCGATTATTCCCCGCTTCTTGTCAAGGTAGTGGTGCCGGTGTTTACCTTGTGGTAGTAACACAGTGTATGACCTTCTCGATGCTTAGCCGTTTTGTTGACATCAGTTGAATGCGTTTCCAATGAATGATGCTAGTCGTTTGAATGCAGGTGGGTTACAGAAATCGGTCAAACTGCTACAGCGCAAAGGAAGACGGGCCTAAATAGGGACAAACGAAGGAAGAGAAAAATGAATAGAGATGGGGATGGAAACCTAAAAGGTCCATCAGTTACCCCTCCCATCATGAGCATGTGCAGAAAAGATAAAAAAGAAGGTTCTGAAACGTCAGAGAAACTGGAAAGCCACATGTTTGGGGGGGAGCCCAAAAGGCCTGCTGTGATAGTTTAAATATTGTAAAGCTAGAACTTAGAAGGGACTTTTTCCCTGGAAAAACTTGTAAACTATTTGCTTGTAAGAGAAAGCGAAATGTGGAATGTATCAATGTGGCTAAATGAATAATGTTGAAGAGGAACTATTTCGTTTTCAACTGTGTTTCATTAACTGTGAGACTATTTAACTTCTTGAACCTATGTTCTTGTTAAATGTTCTTCAGTATCTTTTTGGGTTGTTTTCCCCTGTGAGTAATAAGTGTTGTTCATAAAAAAATTGGCTATCTAGTTGTTTAAATATTTGTAATTGTTCGTGTGTCTTGAAAGAAGTGTCAGCTAACTGTAACTCTTCATAATGCATGTACAAAATGTATTACTCACCAATGACTGATAATCCTGCTCCCTAGGGATAGTTTAGGTAGTTAGTTTATTTTACTTGTTGTATGCGATTTGGATGCTTGTGAGCCTTAAGACGAGAGGTAAGAACCTGCGCATCACATTGTGACTGTTCCTTGCATCTTTATCACACTGCATTGTTAATTAGGCACTTGCATTTCATATTTTAAGTCCAAAAATACAAAAAAATCGCTGGACCAGGCCGTAACCAGTAAAGCCTTTGTTTTATACTGGACCTACGGTAGTCGGACCGCAAACCGGACGGATTCCCTATACCAAACAGTCAACGGGCTAGTTGGGAACGTTGATTGGGGAGAATCCCTTACTGTTGTCGCCTGCAATTTTCTGGGCCTCAACAGTTTTGGCGCTAGAAGGAGGGTCGCCAGTGTATGGCTGGCCGAGGAAACCCGTTTTCCCGAGATTATTCCACCGGTAACAGTCCTGAAAGCAGTGGGTTTCATAATCCAATTCCGGAAGAAAGAGAACATCTATATTCTGTTGGTAATGAAATTGTTAATGATCTGAGAAGACATACCAGGGCATACGTAAAGAATATTGGAGGATTTCCAATCATCCCTAAATTTCCCAGAAGAGAGTATAAAAAGAAAGATCGTCCTGTAGCAGAAGACTCAGTGTTGGTTGGAGACTGGGAAGAGCTTGTAGAAACTGCCTTACAAGAAGTTGTACTACCTTTGAACCAAGAAGGCCCAAATTCTCCTCACAGTTCTCCTGCTCACACTCCTATTGGCTCACCTCCTCACTCTCCACCTAGACTCATGGTAGGGGTAAATGCTAATCAACCACCTAACCCACCTAATCCACCACCTGCATGGAGAGCCAGATCACCATTAAAATTGACACCTCCATTACACGACCTGCCTCAAGCCTTTGATAAGATGTTGCCCAAGTTCGACCCAAATGAGAAAATACTAGTAGATGATCATCTACAAAGTTTTTACTTGGAAATTGAAGGATTAAGGGTCAGGGAATATGAATATGTAGTCTGCATACTGTTCCCACATACCCTGAAAGGAGCTGCAGCATCATGGTACTTTGGATTGCCTGCTAACTCTATCCCTGATTGGGATACCTTCGAAAGAATTTTCAGAAGTAAGTATGCATTTCATAAAACTCATGCAACTCTCATGAAAGGACTGTGCACGTTGAAGAAAGAAAGAAAAGAAAAAGTGCACAGTTTCACACAAAGGTTTGCAGCATATCTCAAGAATTTCTCTGAAACAGATAAGCATTCGGACAAAGTACTAATTGAGTACTATACTTCAGCTTTAGGTCCTGATTTGGCCATGTTTGCCAAAGGTAGGGCCAAGCCTACTTTGACGGAAACATATGAAGAGGCAGAAGTAGTGGAAGCTGAAAGAGAGAGCATTGAAGACTATCCAGAACAGTCAAGAGAGAAAGGTGCGGGAAGAAAAGCCTTATTGTTTACTAAGCCTAAGGAAGAAAAGTCGCCGGATTTGGAAAATATGGCCAAAATGATGCAGAAGCTGTCCAACAAAATCATAGATATGGAGAAAGAAAAGGAAGCACAAAAGTTTTATAAGCCATATTATAAGAAAAGAGAGGATAACCATCAATATCAACCTCCTCCTCACAATACTGCATCTATGAATTTAACAGAGGTAGGCTTGGACAATTTTTGCACTTTCCACCAACAGCCACACTCTGAAAAGAATTGTCCTCAATGGATAAAATCGATGACGCTGGTCATGAATCAACTGTTAGATTCTAGATTAACAGAAGAAGGAGATGAAGAAAGAAAAGAGAATTCTGCGTCTACTTCTACTAAAGAACAGGAAGAGGAAACCATGGCTTTATGGAATTTTGTCTCGTTATTTGATGCTAAAGAAGAAAAGACTCAGGGGTGCAAGGACGTTATGGAAACCAACGTAGCCACAAGGAGCCAAGGGACGGTCAAGGAATATAGTCTTATACTCCCGAAGATTAAGAGGATCTAAAGAAATGTTAAGAAGAAATTTCAAAATAAATCGTTGGCTGATAAAATTCCAGAGTTCACTATTACTAGCCAAGATCCTAGGCAGAGTGGCGTGCGGGCCAATCCAAGTGAAGAAAATGCTGATAAACCCTATCTCATTGAGCAGCCGATGGATTATGACATTGTGGAAGATCTAAAAAAGGTAAAAGCGAATGTTCCACTATTCGAAATGTGTAAAGTGCCGCAGCAAAAAGAAAAACTGTTGAAAGCACTTGAAGCATCGGATGAGAAGCTCCCCGCTGACAATCAACCTCAGGACGAAGAAGAAATTGGAGAAACCAACGTTGGAGGTAAGTCTAAAGCTAAACATCCACCTTTCCTCCTCACATTTGAAATTTTCAATCATAATGTACATAACTGCTTGGTAGACTCAGGGGCATCAATTAATGTTATGCCCATATCAGTCTGTAAAAGGATCAATGGACATCCTAAACCATCCACATGGAGGGTGGTTCAATTGGAAAGGACAGATGTAAAGGTAATTGGTGAGCTGGAAGATGTTCTAGTCCGTCTGGCATCTAATGACAAAGTATGCCAAGTTATTAACATTGTGGTGGCTGATATACCAGATGCTTACAGTCTTGTCTTGAGCAGAGATTGGTCGGCCAAATTAAATGGATATTTTGCCTCAGATTGGTCACATCTGTGGTTTCCATACAAAGGAAGTCCGAACCAGATTAAGATTTTAAGAGAACCTCACATGAAGTACAATGTTACTCAACTGGAGGAGAAGAATGTACCAGTGGATTCTATATTGGGAAACTATTTTATTGAGTTGGAACCAGGGAATTACCAAGCGGAGAAGCCAGCAACACATCTGACACCCAGCCTGGTCTCCTTCGATTCTCACAGGATGATGAGATTGACTGTAAAATAGTAGACTTAGTAGTAGGAATAAATTCACATTCAGTAGTTAGTGATTTTTGGATTTTGTTTTTTGATGGCTCTAAGACATTAGAAGGGTCAGGGGCTGGCTGTGTCCTGATCGACCCACAGAAGAATAAACATTTCCTTTCATATAGACTAGAGTTTGAGTGCACTAATAATACAGCTGAGTACGAAGCACTGGTGCAGGGACTAAATAAAGCGATTGAATTAAAGGTAAGTAATTTAAAAGTTTTTGGAGATTCAAAAATAATTGTAAAGCAAATTAGAAATCAAATCCATTGTGTTTCCCCTCACTTGAAAGCTTACCAAAATGTGGTATGGGACCTGCTTAAATGTTTTAATGCATTCAACATTATTTCAATTCCAAGGATTAAAAATGCAGCAGCTGACCTATTGGCCACATCGGCTGCTAGGCTCGTACCCACTAATAATCGATGTTCTGTCGAACTGCTTTTCAGGCCCTCAGTACCGGATATGATCACCAACTTGCGAGTGTTCGATGATGATCAGCAAATAATAGAATGCTTGACAAATGATGAGGTCTTTAAAGGAGCCATTATAGATGATGAGGAACATCAGGCTGAGATGAAATATGACAATTTCATTCCTAAAGGTGTCAGAACGTTAGAAAAGATGTTCAATTTAAATGAAAAATTTAGAAGACCAGCCAACCTGAAGACCCACAGCTCGTCTCTACAGTTTGAGCTGATCAATTTAGGGACTGAGATGAATCCCAAATTTGTGAATCTCGGCAAAGGTTGTTCACCAACAGAAAGAGACAAATTCATCAGTCTATTTAAACAATATAAAGATGTTTTCGCATGGACATATGAAGATTTGAAAATGTATGACACTAGCATCATCAAGCATGTCGTTCCCATTAAAGCAGGTGTCAAGCCATATCAGCAACCTTTGATAAAAATGCATCCGGAATTGGAACTGTTGATTCAAAGTGAAGTAAAGAAATTATTGGACGCAAGAATCATCTTCAAAGTCAGACACTCTGAGTGGGTATCAAATTTGGTACTAGTAAGGAAAAAATCTGGAGAAATCAGACTCTGCGTGGATTTCAGGAACTTAAACCATGCATCGGATAAAGATAACTATCCTGTGCCACCCATGGAGCAGCTGCTACAAATGGTTTCAGGTTCTGAACTGTTGTCATTATTAGACAGTTTCTCTAGCTACAATCAAGTATTAGTAGCCGAAGAAGACAGATTAAAGACAACGTTCAGGACTAAATGGGGAACCTTTGCCTATAGAAGGATGCCTTTTGGGCTGATTAATGCTGGAGCGACATTTCAGAGGGCTATGGACATAGATTTCCGTGGATTGATTGGAGGAAGTGCTGTAGTGTACCTTGACGACATTACAATATTCTCAAAGAAAAGAGAAGAGCACGCGTTTCACTTAAAGCAAATTTTCGAACGCTGTCGGAAATATGGCATCTCCCTCAATCCTAAGAAATGTGCGTTCGATGTCATGGAAGGCAAGTTGCTGGGTCACATAGTTTCGAAGAAAGGAATCTCTATAGATCCAGAAAGAATCAAGGCCATTGAACAAATCCCCTTGCCCCACAATAAGAAAGGGATGCAATCTTTTATGGGAACTATAAACTTCGTGCGAAAATTTGTCCTTGATTTTGCTCAGATTGTTAAGCCACTGCAGCAGATGGTGAAACAAAATGCACAATTTAAGTGGACTGAAATTGAAAAGAATGCTTTCAGTAAAATCACGACTGCTGTTGCACATGCGCCCTCCCTGAAAAGCCCAGACTTTGATAAAGACTTTATTCTGTATACATTTGCATCCGATGATTCACTGGCAGCTGTGCTCACCCAAAAGGAAGAAGGGGGCGATGAATTCCCAATCTCCTTTATGAGTACTGGTCTACAGGGGGCTGAATTGAACTACCCAGCTGTTGATAAGCAAGCTTACGCCGTATTCAAAGCAATGAAGCAATTCAGGCCTTATATTTTAAAAAATCGAACCAAGGTAATAGTCCCCTACCCATCTGTAACATCCCTTCTCATACAGAAAGAGTTAGGAGAAAGAAGGGGCAACTGGGTAATAGCTCTTCAAGAGTACGACCTTGAATTCAAGCCAGCCCCTATAGTGAAAGGTCAAGGGTTGTGCAAATTGATGACAGAAAATGGGAACAACGAAGAGCAAGCATGGGAGGATGAGGCCGAATTACATGTAATGGATGTATGTCCTTTGTTTACAGCTCCCGAGTCTTGGTATAGAGACCTTGTGCATTACCTGCAGTCAAGGTTGTTGCTAGAACATTGGAATTCCAAGCAAAGAAGAGCGTTGTATCTTAAATCGGCCTCCTATCAACTTGCTGAAGGAGTATTATTCAGAAAAAATTATGACGGGGTTCTCCTCAGATGCTTAGAAAAAGAAGATGCGAAGAAAGTAATGTCAGAATTACATGACGGTCCTGCTGGGGGACATTATTCAGGAGACACTACAGCCCACAAAATCCTCAGAGCTGGTTACTATTGGCCTACACTCTTCAAGGATGCACACGCACATGTCAGGAAATGTGATACTTGCCAAAGGTGTGGTGGAAGACAGCCTAAAGCAGCAGCACCCCTAAAGCCTGTGATGATCACGGAACCATTCGAGCAATGGGGGTTGGATATTATTGGGGAAATAAAACCAAATTCCTCTCTGCAGCACAAGTACATCTTGACCGCTACTAATTATTTCACCCGCTGGGTCGAAGCTATCTCGCTGCGCAAGATAAATGAAGATGAAGTCATCAGCTTCCTGCAAGATCATATCATGACCAGGTTTGGAGTTCCAGTTTCATTAGTCTTTGATAATGCTAAGTACTTCTCATCAATTAAATTAACTGCTTTTGCTCATGATAAAGGGATAAAATTGCATTATTCTGCTAACTACTATCCACAAGGAAATGGCCTGGCTGAGTCCTCTAACAAAAATCTGATTAGAATTTTAAAGAAGACTGTAATAGAAAACCAGAGGAGTTGGCACTCAACACTCCCAAACGCCCTTTGGGCTAATAGAGTCACCCCCAAGTCTGCGATAGGAGTGTCACCTTATACCCTTGTGTATGGTAAAGAAGCCATTCTTTTGCCCAATATCATGCTGCCGTCTTCTATTTTAGCCCAAGAGTCTAGTGGGTCGGAGGATGAAGTTTTGCAAATAAGAATATATAATATTCTGAAAGCAGAAGAAGCTAGATCTAAATCCCGAGAACGCTTTAAGCAACAACAGGAGTTAGTTAAGAGATGGTTCGACAAGCATAAAGTTGGAACAAAAGACTTTGAAGTAGGAGACTTAGTCCTCAAATGGGATCACCCCCATGATGAGAAAGGAAAGCACACTAAATTCCAGCAGTTGTGGGTAGGCCCTTTTCAGATCGCAGCAAAGCTTGGCCCTTCTACTTACAAGTTATAGGATCTGCAGGGGTGGGAAGAGAACTTGCCAGCGAATGGTTTGGTTCTCAAGCCTTATTTTTCATGAGCTTCTTTGATTTCTTCTATCTTGTATGTAAATAATCTGTTTGGCTGTCTTTTGAGTCATGTTTTACAGTTGATTTTAGTTTGATTGTCTTGATTTCAATAAAGGGGACGGACCCGTGGTTGCATGGGGAACATCAAAATGTTTGGGAATGATAGACATTTTTTGAAGTCTCAGACTGTGTGTTGCTAAAAGAACCTCTTCCAGTTTAGCAGTTTTCTCGAATAAACTCTGTGAGCATTGAATTCCTGCTTAACCCTTGTGAAATAAACTGGATTCGAAAAGTCTGGAATACTATGTTGAGGCTCCATCCACGTCACACTTAAAATGTTCTAAGGAGCGACAGCAGAGGACCCATGGAAAGGAGCAAGGTGAACAATATATTAAATATAAATGATCCCATGCCAATAAATGAATGCCAAAAGGCAAATAAAGAGTCAAAAAACTCCTATGAAAGCATCATAAATCAAAGCAGGTGCTGAATCATGAGTACTAAGTTGCCTAAAAGATCCTCTCTGTCCGTGAGCTGAAACTTGAAGTATACCACTCACACAAAAGGACACTATGGGATAGAGGATCCTGAAATAAAATTCAGCAAGACAAGGCATTCAGGAGGACTCATAAGAAAAGGGACAAAAGTCCAAAAGCACAAAAAAGTGCTAAAATGGCATGGGAACGAGGAACAAACGAATATTTCTGTTTACCATGTGCTGCAATCCTGTGGTGTCCAAGCTATCAGCTACCTGAAGACAGAGGTAATAATGAAACTCATCTTCTGGCCTCAATAGAGTTATCTGGACTTAAAAAATCTTGGTTTCCACTCTCCCTTATTGGACTGTCATAAACGATTAAAGGTACACACTGCTGTCATTTGAGAAATCTGGAAAGCTGGAAGGATTCAATAGATGCATTATTGTGAAACAGTCTGTCACCCAAAGAACAATCACCCAGAGATCTAGGTTCACCAGGTAATCGCCAATTGTTGCAGCTGCGACTTTTCTCCCCAAATTTCTGAATTTTGGGCCCCTCCTCATAATTTAAAGTCGTTTTCATCGCTGGATACTTGAATCGTTAGTCGTGTTTTATGTTGAATGATTTTGAAGATTGATTTCCAGCCTGCTTTAAATATTCTCTGTATATCATTTTTACGGTTGGTCGTGGATGCGAGTTTGGTATGCCTAGCCAAGGGTAAATTGTTTTTGTCTTTGAAGGTCCACTGTTTCAGAAGCAAACAGGTTTCAACCATTGCTGGTTTTGTAGTTTCGAAGTACTTAAAGTTTTCTGTTGGATGGGCGTCATCCTGTGTTAGTTCAGCAGCTGATGTTTGGTTTCTTTTCCTATGTTGCAGTCCCCAATCTGATTGATCATCTGAAGCTTAAAGAGCCCCGACTGCCGATGTGTGTTAACCTTTCCATCGCGTGTCCGAGGACTGTTTTCTTTCGCCGTTGCGGCTAGGGGAGGCCTTTTCCCTTCTGATGTCAAAGTCTTCCGATCCCCGATTAAGTCGTTCCGCCCGCATCGCTTGTCTCTAACCTTTTTGCTTCCGCTGTTGCGGCTCCCAAAGTGATTTGGCCTCCGAAGTAGAAGTCCGTCCGACGTCCGACTGAGTTTCCTCCCACTGTCGCTTGCCCGTAGTTTTTCCTCTTCCGCCGTTGCGGCTAGGAAAGCCTTTTGGCTTCCGATGTCCAAACCTTGCCGACTTCTGATTGAGGAGTTTTTCCTCGCCCTTCGGTCACTCGTCCGTTGCCACGTTTCTTTCCGCCGTTACGGCTATAGTGGGACTTTCAGGTTCCGATGCTATCATTCTAAGTATCCGATTATTCCCCGCTTCTTGTCAAGGTAGTGGTGCCGGTGTTTACCTTGTGGTAGTAACGCAGTGTATGACTTTCTCGATGCTTAGCCGTTTTGTTGACATCAGTTGAATGCGTTTCCAATGAATGATGCTAGTCGTTTGAATGCAGGTGGGTTACAGAAATCGGTCAAACTGCTACAGCACGAAGGAAGACGGGCCTAAATAGGGACAAACGAAGGAAGAGAAAAATGAATAGCAATGGGGATGGAAACCTGAAAGGTCCATCAGTTACCCCTCCCATCATGAGCATGTGCAGAAAAGATAAAAAAGAAGGTTCTGAAACGTCGGAGAAACTGGAAAGCCACATGTTTGGGGGGGAGCCCAAAAGGATTGCTGTGATAGTTTAAATATTGTAAAGCTAGAACTTAGAAGGGACTTTTTCCCTGGAAAAACTTGTAAACTATTTGCTTGTAAGAGGAACTAATTCGTTTTACAATCAGAAACTGCAACTTTTGCCTGCCGGAGAAAGCGAAATGTGGAATGTATCAATGTGGCTAAATGAATAATGTTGAAGAGGAACTATTTCGTTTTCAGTTGTGTTTCATTAACTGTGAGTGTATTTAACTTCCTGAACCTATGTTCTTGTTAAATGTTCTTCAGTATCTTTTTGGGTTGTTTTCCACTGTGAGTAATAAGTGTTGTTCATAAAACAATTGGCTATCTAGTTGTTTAAATATCTGTAATCATTCGTGTGTCTTGAAAGAAGTGTCAACTAACTGTAACTCTTCATAATGCATGTACAAAATGTATTACTCACCAATGACTGATAATCCTGCTCCCTAGGGATAGTTTAGGTAGTTAGTTTATTTTACTTATTGTATGCGATTTGGATGCTTGTGAGCCTTAAGACGAGAGGTAAGAACCTGCGCATCACATTGTGACTGTTCCTTGCATCTTTATCACCCTGCATTGT
>LPNX010666259.1:63928-90673 GCA_001517045.1 Pseudotsuga menziesii
GGACTAATCACCGGGGCCGATGCTAAGGCTCATTTAAGCGCATCAAAGGACTCCTGGGCTCGCTCATCCCAACAAAAGGTGGTGTCCTTTTTCAAAAGACACATAAAGCCTCTAGTCAAATTGGCAAAGTTGACAACGAATCTCTGTAAGAAGTTTTCCATGCCTTGCAAACATTGAAGATGTCTAATGTTTTTCGGGGGAGACAACTGAAGTATTGCCTCTACCTTCAAAGGGTCAATTCTTATACCCTCCTTGGAGACAATGAACCCTAATAAGCGACCAGACTTCATGCAAAAGATGCACTTGTGAGGATTCAACCTGACCAAATAATGGTGGCACCTTTCGAACACTAATCCCAAATGATAGGAATGACGCATTCTCATACGAGAATGAGCAGCAAGGTCATCCAAAAATACTTCAATAATTGATTTGAGATCATGGAAGATCAAGGTCATAGCCTGCTGAAAAGTGGCTCCAACGTTCTTAAGGCCAAAAGGCATCTTCTGATATGAAAAGGTTCCCCAAGGACAAATAAAGGCAGCCTTATGTTGGTCCTTAGGTTTAATTTGTATCTGATTGTATCCGGAAAAGCCATCCATAAAGGAAAAAACCTCGCTACTCGCACACTCATCCAAAATTTGATCAATAAATGGTGTGGGGAAATTGTCTTTATGAGAGGAACGATTCAAGTCATGGAAATCAATGCATATACGGATCACTCCCTACTTCTTATCCATTGGAAGAGGATTTGAAACCCACTCCGTTAAGGGAACATGATAGATAAAATCGACTTTCAATAGTTTTTCTATCTCTTCCTTAATCGCGGGTGCTTTCCTAGGATTCACTGCATGCAAGCGTTGTCGAATAGGCTTAGCATTGGGATAAGTTTTAATCTCATGTTCAACAATGTGAGGGTTGATACCTGGCATTTCATCGTAAAACCAAGCAAAGATATCATGACATTCTTTAAACAACTTGGTGTACTCTTGAATCTCAGCATGGGAACATTCTACCCCAATATAGACATTCTCAATCCTGCTAGGATCGTGAGAGATATTGATAGGAATGGTAGGAGATATTTTTTCCATGTTCCCATCAGCCATCTGACCAGGAGAGCTTAATGGAACCATGGGACTACCAATTCTCTCACTAAGAACCTCCCTAAAGTCCTCATGCTCCAAGCCGTCAAGCTCAGGAAGAAAATAAGATTTATGATGCAATTCTTCCCAAGGTGGCTCAACCCTTGACATGGCCTCAATAATCGCTTCGTCTGAAGGAAAAAGACTATCAAGGCAATCATGTGCATGAGAATATTGAACTACGCATGCAGGTAGCACATACAGGTCCTCTTCCTCCGTCTGTGAAGAGGAAGGTCTAGGCTCTGCAACACTCCCAAGATTAGCTTGATAAGCTACCATAGTTGCAAGCAACGACACGTCTGTCACGATGGGCTCACTCGAAGTATTCGGTGTAGGAAGAATCCAAGGATATTCCATATGGTTCGTGCAAAAAGACACCGAACTCACAGATGTCGAAGCCTCACTGGAACTAGAACCTATCATAAGGATAGGTGCAGGACAACTAAAGCTTCCCATAAGGGATGGATACATTCCCACACCCACACTCCCAGTTGTCGGCTGAGAGTGCTCTACAATCGGGATCGAAGCTCCCGAAGATGCGGTAACCGACGGATTCTTGAATGACATTTGATCAATCATAACTATCTTCCCATTAAATGGAAAGCATACAACATGAAATAGAGAAGAAGATATGGCTTGCATACTGTACATCCAATTCCTACCCAACAAGAGATTATAGTCAAGGGGCGCATCAACCACCTCGACCTCTATCGCAACGGTCTTCCCTCCCAAACGGACCTTAAGGGAAGGAAGAATAACGTGCGGCCTAAATGATCTACCATCAAAAGCAGTCAACATGGTACTGGATTTAGACAACTCAGGGGAACCTAAACCCTTCCAACATGATAAAGACATCATAGAAGCAGCAGTGCCTTCGTCAATCACAGTGCGTTTGACGGTCATGTTAAGACATTGTACATGAATCAAAAGAGACACATAATAAGGCAAGCGAGGATATAGTCCTGCAGTTTCAAATTTAATCACAGAGGAAGAATTATCATCATTCACACCAAGGGCAGAAAGCAAAGCCTTCCTTTACGAAGGACAACTCTGAAGTACTTCAAGTGCAGACATCGCACAAGGAGTGTGGCCCAAATCCTCGACAACAGAATAGTTCTAGGTGGCTCGAGAATTGGGATTGTGCCCCGAACACTTAAGGACTCCCTTAGGAATGTGAGGTGTAGCTTTAGGTTTATCCACAGGTTTTTCAATATGCAAAGGAGTCCCTGGTGGATCAGGTTCCTTTCCTAGGTCAGGTTGTGATGAACCATAGTCCTTCACACGGGTCACAACCTTTGTAGCACGCACCATGTTGATGCAACCATGACCACTAGCCTCCAACGGATCTTGATCACCACCAGAATGATCATGGGTCTTCGAGTTCATGTTTTGATTGTGAGGTAAAGGGTTGGTTAGCACAGTTGGGCCCTGCGCTAAGAATCTCGAGGATTCATCGATACGAGGGCACAAGTAAGTGAGGTGATCATCTTTACATAGCTTGGAAGGAAATTTAACCTTATGTTTAGATTGCTTGTCCCCCCCAGCATTTTGGGCGTTCTTGTCATTAGTATTATCATTTTCATTCCTATTCCCACCCTTATGATTGTTCTTACCCTTATTTCTATTCCTTCCAGGTTGCTGGTTACCTTTCTGGTCCGACGATTGCACCAAAAGTATGCTCGCCGTTTGGGTGGGTTGAGATGAAGCCGTGGCTTGTCTTGAAGCAGATTGGTTGATCGAAAATTGACTGACCTGTTGCACAACTGAATCCGCAGGCTTAGCACTTGCACAACCAACAATGCCAATGGCATGTGGTACAGGTTTAACTTTGGGGTCGAAACTAGAATGTGGAGCGTTGGGAGTGATCTCATATAACAAACCGGATTGGGAATAAATCAAGTCCAATTCCTGCACCATAAAAATGGCTTGTTCCTCATTTTGAACTCCGGATGTAGAAACATCCTTCATTATATAAGGCAATAATGACTTAAGGAACCATTCGAGGAGAAACTCTAGCGGTATGAAGGCTTTAATCAACCTCTTCTGTCTACGCCATTCTTGGATATGGTCCGAGATATGCATGGCTTTATCCTACCGAAATGTCGACAAGAGTTCTATACCAACTTCGTAATGAACTGGTAGCTGGAAGTGGTTGATAAAAGTCATCGCTAGGTCATCGAACAAAGTGATTGCCCCTTTAGGTAACTCTATATACCATTTCGCGGTAGGACCTGTAAGGGTGCATTGAAATAGCATTAAACGGATCGAATCTTCGTGTAAGGAATTGGAGGAGCACCATAGGTGAAATGTAGTAACATGTTCGCTCGGATCCTCTCCAAGTTTTCCCTCAAATTTGGGTATGTCCAAGGGAATCTTAGTAGGGACAGCCGACCAAGCCGGGTCATGAGATACATGATCGTTCGTCAGTCTCGTCAAATCAGGAAGATTTAGCGTTGCAAGGAAAGGGATCCTAGGATGAGCAGGTCGATGCACCGCTCCTGGATAGTTTTGGTTCAATAAGTATGATTACCGTAACCACCATGGCCTTGGCCATAGTGCCCTCCTCCCATTCAACACATGTAGGGTGGCATGGAAGCACCATAATATGGTGTACCTTAACTATGTGGGGCTACAAAGCCATAATTAGGAGACTAAGCGGGTTGTTGATACCCGTACCCATAAGGTGAATAATCGTGTCCATATTAAGTCCCATAATAAGGTCCATAAGACATCCCATGAGATGTCCCATGAGACACTCTGTAAGTAGGAATGTAGGCTCCGAAAGTAATGACATGACCTCCAGAAGCAGGGATACGACCCCCCGAAGCAACATGAGGTACTTGAACTTGAGACACAACTGTGCGACTAGCAGCAGTACAGAAATGACTCATATCAACATTCCAGCTTGAAGGACCACGTGAATGAGGTGGAGGAATGACATTCAAAGAACAAGGAATTGAGGACAAAGGGACCTATGAAATTATGTATGTGGTGTTCGCTATAGTCACTCGTCTTGGATCTGGTATCCTAATAGGATCACTAACCCTAGTTCTAGGAGGAATATGTGATGTAGCTTCCACTGCCGGGATGGAAGGTGCAATATGAATCGTGGTCCCAAACCTCTTTGCATGGTAAGGAATAGGAGTGCCCCCAGGCGTAGTGTTAGGCTCAAACTCTGATTCGACATGAAATGCCAAATCATGTGTGGGAATACTAGACATACAATAACTACCATAACTAGTGCTCACGGGTTCATAATGAGTCTCGTTGTTCGGCATTCCATACCAACGATGTGTGAATGGGGGATCATAGCTAGAGTAAGTGGGTCTATCATGAAAAGTACCTATCTTAGAAATTATAGGCATATCGGGTGAAGGATCATAGGTAGGAGTAAACTCCCCGTCATCCACTCGAAGTGGAGAAGAAAGCTTAGGAATACCATCTTCACGATCTCCCATTGTGTGTGAATCAATGTGCTAAGTAGTCTGCCTGGACCATCTGTTTCTCTCTCCCAAAGGAGGAGGAGAGGTAGAAGGTGGAAGTCCTGCTAAATGACGAGAATGGCGAGGAGCTGCACCTAAATCCACAATGACTCAAAAATATAAAAGACTCTCTAATTATGCAAACCCTAAGCCAGCTAACATGCACAGAGCATACACCAATAAAATCTAAAGCCAAACACAAGCAATCAAGGGTAGGATAAGTGAGCTCCCAAATGAAGTAGGCATGTCTCGCCTAGGAGGGTCTTGAGACTCCCATACACAACAAGCAGAGGTACGTAATGAATTATTGTGACCCTCAACTTCAACGCGTAAAGCGACTATGCTGTCCAACCCCAACCTGGACGGGACACCTGCAGAATAACCCCTGCAAAGTACCCCCTTGATATCCTAGGTAAGGCAACTAAGGTCACCTCAATATAATAAATGCTCAGGCGGATAGTCACAAGCGAGATTGATCGTATGGGCAGGGTAGTAAAGCCCAAAAATCTCGAAAGAGCCCCCAGATATGAATACAATCCTGGAAATATCTCCAGTGCTACTCAGTTATGACTAGGGGTCATCCTGATCAATAAATGCTCACAGCGCCTTGTTCTTAATTCCCTTTTGAGAGGAGGATCCTGAGAAACACCAATTATACCAAGGAATTTCACACTCTCACCTGGACAGACACATACATGTTGTTGTTTAGTGGTCTTGGAGAATTTACTGACAATGAACTATTCCAAGACCCTAAAACCTAATCTTGTTGGTGTGCCCTATGAAAGAAAATAGTGTAATTCATTTTAATTAAGTGTTGATTTTATTTGGCTTTATTACTCAAAAGAGGTAGATGGCCATGCAACTAATGGTGTTATGACGCAACATGAAGCAAAATGCACACCTAACAATCAATGCAAATGCATTGTGTCCAATGAAAATAGGGTATGCTACTATGTGAAATGCAAAATTTTTCTTCAAATGATAAGTGCAATCGTTCCTATATGAAATCCTGACTAATACTTCAAACCAAAACCTAGTGCAAGTACCATGCAAAATGCAAAAATGCAATGCATAATGATGCAAATAAGCAAATATTTTTGGATTTTTTGAAACAAAAATGAGATACTAAAGCAAAAGAATGATTCTACTACCCCCAGACTTGACAAGCACACTCAAACAGCGCTCACACAAAGTACTAAGGTAAAATAAATCTAATGCACTAATCCCAAAACAAAAAATAAAAAATGCAATGACAAGAACATTATTAAAAAAGAAATTTACCCTAAAAAAAAATGTCTCTGGTCAGAAACAGAGGTGTATACAGACTCTAGCAGTGTCAAAAGAGAATCAGCAATTATCAACATTCACCCAGTAATAATCAATCTTCCTCTAGAAGGAAAAACTAAGGGCATATGCAACTGTTCACAGTAAACCTGCATATGTACGTGGATATATCAGTAAAAACCGCATATATACGCGACTGTGAGTTAAAAACTCATGTACGGGAAGAAAAGTGCATAAAAACAAAGGCAAATAGACAAGCTGAGACAAAATTCATATCAATCAGACACTACCAGGCATACATGCCCCCAGACCCGACATAGAAACAGAGAAATAAGACCAATTCAAAATCATTGAATGCCGATAGAAAACCCCCAAAGGAAAACTACTAGGAACTCCCCAGCGGAGTTGCCAATTCTATTACGGAGAGAAATTCATATGGCTTGGGGTACCACAATAGACAACTTGATTTCAGAAATCAATCATTTCCAATATGCAAGAGAAAACAAATATCTAACACTAAAGGATCAAAACTCGTACCTTATTCTTGACAATTGAAGTAGATCCCCGTTGAGCTTTCCAACTCTAGCTTGAATTGATAAATTACTTCCTCAACAATCAGTAAACAAGACAAGCATGCTATATATATATATTGGTGTTAGATCTACTCTAGCATATATAATCAACAACGTATAAGCATTTGAAATCATCCATGGATAAAATATTCATTCAAACATACATTATTGGACAGGAAAAGATATTTCTATTAATATAAAATTAGAGATTACAATGAATACAACCTCTGTCGGCACGTCTACGAATCGAAGAAACTGAATCCCCCACTTGGGCCTCCACCACCTCAATCCTCCATCTCTCAATAGCAAGCTCACAAGCAAAAGGCAAGCTTGGGAAGAACACCAAAGTGCTCCAAGGGACAAAGGGATGCAGACTCAAGCATAAGTTCCACCAATAATGGACTATAGTTTCTTTGCTCTCAATTCTCACCTCCTCTTCAATGTATCCAAAGGGTTCCTTATATATCCCTTCAATGGGGCAATGAAGGGTCGAATCTGAGCGATCTCAAGGCATATGGAAGGCCAGGAGACAAGTGAGTTGGATCCATGTCAAGGAAAACTCCAAAATAATTTGGTCTTTTGCACACATCCCGATGTAGGCGGTTTTAGGGGTCAAACCCATGTATATACGCGAGAAAGGGTTTAAAAGTCGCATATAGCAATTTAAGCATGTTTTTAGGGATGATCTTGGAAACATCAAAGGTATAAAAAAGGTCCATGGGGTCCAAAGAGTCTACAGAGGGACAGGGGAAGGCCATACAAGTGTGATTCACCAGGTGTGGTAAAATCAGCTATAACAACCACTACAACAAAAACCTATGACTAGTGTCTCTTTTAGCTTCCTTTTTAGCGTCCACTATCACTTTTAGCATATTTTTCATCATTTTTTGGACAAAGTGGATGCTTTTCCATGGGATGGCGCTTTTAATGGCGTTATTTGCATCCCTTTTTAAAAGTTGGCGCTATTTTGGACTCTAATTAGCATCCCAATTAGCATCCCAATTACTGTCCTTATTAGCGTCCCAATCAACATCCTAATTAGCATTCCAATTAGCATCCCTTTTTAAAAGTTGGTGCTATTGTGGACACTAATTACCATCCCAATTACCATCCCAATTAGCGTCCCAATTAGCATCCCCATTAGAATCCCTATTAGCATTCCAATTATCATCCCAATTAGCATCCCAATCAGTGTCCTTTTTAAAATTTGGCGCTATTTTGGATGCTAATTAGCATCTCAATTAAAGTCCCAATTAGTGTCCCAATTAGCATCCCAATTAGAATCCCAATTAGTGTCCCATTTAGCATCCCAATTAACATCCCAATTATCGTCACTTTTTAAAATTTGGCTCTATTTTGGATGATATTTAGCATCCCAATTAACATCCCAATTAGCATCCCAAATAATGTCCCAATTAGCGTTCACAAAAGCATCCCATATAACGCCAAGAATAGCCTCCAAAAAAACGTCTTGAATAGCATAGCACCATATATTAATCTAGGGTTAGTGACAAGAATTACGCCATGAATTTCGACAGGAAAAACATTCAACATAGCACCAAGTATAAATCCAAGAATCATGCCTAGAAAACATCCAACATAGTGCTAGGTATAGCGCCTAGAATAATGCTAGAAATTTTGAAAGGAACCATGCTAGGAATTGCACTAGTTTTAGAGCTAGGAATTGTGTTCGGAAAACGTCTAACATAGCATAAGATATATCAATGTCTATGTCAATGATCATGATTCATGTGATAGTATTTTACCATAACTCATTACCTAATAATTACTCCTAAATGACCCTTAATTACCCGTAATTGACCACAAATTACCCTTCAATGATCGCTAATCAACCCTTAATTACCCTTCATTTACCCATAATCACCCATAAATGACACTTAAGTCTGTATAGGGCTCAAGTCCATCACATAGGCCTTACAAAGGGAATATTTTGGATTGTGAGTGGGATATGATGGCCATTTTGGGATGTATAACACCATGAATAATTTTTTACTACTAGGCCATGGTTTGGGATTAACCTTTAGGTCCTAAGTTCATCACAAGACTTCAAGTTTTTGGTGACTCTTTATTAATCATTAACTGGATGAAATATCACATACCACTAAGGAATATATATCTTAGGACTATTTCTGAAGAGTTGATCATAATTGATGTCTTTAAATTTTGGGAAATCTCCTTCCAACATGTTTTCAGAGAGATGAATCAAATTGCAGATAATTTATCAAAGGATGGTATCTTATTGGGTGATGGTGAATGGAAAAAATGGGAATGCCAAAATGACACCATCATGGGAGGATGATCCAAGTCCCATCTCTATCTAAACTATGCAGCCCCAATTGCTAACATTATCTATGATCCGTGGGGCTTATTCATTTCCGTTTTTATCCATGAATAACATATTTTGTAGTGCTTTTTATGGGTGTTGTAAGCACAAATAAAATTACTATTGAAAAATGTAAGTCTTGTACGATAGAGTTTCTCTTGAGTTTTTATACTCACAAACTATCAATAGGTGAAGATATAGATGAGGTCTATATGACTATAAAGAATGTTATTTTTTTTATGATGAAGTGCGATGTTTTTTCCTTGGAAAAAAAACTAAATCTGACTACGTATTTCAAACCAAATTCCTTTTTTCTCTCTTACATTCAATCCAACCAACCCCTTATTTGGGTATTGATGGGGTATTTAACACCATTACTTGCGGTGTTGCAATGGATGATACTATGGTTGGATACCTTTCCCAATCTAAATAATTTGATTTATGTCACCTCTTCCCTTTCCAATGAGAGTCTTATGACATTGAAAGCAGTACAAGAGAAGTTGGCTTCATAATGATGACCATATTAGTGTCTCCAACGTGTCTATGCCAATATGAAATAATATTAGCGACCAAGGTTTTTGATGTAGGTAACGTTGAGGTCATCTTGGGTTCCACCCAATGGTGTCCCATATTTGAATCTTGCCATTGGGAAGGCTTATTGTATTTTCCTTTGGTAGGATGTGAATATTTTTCCATTGGACACAAGGCCACCACATGGATGTGTTCAAAACAAATTTTGTGTGGAAAAACAATGTTTGCATAATTCAAAACATCGTGTCCAACTTTTATCTATGCTCTTCGATGCAATTTGGAAAGAATGTATGGTCATGAATCAATGCAAAAATATATCCAAGCACGTGTATTAGAAATATTATTATTATTTTTTGCAGTGATGGTAATGAAGCTACCCAAAGAATTACCAGTGGCTCTAAGAGTCTCGATATCACAATATTATAAAAGTAAACTAGGCAAGTAAACCCATATCAAGGCCTCCACCAATACTTTCATATGTGGATTAAATTTAGGGTGCCATCACTTCTAAAGAGATCTACACCCTCCATAAACTAGGGTGCTTTGATTAAAACTCTTATATTTTTCATCCTCTTAAACAGATTATAAGATGAAGAAACCTTTTTGCAATTTGGTGGATGAGCATTGTGTCTAGCATGAGGGATCCCCAATTAAACTCTATCTATAATTTGATTTTGTTTCAACAAGGACCAGAGACTAGAGAAATTTCAAATCAAGGCATGTGGCAAAAAATACGTTCCCTCCTCATTGATTACTTGTTACATTCACAAGACCATTGCAAACACAAGGGTGTCAATGATGAAAAGATTGAACCTTCGTGAAATCAATATCAACACTTCACTTTCACTTACCCAACATTAACACATACAAAAAAAATCCAATTTATTTTTTATCTTTAAATTTGTATAATAAAATAACCTTAAATTCATTAATTATTTATAAGTTAAATTTTTTTTTTTTTTAAATAGAGCAACAAAGAATTAATGTACATGTTTTGATTGAGTTGAAAAGTCCACATGAGTAGGATTGAAGATGTTCTAATTTTGAACCCATTTTATGTGTACTTTTCCATGAAAATTTCATGGAAGTGAAAAAATTAAATTATAAAACAAGAGATTAAAGAGATGTAATGTCAAACAAGAACATAACAAACTGGCATGGTAGGGAATCTTATCTTTTTAATTTCATTTACGTACGATTTGAGTTGTGGCCTCAATGTGTTGGTTACTTAAACCTCACTTAAACTTATTTTAATATTTGATTA
This sequence comes from Pseudotsuga menziesii, assembly GCA_001517045.1. Lineage (NCBI taxonomy): Eukaryota > Viridiplantae > Streptophyta > Pinopsida > Pinales > Pinaceae > Pseudotsuga > Pseudotsuga menziesii. The sequence continues at coordinate 74,545 of LPNX010666259.1, forward strand.
ATAAATAAAAATATAAAAAATTACATCTTCATAAAGAAAATATAAGTAATAACTCAAATAAATAAATTAGATTTTTATGATGTCCAACTTAGGATTATGAAATATTTGAATGTTATACATTTTGATTAATAAATTCCAATATCATATATTATGTATGAACATATATATCATGTACGAACATAAGAATGACTATAATCACATCATATCAAGAAAATGAAATTAAAACTTCCCTCCTCCGTCAAGCCTAGAATTTGCGCTCCTTTTTTCTCCTATTCTCATCGAACTCTGGAACTCAACGTCGTTTTTGTCCAACCCTAGATTTCACCTTTTCTTTTTTGGAATCTCATCAAACTCTGGAACTCACCATCATTTTCGTCCAGCCCTAGATTTCAGCTTTGCTTTTTTGGAATCAAGCACTCATTGGAATGATTTCACCTCCATATTTTTCAGGGTTTGATGAAATGATTTTATCCACATTGATAAGGAGCATAACAAGGCATTGGAGGGAGGCCACACCGATGAGGAGCATAGCAAGGCATTGGATGCAAGGTATAAAATTATTTCCAGATAAGCTTAAATTTGTTTTTTATTTTTATTTACTCAAAGTGGCTATTGATTCCATAGATGTTTGCATTATTTTGTATATTTAGTCAATGCATTTGTAGTTTTTTTATTAGCTGCAATCTCATCTATTTGCTCTGTTTTGATCATTTATGTGTGTGGGTTAAGTATGCCATTTACGCATGTGGATGTGATGGATCATTTATGTGTGTGGGTTAAGTATGCCATTTATGTATGTGGGTTAGGTATGTCAAATGGGTTAAAAAATGCATCACAACAAAACATTGGAGTTAAGTGTGCACGAACCACTGTGGCATTAGTAAGGGTGTGTATTCATCATTCAACACCTTATCCCATTAGAGCTCTATGGTTGAGGCACTTGGGCGAGGGAAAAAATTATCTCTAGATCACAAGCTCATAGGAGGCAAGGATCACCTTTTTCTTGGAAACTCCATAGGCAACAAGGATACATTACCTTGTGGAAGTCACTATGTAGCATATGGTAGGCTTCTAGGGCATTGTACTACATCATTTATAATGAGGATCGTTTCTCATTGTAATCTAACCCAGTTCTATCCACCCACTTTCCATAGTGAATAAGTATTGGTTCCCAGAATATTGCAAGGATGGATGGAAAAAGGTTTGAGTTGGAAGGCACTCACCTTTAATTTACTTCACAAGGCCGTAGGTGGCAAGGAACTATTGTATTTTTAAGGTTATGGGTTAACCTATGGCAGGTTCTTGGGGCATTACAAAATATCATTTAAAAGGTGGAGGGTTTCTCATTCCTTTCTATCCTTGCTATTTCATTGTGTGGCCTCTCTCTCGTTGTTCACTTTGTCTTGGATTTCTTTGGTGCCTAATAGAAATGGCCCATACAAAAAGACTCCCATGAGTTTTTGAACACAATATTATTATTGTCATCATCACCATTGACATCGTCATCATCATTGTCTTCCTCATCTTAATAATCAATATTAAAACACAAATAAAAACAAAAATATATATTACATATGCCCCTATTTATCACCTACTTTATTTATTCATCCTCCGCTACTTTCTTCACTCATCTTTATGATGATGGTTTCCTCTTTACTTTATAGGTTCAAAGGTTTGAAGTTTCAACAAAATATCCTCCATCCTTATTTTCCATTTCTCAGGTAGTCCATATATTTTAATCCATGCTTCCATATCCAAATGGTCACCTCCTCCTCTTTTTTATTATTTAAATATTTTTAATTAATTTTAATTAATTAATTTACTTATTGATTTAATTATTAAATAAATATTGCATTTGATTTTTTTTTTTAATTTGGGGTTAATACGAAACATAAATATTTGGTAAGAATAAACTATATATTTGTAGTAAGAAGTATTATATGGCTTACATACCATTCATCAATCCTCATCCCATGTTATTCCATTTGGTTTATGATACAATAGACAAGTCTCCTAGTTTACCACCCATACACATTTTTTCCTCGACCAATTTAATCAAGAAGACATGCTGAAATATACTCATGTGCTAAAATTGAGTACAAAGTTAGTCCAAGGTTCCACATAATATAAAGGAGATGATTAATAATTCTTTATGTTAAAATTATATAGCCAAAGGAAGAATATCATGATAGAGAGGATTCTAGGTGATATTGGATAGGGAAAAAAGTAAAAATTATTAAGCATCCATCACCAAGATGATTTACCATATTTAGATGTTTGGCATTTTTTCTTTTCACATAGTGACCATTCAGACTACAAAATTCCTAGGTCTTTAAAGCAATTCCCTCTGGGAAGTCTTTGAGCTCGGTGATCTAGCACAAGTGGTTGATTGCTTTCATATTCATAGCAAGATGTATTGAGGTTGAATCCCTAGGTTAGATATATGTGTTGCATGTCTTGCTTAGTGTCCCTACTAGGATAGGTACCATTATAGAAATCAATGAGTTTTCACTAGGTACGATCTACAAATGCAAGGAAGTCCTTGAGACTTTATTCACAAGCTTTAACTTAAAGAAAAAAAAAGGATAGAGGTGTACATACACTACCCCCTTTTGGATTTGAACCTGTGACCTCCTAAGAGGAAACACATGCTCCTAACCATTAGGCCCACTATATACAACACTTTAAGCTTTAATAATTAATCCATTGTAATTTCAAACTTTAACCTTAATATGCTAACAATACATAAAAATACCTATACAAAAAAAAATGTGTTACTAAACAGAACTTTAATTTTGTATTTTGTATTTTTATTTACATGTTATGCACTTTGTGTATCATTGAGTATTATGAGTAAAATTGGCGGTAATAAGTAGCTTTGGTGAATCAAAGCTACTTCTTCTGGTCAAGTATAAAAATTGGCGATATTTTGTATTTTTATACTTCTTCTGTGGCTACGAAGTAAAGGATCAAATCCATTGGAAAAATGATCATCATACCCATGAATTGCTTAAAAATGGTAATAAGAACATTGATCAAATAGTACACAAAACAAATCCAAGAGGCTATTTCAGGTGTTAATAATGGAATTACTAAATTTCCTGTAAATAATTTCAACTCATGCAACCATCTACAAACCAAGTGTGGCAATAAATCAAAATATATCTAACAAGTGAATATACTATAAAGCAGCTCTAGCAACTTGGAGAATTGATGGTTCTTATACTACGCTCCCACAGATCGAGATGAAACTTTAATGTTCATTTTGAAAATATCGTTTCACGAGTCTCACACTGCCCTTCGCTACCGTGTCTCTGTATCCCAACAACTATCTCCATATAGTTCGTTATTAGTCATTTACCCGGGATTTGGTGGTGGATTGAGTTCCGCGCTCAATTTTTCCAATCCAAAATTGAAATTGAAATACATATCCCACCAGAGGAAAAGAAACAATTGAGTATGGAAAATTACTACAAGATCGACCACATTCTCGTGGAGGAGGAAGTATGCATCTCACCTTACCTGTAAGTTTACATTTCACTGAAAAAGGGTGAAAAAGGGATTGTTTGTATGCTTTTTTTTCTATTTTTGACTGCTTGATTAAGATGCGAGAGTGCATGGATGTGTGTAGCCGGTGCCTGTGGTGTTTCAGGTGGGCGCAAACGAAGAGGGCCTTTTGGATCCTGGAATTGAAAATAACAATGTATGTATTTATTGATGTTCGCATGCATCTTAATTCTTAGATGGCTCTTTTATTTGATCTTCAAAATGTGGAAACATATTTTAATATGGTCACATAGGTAGAAACCGGTGCAAAAGTGGATTTTCCCTTCTGGTTGGCTCACGATCTGTGCTCTAGAGAATCCATCTCGATCAATAACCCAACATTCTATAACCACAGGTATTTCCTTTGTCTTTTAAAACTTTTGTAACCCTCATCTTAACTGAACATATTGAAATATGGTTACATAGGTAGAATCCGGAGTAAAGGTGGAGTTTCCCTTCTGGTTGGCTCAGGATCTGTGCTCTAGAGAAGCTGTCTCAATCAATAACCCAACACTCTATAACCACAGGTATTTCTTTTATCTTTTAAAACTTTCATAACCCTCATCTTAACTAAACATATTGAAATATGGTTACACAGGTAGAAGTCGGTGCAAAGGTGGAGTTTCCCTTCTTGTTGGCTTAGGATTTGTGCTCTAGAGAAGTCGTCTCGACCAATAACCCAACATTCAATAACCAACGGTATTTATTTAGTATTTTAAAACTTTTGTAACCCTCATCTTAACTGGGATGAGTATTGACCTTGCCACTTATGGTCTGCAAATGCCACTATGTTCCATCTGAAAATGCTATTCTTTGGAATTCCTATGTTAATACATATCACCAACAGGTAGAACAATTCGGCCTCATCCTTTTACTTTACTTCCCCCCCTCCATTTTCTTTCAAGGAGGATGACCACTTTGTTTGATTTCAATTGATTTCCTTACTGTCTCAAGTGCAGTTCACCCCTGCTATCCAAGAACCATGGTTTTAGTTCGAAGTACTTCACCTTGTTTCTTTGTAAATACCAAGACAACATGATTTGCAAAGACAAGACGGTTACCTTATTCTCAAGTTGACCAATATCAAGTTGCAGTCGCCCGTGAGGACACTTCCATTGAAATCTGGAATGTTGCCCCCGGCTCCTTAGGATGGCACTGTGAATTGGCAATTCCAGGTAGAGACGGTTCTATAATTTCAACCCTTGTTTGGTGTTAGTCAATATCAAGTTCCTACACATCTGGTCATTTATTCTTAGCTGGTTTGGATGCATCCATTTCAGAATGGGACCTTGGTTCTTTACAACATAAGACGGTTGTAGAGGCCATTGGAGGATCTATCTGGAAAATGGTAGCTAAGCCCTTACAAAGAGCAAGAGATCCTCAGACTGAATCCAATCGAAATGGAGGATCTATCTGGAAAATGGCAGCTGAGCCCTTACAAAGAGCAAGAGATCCTCAGATTGAATCCAACCGGCATAATGATGATGGCGGTGATGATGAAGAAAATGGAATAAACAACACTGCTAGTGGATCTAATAGTGAAGAAGAATAAATTTTGTGGTGCAACGAGTGGAAATTGGTTGTAATGATGGATTTGTTTGTATTTATGTTTGTCGTGAGGAAGGAATGGAATATTACAGGTCATTTCCAAGAGTTAAAGGAAAAATTTTGAGCGTTGTTTGGAGTTTGGATGCAAAGAAAATTTTTGCGGGAGGTTCTGATGGTTGCATTAGGTGTTGGGATCTCACTACAACGCATGAGGTATACAGGATAATAGCTGGTATTGGAGGTATGAAGACTGGGGCAGATTGGGGTAGACATCTGTATTTGGTCTCAAGGTTTTAGATTTTTTAACTTGCAAAGGGATATTTTCCTCTCATCTACTGCCACTGTCATGTGAGTTTTCATATTCATCCATTATTTTTTCCGTCAAATTTTTGATACAATTCGTGGCTTGTGTTTTCCTTGGTACGGGTTTATTAATTATTATCGTCAATATAGATTTGTTAATTTTTCTGTGAGGGTTTGTGATATTTTCTCAACTGGATACTTTTTCAGCTAGGGTTTGAGTGATATGCGCAAGCCCTCTTTCTTCTACGGTTATTTTTTATGTATATATATTAAATCTCTATGTTTAAATCAGAGTTTCAGTAATTTTTGGTCAGATGTTTGCAAAACTTCAGCTATTTTAATATTCTTCACCCTTTTTACCTCAATTTACTATACTTTTTTCCTCTGCTTGCATGCTTGTTTTTTGACCTATTGTTTTCTTCAATTAAAATAAATCACGGTAAGTTTGCCACTGTGAATACTATTTTTTAAGAACTTTATTACTCGAAGAGTATACTTCCCTGGCAGTATGGAAGGTAAGTACGGAATATAATTTACTGTATGAAACATTATAGTGCAACCCCTTCGCCTATATATTTTCTCCATTTGGTTGTGCCCAACTGAAATTTGGTTATTATTGTGTCATATTGTTCAACTGCAGCATTTTCGCCGAAACTCAGTGTACAGTCGCAAGTGCTGGTACTGCTCTAAACATAAATACATTTACTTGTCCATGAGATCAGAAGTGATATTATTCTAACCAACCTTTATAAATTCGGGACACTTATTGTTGATCATCCTTAAGTTCAATACCCAAAATTGATCTCACATCCCTTTTTAGAAGGAAGGTGCAAACAAATTGGTCTATATCGTGATACCTATATCAATTGTCTCAACCAGTCCATGTGAAAATGGTAAACGTTCATTCCAATTGGTAAATGTCTAAAACTAACATTGCTCTTGCTGCTTTAATCCCACTACTGTAAGCATTTATCGTGAACATCCTTTTTCTACTAGAAGTCTGGAATTCAAGATTACCATCCAGTTACTATTGGCCTGGAAAAAATGGGAAAAAATGATAAATGTGGAGCCCAATTGGTTATACTATAATATAGTAAATGTTTAGACCCGCAGTTGATGGATATGGATAATGCAGTGCTCCTATTGCATTGATTTGTCTTACAAATGTTGTCTATGTGATATTTTTTAGTACATCCTATTTTCAACAATAAACTTTCATTATTCCTTGTTAAGAAAAACTATGTTAGAGGTACTCTTTGTTTCAGAATTTCAAATTCAGCTATTTTGTGATCAGTTTTCACTTTTCAGTCTGGAGTAGCAAAGCATGAGGGTCTCTCTTGTCTTTGCATGAGAAAAATAAAGCCTTAAATTATAAATCTAAGTAGTTCCCATACTAACCTAAGAAATCGAGGAGTAGTTTAAAGACTACCCTCATCAGGCGAAGGGAAATAAAAAAGGCTTACTGTCTGAAAAAAAAATAGAGCAGCTACTGTTGCTGGGCTGGGGAGCGTGTTGACCCAGAATACCCCAATGAATAGAGACACATGAAATTACACTCAATGGGAGACCCAGGAAAAGGGGAATAACCCACCCTTTTGTCACCTTGATCGAGCGACCAAAGATTTCCCTTCTAATGCAAAATTCAATTTTTGTCCCCGGCGAATAAGAGGTTGGGGCAGCTGGTGTGTCTCCTCGGTAGTGTAGGAAGTATGTTAGTAGTATCCTTTTTCTGTGGCAGTTTAATCCTAGCAGTAGTAAATGAATGTTGGGATGTGAGATGCCATGTTCCCATCTAAAGGAAGAGTAGGGGATAGATCCATAATGACAGGATGAGCCTCCGTCTAATGGGTATGTTTACGTTTAGTGAAGTGGTAATATTATATTGTATGCATAATAGCTGAATAGTTGTTAGTGGGAGAGCATGGGATGTAAATACCACTGTAGAGGTAGGGGAGAATCCCTTGGCCCTCCCTTTTGACTTAAATAAAAGAAGCATGATCCGCCTATCTTGCCTCTATAGATAAAACAAATATGTGCCTTATCTATCTAATTGGAGAGAGTCATTCACGAGCTATATTGTTGCTCCCACCTATATATTCCTTGATTGCTAGTAAGGTTTAAGATCCACAACTATTTTTTATCTATCTGGACCTAGCCTAATTAATTGCTTTGACCGTATCCAATCAATTCTTTTATGAGTTTAAGTGTTCCAACCAAACAAGGTGACTTGTTGGCTGCACCTTGTCACGAGCGACTAACTACTAACTAAGTATGAAGTTGAAGTCAAGCCCGATGAATCCGAATCAGGTGCCCAGCCATATGGTAATGTTTTAACTGAAACTGCGTAGCTAACCCCAATTCCAGGAAACCAACATGAGACAGGTGCTCTGTAATGTCCCCTTTTTGGAATTTTTTTTAAAATGCCCAATTTTCCATTTTTTTCTCAATTTTGGCTCTTGACTAGTTTTGATGTCTAGACCTCCAAATTGACCCAAATGCTTCCAAATTTTCTCTGAAGGTACACGACTGATAATATAAATTAAATACCATGATCATGTATGTTTTGTGACCTCCCAATTACTTCTGAAAACTTGTTGAATGTTCTTTTCAAAGTAGGATTCTTTACTAGCAAATTGGGGCTCCAATTCCCCCTAGGTAATTGCCGGAAATGGCTTCACAAATGATCCCAAAGTCACTTGAATTTATGAAAAGAGGCTGGGTATGTGTAAGGAACCTTTTCAAAGTATCATATGAATCATGGTTCAATTTATACAGTCTGTTATTACTCTTTCCAAAACAACCCCCAAGTCACAATTTCGACCCTTGGGGAAAATGTACCAAATCTTCTCCCAATGCAATAAAAATGAGTAAAATGGCTTCCAATGCTTAATTAATGAACATGATACTTGAAATACAAATTAATTACAGTCCATCCATCATACATTTATCATATATACATTCTTCCATTCGAAATAATAAGCATTACCATGGCATATATCAAAATGGAGTGGAAATGGTCATTGTTTGCTCATTAAAAGTCATTTTGACAGACAACTCTTGGGAATTTCGACTTGAAACTTTATTAAAATGAATAAAATAGAATACTGAACTGATTCCAATCATAAATTGACAATGAAATGCTCTCCCAATTCGAAATCATTAGCATTACAATGGTTCACAACAAGATAGTGGGGAAATTACACTATTTCTTCATTGTTCAACATTTTTACATGAATTATTTTGGGTATTTCAACTTGAGAGTATTATAAACATGAAATAAATAGAATATAAATCATAACATAATATAATGAGCATTATAATCCTCCCCAAAGAGATCAATAGCTCACCCAAAGCTCAATCCCTCCATTGGCGTGAATATGGTGTGAAAACTAGAAATAGTTGAGAGAGAGTGCTGCAATAGAAGAATCCACATTATTTCCTATATCTTACATCTGAAAATAAGACTCCATTAAATCTCCATGAAATACCTGAGTGTCCTTTCCAAACACCAACTAGGATGGGAATCTTTCACCCTCGAAATTGGCTTAAGCAAGAAAACCAGTCATCCACTAGCTCTCACAATTCACAAATGAGCAAAAGCGGCCTCTCTCTTCACCTTCCCTCTTCTCCCAAATTTGAGTAGGAGCCTCTTGGCCTTCTCCAAATCCCAATTTCGACCTCCAAGATGCTCTATTCAGGCTTGAAATGTTATTATGTCAGTATTTCAGCCTTCATATCTGACTTGGGTCATAACTGTCATAGAATCTCCATCATTGGTGTCATAGCTATCATAAATGTAAGGGGAATCTAGCCAAGTGTCCATGAAACTCCCATTTGGCTCTTCATCTCCCATGTAAGTTACAATTCATACAAAATTCAACATATGAGGTATATGGACAATTATATTAACATTATAATCCATACAAAAACATTAGACTTCCCATATATTCAAATTTGCAAGAGAAAGATACCATTTAACATAGGAATTCTAGCTAGTGTGGGCCCCATAGTCTCCATGTGTCTTCATGCTCTATTGCCACTTCCATTTTCTCTTGTATTTATTTAATAAGATCAATTATTAAATATTTATCCCATTATAATTTCTAATCATCATTTATTATCCCCCTTATTCCAAATCTCAAAGCTTCCACCCCCAACCTAGGAAACTAGTGATTTTCCTCCTTGGCAATTATTTGACTTTTAGGATCCATTTGACAACTTTCATGAATATGGAAAATGTGATTTGGCCATTGTGAACCAATGCCAAATTTCGGACATTACATCCTCCCAGGATTGATAGTTTCCACTAACACATATGCCAAGAGTCTTTCACCGGAAAGAAGCCAGGAAACATAAGGAAGAAAATCTAGGAAACAAGAAGGAACCTTTCGGAAGCCTTGGGCCTTTTTCCAGAAATTCCAGTTGAGTAGGGGAGGCACTATCATAACCTCCTTGTTGAGTTCTGATTTTTTTAAATTCTGATTATTGTAGATGTTTATAGTCTGCACACAATGCAAATATAGATAACACATGAAAAGACAAAGGGGTGGTTTTATGGAACTGTAACTTACATCTTTTTTGTTATCAATTTATTCATCTACTTGTAACCCCTTGTATCCACAAAGTACTCTGCATTCAACTTTTCAAGGTATGATGAGCGTATATGTGTGTGATAAAGTCCTTATAGGGGCTTCTTAACTCAATGGAAATCCAAATAATCCAAACCAATAGTATGTTTCTTGCTAATTTTGCACAAACATATATCACATTCTAAAATATGAAACCAAAATCCAACAAATCTCCCTTTAATTGTTCCACTGAGCATGAATTCAGAAAAGTTGATGCATGCAAAGCAGAGTATTAAATATCTTAAAATATTTCCGATGCGTGTTTGCTTGTGTTCCAACTTCCAAGTCGAACAACTACAACAAATTGACATCTTTGCAATTTGCGCCAAGTGGATATCACAAGTCTATGTTAACATAATAGGATGTCCATTTCCTTTTTATCTAGTCTAAATATCACCTCTTTGCATTCAGTAAACTTTGCAAGCATTTAATTTAACGGGTGATACGTTCATACCATGGAAGTATTTTTTATCAACAATTGTAATTGTCACAGGTGGTTGAGATGGTTTGAGCTTACGACCATTATTTCACTCTCTTTGGAATGTTTGAATTTGTAATAGTAGTATTCTAGGTGTATAAGAAAATATGGTATTCATTGTGTCAATGTAAATTGGGATGTCAACTTATTTTGGGAGTGATTGTCTGATATTATGCATTTTTTTCAGGAATCAAGTGGCAGCACAGGATGGCAGACAAGAATTTAAATGAAATCATAATTGCTGAAAGAGATCAAGGTGAATGTTCACATGCAACAGTTGAGATAAAGGTTAAAACATTGGATTCATAGACTTACACTTTAAGAGTCGACAAGTGTGTAAGTATTTTTATTTCTTGGTCATCAATGCTTTTAATTTTATTTGGAGTTAAAAATGGATGAGGTCACAATAATTCTGAAGTTGTTGGGCTCCAAATGCTTATATTCTGTTACAACTTTTATGATAGCATTCAAAAAAGAAAAGCACAAAGTGGCGGGAACATTAGAATATTATATTTTTGTACTTATTTATTTCTCTATCTTACTTCAAGTTGTTTGTCGCATGATATCATTACATTTTATCTATTGCTGAAAAGACATTATCTTTTTTTTTTTTTTAATTTGTTCTTTCAATTCTGGCTTGGCTTGTATAATGCATTTTTATAATTTGTTTAGTCATCATCATTTGACTTTCAAGGTTTAATATCTCTGAATTATGTTGCACCTATGATTTATCTATGCTGAATCCCAATGTAAAATTTTGATCCTTCTCATGGCGAGATTCAAGTTTGCTATCAGATATTCAACATGTGGGTTAGGGTTATTCTAAAAATAACCAATGTTTGTCCCCTAGGTTGGATTTCATTGTAAAACTAGTTAGAAATATTTTATATCTAGACACTAGAAGAAGAGAACCTAATGTTATTCTCTTTCAATTTCTTCTGTTTGGACCATAGTTACTAGACTCGGAATCATCAATAAATTGATAGAGAAAAATAATCAAAGTTTTGAATTGGATTAGGAAAAAATCAGCAAATATAAAATAAATATATACAGATATTTTGAATTTAAAACACTTTTCATTGATATTTGAAATAGCCATGTCCATATATTAAAATATTTCAATAGATCTTCAAAATTTCACAATGAATAGGTATCATCTATAATATGATGATAATCTTGATTCTCATCCGTAAGGTGAGTCCAGAATCCAGATAAAAATTTGTTTGAGTTAACCCTGCTCAGGTAGCCTCTTTGTGGATGATTTGGTCACTATCCCTTCACACCAGCGAGTAGAAAACATCTCCATCAAGCAAAAGAATGAGAAAAAACAGTGAAAATTGGGTTTAAAACCTTTTCCTCGATGCAGACTTCCATAAATTTCTAGTCAAGGGTTAAGTCATGAGTTTGACTTGTGATGACTGAGTCAACTTGGTCAACCCAAGTCAAACTCAAAAAGTTTTGAATTGGATATTTTGACTGCAGAGTCCAATTTAAATCAGAAAATTGCAATTTGACTCATGATTCATGTGACTTCGGTATGGAATTTTTGAAGCTACATTGCAAGGGAGCCCTAGCCTCTCACACTTTGTTCTCAAAGCATGCTTCAAGAGGGAGTGTTCAGGAAGTTCCCTTAGGAGTATGCTCTCAGGGTCTTTGAGGTGCTTCCAGGGTGCTCCCTAAATGATAACATAACATTCTTAATGTATAAGGGTAGAAAGAGAAAATTATTAAATTTTTTATATTATTATTAATTGTTTCAGGATATTTGAGATGGGTTCCAACTCCATCAAACCTCATTTGAAGAAAATAGCATCCCATCCAAAAAATTAAATTCAACAAAAATAGCAGTTTTCAGCACTCCAGCAAACAGAACTGCATTGAACCAAAGAGATGTCCACTAAACCATAAAAATACATTAAATGCCACTATTCCCTTTTGCCACATGTCATCTTACTTAAGGAGCAATGATCTCCACAAATATAGGAACTGAGGAAACTCTAGCTTTTCCTTTGAAGGACTTGCCGCTAACATCATGCACTCAAAACGATGGTCAAGCAAGAGCCAAAGTTATATTATTTCTTGTAGAACAACTGAAATATTGTAATTGGGATCTTGGAAAGGATAATAGCATGTTTCCCTTCCATCTCATGTTTTGGACCTAGTTTTACATGAATACAATACAACTTGTGAAATTGCTGCTGACAATGGTCTTGTTAGTGTTTTGTTGGATATCTTGTCTAGTTTTCACCTAGATCCATAAAAAAGTGGAAGCCTTCCATATTTTAAGTATGTGATCCCCATGCTACTAGTTGTTGATGATTTTCTATAGTTGAAGCAAAAATTCGATTCTAATATTATGATATTTAAACAGTCCAAGAAAAAATATGGTGATGTTGAGAATACTGAGAATTTGGAGTCTAATCATCAAAATCGTACAAAGCACATGTTGGTTGTACCTGAAGGGTACATAACTACTGAAGAGTAGAAAAAAACTATTAACATAGTCTGCAACTTCATTCAGATGAATCTTAACTCAACTGTTGTACAAGCTCTTCTCCAACTATGTGCATGGCTAAAAAGGGTGCATGCCATAGCATTGCGTTTCCTTGAAAGAGGTGGATTGGTTTCTTTGCTCATTTTTCTTACTAGTTTCTTATTTTCAGGGTTTAACAGTGTTGCATCAACTATTGTTTGTCATATTCTTGAGGATACTCATACGCTTCAGGAAGCGATGGAGTTAGAATTTTGAAAAGATATTGTAGTTGCTTTAAATTAAAATATAAGTGGAAGGTTGAGTCCTCATACTTTTATCTCAAACTTATCTCTTGTTATCTCAAACTTAGCTTGGTTGAGTTGAAGGTGATTTTCTATTTGATCCATTTCATGTGATGCCTATTGAAAATGTTTTTGGGGAAAATCGACGATAGGGAAGTACTACCTCTATCTATAATCTTATATGAAGGACCAATGATTGTGGAACGACATTTCAACATCCAATTCTCATTACACCATCTACCCCATTTAGATCAGTTTTTCGTTGAGCAATATGCAATTTTTAAAATTTCTAGTTGTTGAACATCTGCTAGATTATAAATTGTTTTTCTTGGATTCAAACTTTAGAATTCATAGTTTAAGGACATATATAGTGTAATGTGTCTATGATTGCAGAGAATGATAGGTTTGTAGTAGAGAGTACTATTGAAAGTACTTCATATCCGTCCCATTTGGATTATATTTACTGAACACTTCGAAGTGGGCGACCAATAAATCGTTTGAGTAGCTGGGTTGATAATAGTCAACAACTTAGAGAATGAGTGGCACTACAATATAATTAGAAATTGAGGATAATTTTGTTTCTCAATTATAGAGGGCTCAACTAGTTGATGACACTCGATCAGATTAGGCCCATGATGCCACCATATCATAGGAAAAAGGTGATGCTACTGCCTCACAAGCTATAGATGTTGGTACTGTAATGATAGAAACTTTAAAATCATAGGAAAATGATATACAAAGAACCAAGGAACGTAATCAATCCCATGTTGAAGATAATACAATCTATCATCCTTTGTCAACCATTAGATACTCAAAGTTGTGTATTGATTCGTTTTACCATTATAGAGGACTCTGTAAGTTAGGTTCCCATATTCTTAAAGGGTTCTAGCTCAATGGAAGATCACCTGCCTTACAAGCAGGAGGTTGGTGGTTCGATTCCTCCATGCCCTAATGATATTATAATATCAATTAAAAACAACTAAATTAGTAAGCAAAAAATAAGAGTTAGGTGACCAAACAAAATGACCAAAACTCGTATATAAAATAACTAAAAATGACTAAATTAGTGACCAAAACATGAGAGATGCGAAACTAGGCATTAAAAAGGATGCAACACATTGCGCTAATGATGAAGCCAAACATGATGTTGATATGGTAGGAAAATAGGATGTTACTTTGGATGCAAAACATGGTGCTACATAGGATTCAAAATATGGTGCAAACCATGATGCAAAAAAGGAAGCAAAAATTGGTGTAAATTTGGAAGGAAAAAATGGCACATATTTGGAAGTAAAACATGGTGTAAAATGGGATGCTAAAGTGGTAGCAAAAATGGATGCAATATTGGATGCTAACATGGCGCTATTAAGGATGCAAATATGGTGCTAATGGGGGTGTCATTTAAGAAGCAAAATGATCCGTAAACAAGATCTTTGCTACTCTAGGACGTTAACATGAATTGCATAAAGAGCATGAATGAAGCTCACAAATCCATAAGAAGAGAACCAAACAGCATAGACAACATGCACATAAAGATAACAAGTTGATAACGGAGTTCTTCCAGGATGGACTACGTCTCCGGGCCTGCTTCTCAATAGGAGGGCCGATCTATAATCTCAGCATAAGGCAAAATACATGGCAATGATACAATGATACCTTGGCGACAATGTTCAGGAAGAGAACCGCTGCCCAAAACACAACAAGACTGCTTCCAGCAACTCCGAAGCCTGAAGACGGTTTAAAATGAGTATAAACACTCGTACCTTCCTCCTGCAGAGCTACGCAATCTCCCTTCTCTCCTTTAGCTACAAAGTCTCCACTCCAAAGCATGACCTTGGACTCCAAAGCATGAGTGGCAAAGGAAAATGAGAGGGTTTATATAGGCTTGTATGGACTCCTCTCACATGATCCTCATGGTTTCTCAAGTTACAACAATTTTGCCTAAATAGGCATGTGGTTACAACTCTCCAAATTGGTTTTTATGTAGTTGGTTTGTTTGTTTTTTTAATAAATAAAAACAAACATATTTAAAATACCTTTTAAAAAGGCATTCCCTTTTGGTTGGCTTTTCATATGGTTAAAACCATACCAAACCACTTTTTAAAACTTTAGCCCAAAATTTTGTTATGCCACATGTGGTGGCGCTCCACCCTATGGCATGTAATCCGTTCAAAGTTGTTTTAAAACCATGGTCTCCACCCCATATTAGGTGGCATGTAACAAAGCGCCATAACCAACGTTTGTTAATAGCACGTGGTAAGTCATAACCAAAATTTGTTATGCCACATGTGGTGGCGCTCCACAAACCCAATTTAAGCCCTTAACATGTGGTGAATACTTTTGCATAATCAACCAACCGGGAGTTGCCACGTGTCTCCATTTCATTGGTCCATGTCAATGCCTTGTTAGGTGCCAACTTGATGCCACCTCACCACTTATCATCCACGTGGCATGCATTAACCAACCGGGAGTTGCCACATGTCTTAGCCTCATTGGTCCATGTCAATACCTCGTCATCTTGTATGGATGCCACGTGTCACCCTGCCAGTGGTGCCACGTGGCACCCCCATTTTGCCTGTTTCATCAATACAACAAAGCGCGATAACTTTCTCATATGGAGTCCGTTTGAGGTGAAACGAACGCCGTTGGAATCGTCTCGACGAGCCCTTCGATCTGGTGCTGGTATTGCTGATATTGGAGGACTTTAAAAATTTTGCCTTCTTGGATCCTCCTAGATCATTCCTCTCCACTGAGAAGCTTTTGGCCTCCAAAAGCCTTTACTAATCAACAGATAGGTGAGGGAATTGCTCCCTCACTTTCTCCTTCTCGATCCACTTGGCCTTGCTTGGAT